>SJYW01044181.1:427436-495732 GCA_006410735.1 Raphicerus campestris
TGGAGAATATCCCAGAGTTTCAGAGCTGGGAGAGACTTAATTGTCTTCATGCCGTACAGGTAACTATCTGGCAAATCACTGATCTCTGAAATGTTAGCTTATGCTTACCTGTGTCAGTGACACACCTTAAGGTATCAGGTTCACGTTGCGGAAGAGTGACTTCCTTGACCGTGGCGGTCTGACAGAGCCTGGCCGTGCCTTGACCCTTGGGCCCAGCCAGGCTTGTTCCCTGCCTTTGCCCCTTGTCTGAATCTCTAGGTGTTTTGTCTTTAAATTTCATCAACTCAAGAGTTGTCTTGAGGACTTAATCTGAAGTGATAACTCCAGGCACCATCCTCTTAACCCTAGCGATTACCAGTATTGATCTTTTATTGTTTCTGTTTCCTCCTCCTCCCTGGCTCCTTCCTTCCTCCAGAACAGTGATGCTCTGAGAGCTGTCCTCTGTCCTATAATAGTGACAGATTCGTAGGGTCATCTGATAAACATTTATAAGAGGATGAGTGACACAGTCATATCTTAGTAAAGAACTATTTTGCAGAATTCTGTGTGTGAGCTCAGGCTTTATTTGTATTAAGGCTGCCCTATTTCTGCTGGCTTATAAGTAACCAAATTATGGATTGAGGACTTTGAAATGCATGTGTGTCTGTGTGTGTGTTATAGTGTCAGAGTATCTAAAAGGAATACTCACTTCTGGAATAGTGTAAATGATGGAAGGTGGAAGAAACTGTTTCATAGGGCAAAAACCCCCAAGAAAACTGCCTTATAAACCCTCTGCAGAGGACATCTAGAGTAAACACTGAAAAGAAATGTTTTCATGAAAAGCCAAACCAGATAGTGAGAACTTGTTGGAATTATGTGTAAATAAAAAGCAGTACCAAGAATCTTGCGTAAAGGGTCATTTCACAGAACACTAGTAATTTACCCCAGCTCCCCTCTGCTAATGAAGATCTTTTACCCAAATGTTGACAGATGACAGGGGGCTTACCATGACCCATCTCCTGCTCACTCATGTCCTACTGATGCATTTGCTGCAGGGGCCAATTCTGAACTCTAGTCGCCCCCGTCTCCCACCCTTTCTGTGTCCTGCCCATGGCCGTGTGCCCTGCGTAGAGGGTCCTAGAGCCTCCCCGGATTTTTTTATGCTAGGAAGGCTATGATGGTTCACCTCTTTAAATTAATATAGACCAAGAGTAATGCAGAGTCATGCAGATGAATTCTGTCTGTAGTATGGTAGTTTACAAGCACAAAATTGTATCTTTCTTTACACGTATTTCTGAATAATAGAGATTGTGAGATTTGGGGGTAAATTTTTAGTGTTGTATGAAGCATAACAGATTAAATTATGCAGATGGCTCACGCCTTCTCATTTCAGGTAACAGTAAGGAAGGTACAGGGTTTTGTGTTGGCTGTGTAACCTGGTAATTTTCTCTGAGCCCATTTCTTGGTAGAGAGAATGAAGGGAATTTTTCCTGTCTTGTTTGTTAGGGAGCCCCAGCATCTGGCCCAAGTTCTTAAGTGTGATTTGGTTTTTTTATATTTAATCTTTTGTAATAGTATGTCTTACAACAACATGGGTTATCTTTACAATTTATAGAAAATTGTATGAGAAAAAGAGGAAACCAAAACTACCTTAATCTCAAGCAATATTAGGCTCCTCTTGAAGGTCTGATGTTATTTCAGTCCTGGCATGTAATCCAGCTGTGCTGGCGATGGTTCCGGCTCTGGGTCACCCCGGGATGGAATGCTGCCTGGAGGCATTTGCTCTCCCTGCCTCAGGCTGCTTGTTCGTGCGTTCTCTCTCTCTTTCTCACTTTCTCTCTCATTCCCTTTTCATCTCTGTCTCTCTCCGTCTCCTCAGCTCTCTCTGTCTTTCTTTATCTCTCTGCCTCTCCCTCTTCACCTCTCCATCTCCCTCTCTGCCTGTCTCTCTCCATCTCTGTCCCTTTCCCACTATGGCATACATAGGACCATACTCTGACACATCCCAGCTGTCCCTTCTTAACACTTGGCTGAAAACCTAGAGGGAAAGAGCCCAGTTACTACAGAAATATGGGGAATTTTATGTGGACTACTTTTGTATCTTGTTTTTCACTTTAGTCTAAGTACAAAAGGCAAGTGTCAAAACAAAGTCACTGTTATTTATGCTTGCATCGTTTGAATCTGAATCTGGAGCCTTCCATTAGAGCTCCAGTGGCTGCAAGTGCTTATACTGAGCCTTCTGGTTTTCTTGGTGACAGCCTTTCCAAACGTTTAGAAGTTCCACAGGATTCACTGAGGAAACAATAGTATGGTCTCTGATAAAAATTTTAGATCCTGTTTAACAACAGTTTTTCAGACTGTCCATGGGCAAGTCTTTGGTTTAATAAATATTTACTGCTGATATCTGCTGGTTGCTGGAAATTTAACAGAGAGAAGGCACAGCCGGTGTACTGAGAGGCAGGTGGAGGGCTGGTGTGTGTGATGGCATGTGTTGGCTCCAGAGGGAACCACCAGTCTTGATGGAGTGAGCAGCCAAATATAATGGTTAGAGTTTGGAGAATTTCCACACAGATGCGTGTGTATCTGTGCATCAGTTCAGTTCAGTCGCTCAGTCATGTACAACTCTTTGCAAGCCCATGGACTGCAGCACGCCAGGCTTCCCTGTCCATCATCAGCTCCCGGAGCTTGCTCAAACTCACATCCATCGAGGCAGTAATGCCATCCAGCCATCTCATCCATCTCATCCTCTGTTGTCCCCTTCTCCCCCTGCCTTCAGTCTTTCCCAGCATCAGGGTCTTTTCCAGTTTGTCAGTTCTTCGCATCAGGTGGCTAAAGTTTTGGAGCTTCAGCTTCAACATCAGTCCTTCCAACGAACATTTAGGACTGATTTCTTTTAGGATGGACTGGCTTGATCTCCTTGCTGTCCAAGGGACTCTCAAAGAGTCTTCTCCAGCACCACAGTTCCAAGGCATCAGTTCTTCGGTGCTCAGCTTTCTTTATGGTCCAACTCTCACGTCCATACTTGACTACTGGAAAAGCCATAGGACTATATAGACCATTGTGGGCAAAGTAATGTCTCTGCTTTTTAATATGCTATCTAGGCTGGTCATAGCTTTTCTTCCAAGGAGCAAGCATCTTTTCATTTCATGGCTGTGGTCACCATCTGCAGTGATTTTGGAGCCCAAGAAAGTAAAGTCTGTTACTGTTTCCATTGTTTCCCCATCTGTTTGCTGTGAAGTGATGGGATCAGATGCCATGATCTTAGTTTTCTGAATGTTGAGTTTTAAGCCAGCTTTATCATTCTTCTCTTTTACTTTCATCAAGAGGCTCTTTAATTCCTCTTCACTTTCTGTCATAAGGGTGGTGTCATCTGCATATCTGAGGTTATTGATATTTCTCCCGGCAATCTTGATTCTAGCTTGTGCTTCATCCAGCCCAGCATTTCGCATGATGTACTCTGCATATAAGTTAAATAAACAGTGACAACATACAGCCTTGATGTACTCCTTTCCCAATTTGGAACCAGTCTGTTGTTCCATGGCTGGTTCTAACTGTTGCTTCTTGACCTGCGTACAGATTTCTCAGGAGGCAGGTCAGGCGGTCTGGTATTCCCATCTATTGAAGAATTTTCCACAGTTCGTTGTGATCCACACAGTCAATGCTTTAGTGTAGTCATCGAAGCAGAAGTAGATGTTTTTCTGAGATTCTCTTCCTTTTTCTATGATCCACTGGGTGCTGGCAATTTGATCTGGGTAGTGGTGCATGCCTACCCATGTAGGATCATATGGTGTACTTAGCACATTGCTTTTTATTCGCTTAACATTATATTGTGAATGTTTTATCATGTTTTAAAATATCCTATGGAAAAAAATCTGGCAAGCTTTGAGGTACTGAGAGGAGTGTAGTGTTCCTAGTATGTAGGGAGCTCAATGGGTGATTCTGGATGAGACTAGAAGGATGGGCAGGGGCCAGTCACACCGGGCCTGGAGCCTGTGTGTATCAGTTAATGTGGCTGTGTGTCAGATTACCTTCAGACAACCACCGTTCATTGTCACACTGTTTCTGTGGGTCACAGGTTCATAGCAGCCTTGCTACACGGGTGGTTCTGGCTGTGGTCCTCTTGTTGTGGTCCCAGTGCTGCCCAGGTTGTGTTTACCTGAAGGCTTGCCTGGGACTGGAGATCCTGTTTCCAGGATGGTACCTCACAGGGCTGTTGGTGGTAGGCCTTAGGGCCTCATCCCTGGCCTTTCCCAATTGTGGGGCGGCTGGCTTCCCCAGAGCCAGGATATGAGAGAGCACTGTTCTGTCACGATGTGGGAGGGGCTATACAAGAGTGAGCACCAGGAGTGGGTCCTGGAGCCTTTCTGCAGCTGGCTTCTCTGCCGTGTAGGACTTTGGGCATTATCTTAAAGTGGAGCCTTGGAAGGATTTTAAATGGGGAATTTATATAATCTGACTACAACATAGAGAATGAAAGGGAAAGTGGACAGGTGTTTGGGTGCTGATTGCAAAAATCAGATAAGGGTGCTTCTCAGGGAGAGGAAGGAAGGTGCTGTGACTGGGCCAGGCCTTGTGCGAGCTTTTGGGGTGGGTCACAGNGGAAAGTGGACAGGTGTTTGGGTGCTGATTGCAAAAATCAGATAAGGGTGCTTCTCAGGGAGAGGAAGGAAGGTGCTGTGACTGGGCCAGGCCTTGTGCGAGCTTTTGGGGTGGGTCACAGGATTTTTTTCTTGTCTTGGTTGTGGTTAGAAGGTTCACTTGAAAGTAATTCATTAGGGCATACATTGGTTTTGGGTGGTTTTCTATAATTGTTTTATGTTACAATAAAAAATGGTCTTTTAATAAAGTGGGAGTGGGGGCTTGGGTGGGGCCTGTTCCAGTGACCCTGGCAGGAGACAGGATGTCCTGAAGGGGAGTTGTAGCTGTGGACTTGTGGGAGGGCCAGGTTGGCACGAGAGGAGGGCCATCAGGTGGGCAGGTTCGTCTGTTTACCTGGTGGCGGGGCAGCAGGGCGTTGGGGAGACTCTCAGGTGTGCTCTGGGTGCCAGTTGGATGGCGGTGTCACTTCTGAGATAGCTTTGTGGGCCATGAGGTTGACATTAGCCTGAGCAGACTGAGTGTGTTCAAGTTCCTGGAGATCTTCCATAGAGATGGGCAGTGGTTGGTTGGCTATAGGGACCTTCTTCACAGGGAGAGTCTGGCTGGGGTGAGGACACGCATGGGTGCTTGAGCTGGGGGAGAAGGAAGTGCCAGGTTGGGGCAGAGCCTGAGCAGCAGTCTGGAGTAAAAAGGGCTGGGTGGGGGTGGGCGGTGCTGACTGCAAAGCTGAGGCACTGTTGCCTTCCGGAGTCCGACGCTTTCCTCAGAGGCCTGTTCTGAGTGAGCTCACATCGTGTCTGGGTGGTGAAGGAGTTTGACAGTGTGATAGCTTCTAGGAAGAGTGATGGGGNGCTCTGATGTCACGCTTGTCTGTTACTTCTCCCCTCTGCACATCCTCATCTCTTCCCCACTTTCTTCTCTTCCTGCTGCCCTACAACCTCCTCGCCAGGCCTGTGTTGCCCTGGGGAATTTGCACTGGCTCTTCACCCTCCTGGGAATCCCTTCCCCAGATCTCCAGGGTGACTCCTTTGAGTCTTTGTTCAAATCTCATTTTCTCAGTTTACCTGTTTCATTGCAACCGCTCTTATTCTCAGGAATTCTGATCCTTCTTACTCTATTTCTTTCTGTTCTTTTTTTCCCTACTTTCCCCCTCATCACTAAAATACTATCTAATTTACCTATTTGTTACATTTATTATATATTCTGTGTATCCCCAGACAGACTTCAATGTAAGTTCTAGGAGAAAAAGAATCTTGGAATTTTGTTCACTGATGAATTGGAAGGGCCTGGCACTGGGCTGGTCACACAGTAGACGCTGAATAAAGATTTGTGGAATGAATGCAGACAGAACTGAGTTCAAAGGAAGTAAGAAAGTGGGAAAGAGGCAAAGTTAGAGCAACCATGTCAGCCAGAACAGTCTCAGAATCAGAGCTCTGGGTGACGGTACGGATCCTGGGGATGCGGTCACGGCAGGCAGGGCTGCGGGTGAGGTCTGTGCAAGGGCAAGGGAGAGGGCAGACGGGTCAGGAGAAAGGACAGATAGGGAGAAAGCTCAAGAATTAAAGCAGAAGAGCTTTTCTTACCACTGTCCTCAGAAAAATAGAAAGGGAAAATTGGAAAATAATTTTTTGTAAGTGTTCAAAGTTTCATAGTAACCTTAAAAATATGCATCACTTCTCAAGTCAGTGTTTCTTTACCTTAAAGAAGGATGACCAGCACCAGCTTCTGTCCTAGGAACCCCTGACATTGGCCATAACTGGGCTCTTGCACTGTTCCTGTTTGGAGCGGACGAGCATCAGGGAGAGCNCAGTGTTTCTTTACCTTAAAGAAGGATGACCAGCACCAGCTTCTGTCCTAGGAACCCCTGACATTGGCCATAACTGGGCTCTTGCACTGTTCCTGTTTGGAGCGGACGAGCATCAGGGAGAGCTTCCCAGGCAGCCATAGAAGAGGATCCATCCACTCTAAGCGCAGTTCCAGGGCCTGGGAATACAGAGCTCTGTACTCTAAGCACAGTTCCAGGGCCTGGGAATACGAGCTCTGTGCGTAGGCAGTAACAGGAGAACCACAAGGGGAGAAAAGGAAACTCGCTGGCTTTTGGAACAGAAGAGTCCAGAGTTCCGTTGGTTTCAGGTCTGGCTTGATCTAGGCCCACAGGCAATGTTATTAAGAATCTGATGTTTCTAGCAGAAGACTGTTTTCCTCTGGCTTGGCATCATTTCTAGACAGGCTTTACTAAGATAGGACCTGCAGCATTTATGGATTTACACTTTGTCATTTTAGCCACCCCATCAGAAAGAGCTTCTTTGGCCTCATTCCAAGATACCTTCCAAGCTTCTCTCTCTTTGACCTCATTTGTGTTCCTCTCTAAACAAAGTACCACGGCCAGGAGATGGAGTCCTCTTCTTGTCTAGTCCTGATTCTTGCGCATGCCCACTCATGGAGCCAAAAGATGAATCACACCTCACATGAATTGATAAAAGAGAGGAATGAGCCTCCAAAAAAGAAAAAAAGCCAAGGCTCCTTTAACAGAAAATGGGAGAAGGATGTTGAGTAAGCAGCAAAAATTTATTAATGGCTCTTTAGGCTGCTACAGGAGAGAACCTTGCTGCTTACATAACAGTGATCTCAGGAATGTGAAAGAAGCAAAGGGCAAAAACCATTTCTCTTAATTTAGAAAGTCCATATTTTTGCAAGAGAAGCTATTTTCAGTAACTGCCATGGTTGAAGACAAGTTTCTTTCTTTCTCTCTTTTTTAACTAAAACAGTCCTAGGCTCTGCTGAGACCTGACTCACCTTTTCCTTAGCAGGTGTCTGAGATTTCCTGCGTTCAGTGCTGGGCGCGCTGTTCTGGGCTTAGTCTCTCAGTCGTGTCCGTCTCTTTGCAGTCCCGTGGGCTGCAGCCCGCCAGGCTCCTCTGGCCATGGGGATTCTCCAGGCAGGAATACCGGAGTCGACTGCCGTGCCCTCTTCCAGGGGCCTTCCCAACCCAGGCATCGAACCTCAGTCTCCCGCACTGCAGGCGGGTTTTTTACCAGCTGAGCCGCCAGGGAAGCCCAGGTTCAATGCCAGGCACCAGGCAAGTACGGACAGAGCCGAAACGCACCGTNCGTCTCTTTGCAGTCCCGTGGGCTGCAGCCCGCCAGGCTCCTCTGGCCATGGGGATTCTCCAGGCAGGAATACCGGAGTCAACTGCCGTGCCCTCTTCCAGGGGGCCTTCCCAACCCAGGCATCGAACCTCAGTCTCCCACACTGCAGGCGGGTTTTTTACCAGCTGAGCCGCTAGGGAAGCCCAGGTTCAATGCCAGGCACCAGGCAAGTACGGACAGAGCCAAAACGCACCGTCAGGGACACCATGCTCCCGTCTTTCCCTACTCCCCCAGCCTTCTCTTTTGATCCCATCAAATGGCAGCATCTTGAGCCACCTGTTCTGGCCCCAGGCTCTCATAGCTGCCTGTCATCTTGTCCAATCCCACTTTCCAGAAATCTCATCCTTTCTGGGACTTCCCAGGTGGCGCTGGTGGTAAAGAATCTGCCAGTGATGCAAGAGACACAATGAATCCCTCGGTTGGGAAGACCCCCTTGAGGAGGTAATGGCAACCCACTTCAGTATTCTTGCCTGGGAAATTCCATGGGCAGAGGAGCCTGGTGGGCTACAGTCCACAGGGTCGCAAAGAGTCGGACACGACTGAGCAGCTAACAATTCACTTTTATTTTTTCAAGGAGCAACATTAATGAAAACGTCTGTATGTCTACGTCATGTGGTCATTTTGCGGGTGACCATTGGCTTTGGCTGACCTGTCAGATCCTAGTAGATCACCGTTTGTCTGTATCTCCCGAGGTTGTCTGGGAGCAGGAGACGTGGACTCAGTTCGATTCCTTTCTGGGTTTTTTGGTGGTGTTTGCACAGAGTTTAGTCTTCAGTTTCTTGGTAGGAATCTACCTGATCCAGTTGTTTATCTTACAAGGGTTCAAGTAGATTTATAACGTATGCAATTAACAGGGCAACTGCAACACACCAGTCACATCCTCGGAAACATTCAAAGAAGCAAAGATGCCAAAGTCAGTCCTCCCTTCTAAACATAGACAGTTCTTGCTCTTGCCCTAAGTCCCCCTCCCAAAGACTGCAGGTGGCACTGACCGTGTGCGCTAAAGGCGTCAGGCCACCCTGTTCATCACTGTGCCTTCGTGCCCAGTCGCTCAGTCGTGTCCGACTCGTTGTGATCTCAAGGACAGTAGCCCGCCGGGCTCCTCTGTCCTTGAGATTCTTAAGGAAAGAATACTGGAGCAGGTTGCCACTTCCTTTGCCAGGGGATCTTCCTCACCCAAGGATCGAGCCTGCATCTCTTGCATCTCTTGCATCTCTTGCACGGGCAAGGGAATTCTTTACCACTGCACCACCTGGGAAGGTGAGAGAAAAGGAAAAGCACTCATATTTTCTGCCGACGTCCCGGGAAGCCTTCTCTCACTTGCTCTGGGGGTGTGCCCACAGCTGAAGACCCTTAGCCGCCCGCCCTCCGCCCTGCAGACCTGCCCCGGTGGCGGCAGGGCCTCCGGCCCTCTCCCTGCTCTGCACTCTGGCCTCACCGTCCTGCCGCCTCTCCCTTGCCTTCAGACCCCCAGAGGTTCTCAAAGGGCCCATGCTGAGGGGCAGCTCTCCCTTTCTAACCTCAAAACGCACAATTCTGGTGACTTTTCCGGGGCATTGCGGCGCGGGGAGAGGAAAGTCTCTGTGACTCGACTGGGAGTCAGCTTCTCAAAGGGTCACTAGACAAAGTCGCAGCCCAAGAGCAAGGATCTGCTTGGAGGGGAGGAGCTGGGTCCTGCTCCGGTTCTAGGAAAGGATGGTTATCCTTGCGACCCCATGGACTGCAGCACGCCTGNCACGACTGAGCAACTGAACTGAACCAGCATTCTGGAATTAGTGGTCAGTTATACGACCTTCGGAGTGTACTAAAACTTACTGAATTTTACACTTTAAAAGAGATTTTGTGGTTTGTAGACTGTATTTTAGTTTAAAAAGAAACTCAGAACTTATTTGGCTGGTATTGCTCTCTTAGAACGTTGAGGATGCTGTATTTAATGTGTGTAATCATGTAACTAATGCTAAGATTCATTGGCCTTGCTCCATCTTCATAGGATCTTAAATTGTATATGTGAGCGTGTTAGACAGTTCTGTTTCATAACCTGTATTCTTAGTTTCTGTATTACATAGCAACCTAACTGCTCTTCTTCCTACAGAGAAAGAGTGGACATGTGGGTGTTAACCTGAGTGCTATGCAAAAGAAAGTTTCTTTTGCCCAGATGGCCCTTAGTTTGGTAGTGCAGCAAGAAATGCAATCATAATAAGTTAGTTTCATCTCCATGGCAAAAAAAGTTGGGCATATTTAATCCTTGCAGGTCTTTTCCTGCAAGGTTACTGTCAAGGTTGCCCATGTCCATCCCCATAGAAATAGGTAACAGGACTTGCACAGCTGCTTTCCTGGAAAGGTGCATAGATCTGGCAAAGGTTCACAGGACAGGCATGTGTGAGTCCTAACTCCAGAGAGACTCCTAGATATTTTTCCCCTCTAAGTGAATTTTTATTTCTGCCAGTGCAGGATATGTGAGTTTGATCCCTAGATGGGGAAGATCCCTTGGAGGAGGCTGTGGCAATCCACTCCAGTATTCTTGCCTGGGGAATACCATGGACAGTGGAGCCTGGCAGACTACAGTCCATGAGATCACAAAGAGTTGGACATGACTGAAGCAACTTAGCACACAGTTTATTTGCAATGTTGTGTTACTTCCTGCTGTATAGCACAGTGAATCAGTTGTACTTACATCCACTCTTTTTTAGATTCTTTTCCCATATAGGTCTTGGAGTATTGATTAAAGTTCCCTCTGCTGTACAGTAGGTCCTGACTAGTTACCTATTTTATATAGTACTGTGCTTATCTGTTTCATTGACTATGCTAAAGCCTTTGACTGTGTGGATCTTAACAAACTGTGGAAAGCTCTTACAGAGATGGGGAACACCACACCATCTTCCCTGTCTCCTAAGAAACCTGTATGCTGGTCAAGAAGCAATAGTTAGAACCCTGTATGGAACAACGAGCTTCCCTGGTGAGTCAGACTGTAAAGACTCCGCCTGCAATTTGGGAGACCTGGGTTTGATCCCTGGGTTGGGAAGGTCCTCTGGAGGAGGGCATGGCAACCCACTCCAGTATTCTTGTCTGGAGAATCCCTATGGATAGAGGAGCCTGGCGGGCTGCAGTCCACAGAGTTGCATAGAGTTGGACACAACTGAGCAACAAAGCACAGCACAGCAGATGGAACAATTGATTGGTTCAGGATTGAGAAAAGAGTATGACAGGGCTATCTGTTGTTACCCTGTTTATTTAACCTATATGCTGAGCACATCATGAGAAATTCTGGGCTGGATGAGTTACAAGCTGGAATCAAGCAAGATAGGTGGGAAAAATATCAACTTCAGATATGTGGATGACACCACTCTGATGGCAGAAAATGAAGAGGAAAAGAAGTTCTTAATAAGGGTGAAGAAAGAGAGTGAAAAAGCTGGCTTAAAACCAAATATTAAAAAAAAAACTAAGATCAAGGCATCCAGCCCTATTACTTCATGGCAAATAGAAGGGGAAAAGGTGGACATAGTGACAGATTTCCTCTTCTTGGGCTCTAAAATCACTGCAGATGGTGACTGCGGCCATGTTATCAGAAGATGATTGCTTCTTGGCAGAAAAACCTTGGCAAATCTAGACAGTGTGTTTAAAAGCAGAGACATTTCTCTGCTGACAGAAGTTCATATAATCAAGGCTATGGTCTTCCCAGTGGTCATGAACGGTTGTGAGAGATGGACTTTAAAGAAGGCAGAGCACTACAGAATTGATGCCTTCAAACTGTGGTGCTGGAGAAGACTCCTGAGAGTCCTTTGGACAGCAAGGAGATCAAACCAGTCAATATTAAAGGAAATCAACCCTGAATACTCATGCTGAAGCTCCAGTATTTTGGTCACCTGATGTGAACAGCCGACTCATTGGAATAGTCCCTGATACTGGGTAGGATTGATGACAGAACGAGAAGAGGGCATCAGAGGATGAGATGACTGGATGGCATCACTGATGCAATGGACATGAACTTGAGCAAACGTTGGGAGATGGTGAGGGACAGGGAGGCCTGGTGTGCTGCAGTCCACGGGGTCACAAGGAGTTGGACATGACTGGGCAACTGAACAGGAAGAAGTGTATATATGTCAATCCCAATCTCCCATTTATTTCTTTTCACTTTGCCCCAGGTAACTATGTTTGTTTTTTGCATCTTTAACTCTATTTCTGTTTTGTAAATAAGTTCATTTGTACCTTTTTTTTGTTGTTGTTCCACACATAAATAGTACTGTGGTATTTGTCCTTCTCTGACTCACTGTACTCGCTCAGTATGACAATTTGTAGGTCCGTCCATATTGATACAAATGGCCTTCTTTCTTTCTTTTTTTTTTTTTGGTCTTAATGGCTTGAGCTGTGGGCAGGATGGTTACAGCCCTTCACAGATGTTCCTTGTATCTGAGCATTTAGCCACCATTGCTGTGCAAGCATGCATGTGACCATCCCTGCCAGGATTGGCACCTGGCAAATACTGAGTTCACATCACTGCCCTGTGCTTGCTGGCCCCCTGTCGACTGGGCTGGCTGAGCAGCCACATCTGATGCTCAAGGGTGAGGAGGTTTCTTATGCCTGTTTATTCTGTCCTTTTGCACACTGGCCAGGACAGGTCTTCTGGGCACTTGGCTTGTGCACCTGAACACCCTTGAGACCTGCCCACCCACTTCAGCCTGGGGACTGTATGGAGGAGGAAGGGGGTGTGTTGACATCATGGAGCTGGAGCCAGTTCTAGAGGTTTCCAAACCTGGCTGCAATCAGAGCCAGCTGAGGGACTTTTGATAAGCTATATGGCTCTCTCTATAGTCTTCATTTCTAGGACACCTGTGCTTTCCACAGTTGCTCTCCAGTTCTTCCTGCTCTAACCTGAGAGAGCCAGTGTACTCATTGATCTGTCTTCTAAAGCAAATGCCATGTTGGACAGGTTGGTGAGAAAACCCAGGTTAGGGTGGACCCAGCATCTGAGAAGATGATTTTCAGGAGAACAGTGTCCCAGGTTTCCTTCCTATCACCTAGAAAGATTGCTTCTGCTTGCGTGAGGACGTAAGGGTGCTTTCAAGAATTCACAAATTGGTATGAACTTATTTTTTGACTTAACCTATACAGGCATGTCCCTTCAGATCATTCACCTGCAGTGTTCATGTAAATTAGCATGTTAGTGAATGATAGTTTCTGTAATTTTATTAGGCAGATTCTTAGTGAAGCTTTGCTTAAAGAATAGTTTCTTCCTATAAACCTTTTTATTGTTGGCACAAATTTTCTTTCTGAGGATTTTGCAGCACTGAGAATTGTTTTTTCTTTTTTGCAGACAAGGGCGCATCCTAATGATTGTAAAATATTTAGCTGTGAAACACGACATTTTAAAAATAGCTTGCAGAAAAATGCTGACTTAAAAAAAATGATCAGCATTTTGTTATCTGTCCTATTGAGGGGACAGAGTTAGAATACATATTCCTAGCTAGGTCATTTAAAAGTGTCAAAGTGTCACTTATTTGGCTTTGAAGCATTTTTTAGTACTTTTTAATTGCTTTTAATTAAAATATTAAGGTTACTCTGCATATCCTGAGCCTGAATTGTCAGTAGTGGGTAGTTTGGAAATGCTGGGAATATGATTTCTGAAATACTAAGGTGATCCAGGTGGTTGATCATGCTGTTGAGTTACCTCTTGAGAATGCTGTCCAGTTCTGAGGCTTACTTTTTCCAGTATAAGAAGTAGGAACCCAGAGGAATCAGCCTTCTTTCTAGACTGTGCTTCTTGGGGAGGGGAGAGGGAATGTTTGCTGAGGAGTGCAGTGCTCTAGGCACTGCATTGTGTGATACAGTTCTGAAGATAGGCCTCAATGTCAAAATCATTATAATCTGGTAAAAGCTGGGAGGTTACATAATTTGCCTGATGTCACATAGATAAGAAGTGGCAGAAGTGGAATTTGAATCCAGGGCTAATTGTGGTTCCAGAACTTAGAAGCAAGATATGGCTGGAAATGTTGACTTGCCAGAGCAGAGACAGCATGGAGTTCTAGGAGGAGGATGTAGGCACAACTTGTGATGTGTTTTTACAGGAGTTTCAGAGGACGAGGTATTCAGGGAGCAGAGGATTGGGCAGGCCAGGCCTGACAGGTGTGGTGAGGGCTGCAGGTGCCCACGGTACTTGCCTTAAACATCCCTCTTCTCCAGGACCATTTCGCTGGAGTGGTGTGGCTGGCGCTGGCTCACAGGTGAAAGCATGTGTCTTGTGGGAAGTCGGCCCACTGCCCTGGAGGTCCGCCAGCATCCTTCCAGACNTTCTGTGGTCCGGTGGCCTGCTCTGTGGACCCAACATTTCTGAGGCAGCTTCACATTATCTGGAAAAGTGAGTGTGAATAGAATATGGGCATGGCTCCTACCTCCCCAGAAGCAG
This sequence comes from Raphicerus campestris, assembly GCA_006410735.1. NCBI lineage: Eukaryota > Metazoa > Chordata > Mammalia > Artiodactyla > Bovidae > Raphicerus > Raphicerus campestris. Next base: position 441,564 of record SJYW01044181.1, read on the forward strand.
AAATGAATTTCTTGCTCTTTTGAGAACAACTGTAATTTAAAGTCACTGATCATCCAGCAGTTAAGAAGTACTGTGAGATGAAATAACTAAGTATCTTGAGGTCATGTGGCCCATTCGTGGTACATCAGGCTGGAATTGGGTCTCCTAAAACAGAGTGTTCTATATTTTCTCTTTTGGCTTTGTTTGATCTAAACTCCTAAATAATTATGATGCTGTCAATCAATTTCATATTTCTGAGTTTTTCAAAAGGAACAGAAGCAAACATTTTTTGTACTAGAGACCTTAGACCAGGAGTAAGGTTTACCTCACTTCTGCAAGGTACAGGTCAGCTGGTGTGTGGTGGGTTCATGGTCATTGTCTGAAGTCTCGCAGGGACCAGGCTCCCTTCTCTCATTCCAGCCAACAGGAAGGAGGGGAAGGAAGGTGGTGCACCGCGCCTTCCCCATTCAAGCTGGGACTGACCCGTTCACACCCTACGGTAAATGCCTGATCACAAGGCCTTAACTGACTGGAGGGGAGGCCGGTGAACATTGTCTCTGTGTGGGAGGAATGCGCTCAGCTGAAGTTTGAGGTTTGTTGCTCCAGGAAGAAAATGGACGTGTGTGTGTGTGTGTGTGTGTTGGGGGAAGAATAGCAAGCAGTCTCCTCTGTAGTTTATCAGGGCATCATGATTGAGTACCTTCTAGGAAGGATTTTGGAATGTTTTTAGCATGCTGAGCCCTCCCATTTCTTGAGATGTCTGTAATATGCATGGTCCCGTCCAACATTAGATGAACACGTTAGCACCTTGAACAGTATCTTAGGAAGCTGTCTACCCTAAAAAAAAGAAAAGACTATTTTGAACGAATGGAGCACTTCTTGGCTTAAGTTCTGGTGTGTGGCCAAGTGTAGTATCTACTCATTCTGATGGCTTTAGAAATCTGTGTCCTCTGAGGATCTGCTCAAGGGGAAAAGGCTTGGCCTTGGGGAGTTGGGTAGCTGCTTGCAGTTGATGTGCAGCTGGATGCTTAGGAAAGTAACTGAGGTGCATCTTAAAAAGACTAATTATGATTGGAGCATCAGAATTTCACTACATTTTAAATTTCACTAGCTTTTAAACCTTTCTCTCTTCAAGTTTCATGGAATTTAACTATTTTTGTCATTAGAATTTACTAGGTGAGGGGAGGTCAATTCTGACCCTTCTGTAGATGGTGACCTTCAATAGATAAGAGTGGAAGATCTCTGTAACCCCTGAGGCTGTGTAGATCATGTGAACTACACAACACAGTTCACATGATCAAGTTAAATCCTTTAGCTTAAGAAAATATTGGTTCTGAATGGACAAAGACAGTGAGATCTTTTAAGTAAGAAAAAAAAATGTTCTGGTTGCTTGATGTAAAAGGACAGTTTTGACTTGTTTGCTGATGAGAAATGCAGTGTGGTTTCCTCTTAAATGAATGGCGGTTCTGGATTAAGCAGTTTTTCTCCTTGGGTTTCCCACTTTGAGAAGGGTCTTGTGTAGCAGAGGACAGGGCTCTGGGGAGGGGCGAGGGGAAGGTGTACCAGCTCCAGCTTGCAGAGCTATGACTGATGGTGATTGTTTACCATTGTGTGAGAGAGGGTGTGCACCTTCATATACTGAAATCAGGTGAGAAACTATGGCTGTGCTATCCCTTTGAGGGTGCTTACATCTTTTTTGAGGGCTAAACTCTTACTTGTAGATATCCTGAAAAATAAAGAGTTTAGCCCTCAAGACAACTCCTATTCACATCTTTTAAAGCTGCCTTTACTGACTGGCAATCAGCATAAGTATGAAAATCAGTCTTGGAGTAGAAAGGAATATACTCCAACTGAGTAAATAATAACTATGCATATATTAAAAATATTAAATAAAACTTTCCAAGTGTCAACCGTAAATGGATACGAAATGCATACCCAGAAGGGTTATTCTTTCAGTATCAAAATTTTAAAAATTTCTGTGACAATTTAACTATGGACAGATTACTATTAAAACTCAGTTGCATTTATAACATTTTCAAGACTTAATTGTTTTACATTATTTGTTAACTTTTCCTGAGGCATTTTGCATAGTTACATAATTAATGCTAATTTCTTTGCCAGAACTCAGTTCATTTTTCTTAGATCAGAAACCTGAAATAAAACATTTCCTTTCCATTAAATTGATATTGAACTATGTAACTATCAGTTTGTAAATGTAAGAACAAGATTATCTTGTCTCTTTTGGGATAATTCTTGCTTCATTGCAGTAGAGCAGGGCGAACGCAGCTCTTAGCATGCAGCCATGGTTGTGCATCATTACACTGTTACCAGGTAACGGGTCCTGCTCAGCCATTGGTTGGCAGTGCAGTGGGCCCTGCCCACTGGTAACCAGCTGTCAGTGAGGATCAGTGAGGTGATTCAGCCACTGTGTGGTTGAGGGCATGGTCATCATGGGGAGAGTTGGGTGAGAGGGCTTCCTTGGGCTCTCCAGCCTGTTCCCTGTCCTTGGGCCAGTGGGTGATCTGGGAGGCCAAGGGAACAGGCTGGGGGCTGTGTCCTGCTGGGCTCCAGAGCCCTCAGCAAGGCCACACACTGGCGCGGCCCAGGCCTTAAGGCAGTGGTGAACCTCTCCCCTGTCCTTGTCTCTGTGACCAGATAGCAGCATCAGTCTGCCTGAGTCAGTCTGTGGGACCTGGTTGCCCCCCCTTCCCACTTGGGTGGCCTGAGGAGCCTGAGGGTCCGTTGGTTTGATAACCTGGCTTCCTCAGCGATGACAGCTGGACAGGGTCTGGGGCCCCCCCTGAGGGAGCCACCAGCTGAGATTTGCCACCTTCTAGCCAGAACTGAGATCTTGGAGGGTGAAAATTGTGCCCTGGGACCTTGCCCTTTCTTGTCAGGACAGAGAATAACATCGATTGGTAGAAATTTACAGGAACATTGTTACCCGACGATGACCTGACCTCAAGAACAAAGGATCTGACACCCAAGAGTTTGCAACAACTAACCACGCCCTTCCCTCACCTTTTGCTTTAAAAAGGGCTTTGCTGAAAACTTTAAGTAACTTTGGGGTTCTTAAGGCATAAGCCACCCATCTTCTCACATGGCCCTGTAATAAACCTTTCTTGGTTCCAAACTGCAGTATTTTAGTATTGTTTGGCCTGTCTGTGAGTCAGACACATTGACTTGGGTTTTCAGTAACAATAATGCTAAAAGTTAAAATTATAGGACAGCTTATTTCTTTGGAAATTAGTATTTGCTTGCTTGCCAGGTGAGAAATGTTGACAGTGTGGACATGACAAAATTAAATTGCATTCATTTTATATAGAAAGAAGATGTTAAAAACCCATTTTGCCTTTTGCCACTACTGTGGTTGCTTAGCTACAGAAATGAGGTAATTTTAGGCACTTAGAATCTTATCTTTCACTTCCACAATACTAACCAAGCATAGTCTCCTACAGTTCCAATACTCAGATTCCTGATTATTAGATGCAGAGAAATAGATGATAATATGCATGAACTTGGCATTTGTCATGTGGGAGTCCTAACCATACATGGGCTACTAGAGTGGGAATCGCTGGGCCACCAGGCCTGTGATACACATGGGCTGGGAGCAGTGAAGACAAGAAAATGCTGGCGAGAAAACGGCAGCAGTGCCCTTGAGGGTTGGAGACTGGGGCCCTTAAGAATGAAGAGGAGGCAGATACCTCTGGACTAATCCCTAAGGCCTGTCCCTGGAAAAGCCATTGTCTGGCAGGGCCAGGACAGCTGCCCTGGATGGTCTGAGCTTGGCCCTCCCAGCTTTAGCTCTCTTGGCAGCAGCCATTAGCAGGAGAAGTTGTCCCAGAGGCAGGTGGTGAAGAGTCTATAGTCAGGGATGAAAGGATGCTGAGAATATGCTGATGCTCTCACCAACATTGGGCACCAGCAAGCAGGAAATGCTTGACCGACTTCCCTTTCCTGAACTGGGCTACAGGTCTGCTGTTTAAACTCCTCAAGCAATCAGTGGAAGCTCAGATTTTGTGAGCAGCAGGGCTGAAGGGAACACTCCTGTTGGTTAGAAGGTCTGGGTAGAATGAGGCGTAAGGAGACAGTGTAGTTCATCAGTGTGGACAGGTGTCTGTAGTAGGATTCAGTAGACATCCTTCAGAACCAGTGAGACAGACGGGACCTTTTTCACTCTGATGTGGCTACATTCATGCTGTCCTTGCCCATAGGTGGACATGACGGGATGTCACTGGGAGTTGGTTCATTTTCCTGTTTTCTAACTCTTTGGAAACTTACAGTTTAAGTACATCTGGCATCAGAGTCTTTACATTGTTGAGTTGGGAAACTTTGCATTCACTATGTGAACAGGGATCATAGAGAATGGCTTCCGCCTCCTGTGGCCTGCACAGCGGATAGCCTGGTGTGAAGTCCTGTCTTCACCATTAGTGTTTGCAAAAGCCTATCTCTTTGCATAAAAGTTTGGTTCTCTTGCAGGTGCCAGTTAGATCCTTTTACTTAACAAGATACTTAAAACTATTGTGCAAATAATACTGTACAAATCTGCCTGCCATCAAGAGTGAACGTGGGTGGGTTTTGTTTGTTTTCCTGTAGTGAATATTTTACTAGTGTAAATACCTGCATGAATGCTAAACTCTGAGACTGTTGTCACCTTTCTGCTCGTGCCCTCTTGGTTATCATTACTGACTTTCACTTGGAGAGTATGTTAGGCACAGTGAAGGGTCAGGGCCACACTGAAGAGTGATGGTTGGTCAAACCCTGCACAAGTGTCTGTTGTTTTTGAGTAAAATTAGGTGGCTATTTCCATTCTCAAGGGAAACATACACAAACACAACAGAGATAACTTAAAAAACCAAATCTTTTAGCTTATATGAGGTCTAGCAAATTTAGCTTGAAAGTTTATCCTTTTTTTCCCCAAAAGTCATTAATTCAGTAGCTTTTTTTCCCTGGAAGTCATTAATTTAGTATCAGAAACTAAATATAGTTCTTTTACCCAAAACTAATCACAAATTCTAAAGCCAGTGACTAAAAATGGAATGTTAATTTAGGAATAGTGACCCTGAAGGAAAATACCCAGTATTGGGTACTTGTATTTAGAAAGTGTAGTGTAGGACTCTTAAAAGTCATGTGATTTTAACTTACAGTTTTTAAAGTAGTTGGACCCACATATGTAAGAACACTTAAGTTGTTTGGATACCACTGCAGATAACGTGTGCTCGTGTATGTATAAATATTCAGTGTTTTTCTCCCTTTCCTATAAGAAGACATCAACATTCTTCTATATCATTATTAATAGTAGAAAGTCATTTTTCCCCTTATAATTAGAAGTTAGTTTTCAGGAAACCTTTATAATTTTTGTGAATTTGGCTTACCTTAATAATGTGTCTCTAGGGCAAAAACAGAACAGAAAGAAATATTTGTGGACTGCATTAAAACTTTTTTAAAAAATATTTGGCTCCATCGAGTCTTAGTTGCAGCATGTGGAATCTTTAGTTGGGGTGCCTAGACTCTGTAGTGGTGGCACACGGGGTTAGTTGCTCCACAGCATGTGGGATCTTAGTTCCTCAATCAGAGATCAAACCCGTGCCCTCTGCATTGCTAGGCAGATTCTTAACCACTGGATCACCAGGGACATCCCTGCACTGCATTTTAAAGTTTTTAATACCAAAGCCTTAGGAAGATAAATATTTATGAACAGAAAATGTAAAAGGACCCATTAAGGGCAATAGGTTGTAGCCACGATGCAGGAAAAGGAAATAAAGACAGGCTTTTTCTCGGCTGGGGGTGTGTTGCCGACAAGGGCTTGATGGATGGAGAAAGTTGAAAAGCATCGCCTTAATCTTCCCCAGCTTGTGTGCTGCAGCAGCACGGCACAGAAGCAGCCCCACCCTGACATTTCCACTCTGTTCCCCTCAACGGTGTTTCTTGGACTCCCTTGTTGTTGTTTAGTAGCTAAGTGTGTCTGACTCTTCTGTGACCCAATGGACTATAGCCCACCAGGCCCCTCTGTCCATGGGATTTTCCAGGCAAGAATACTGGAATGAGTTGCCATTTACTTCTCCAGGGGATCTTCCTGACCTAGGGATCGAACCCACATCCCTGGTGTCTCCTGCATTGCAGGCGGTTTCTTTACCACTGTGCTGCTTGGGGAGCCTGGGACTCTTTAGATGGCTCATATATGCTTTAAGAAGGATTGTAGGAATAGATGGAGTGTTACTAACTCCTTATTTATGAGGTGCTCACTGTTAGTTGTTTCCTTTAAAAGTTTGGAATTGAAGTTGCTCTTCAAAATACTTGGTAACTGCACCCCCATCCTCTGTTCCTCTGAGAGTCTCTTCCAGGACAGACATAGGTCCAGCAAGGCAGCTGGGCTGTTCCAATGTCAGCACATGTGTATGTTCACGCTAGAACCTATTCTCCTGAGCAGGGTTTCACAGCCATGCTCATTCAGTGTTGAATGAGTGAATGAATGAATTGAACCTAGCCACCAGTCATTCACATGTGCTCACATAAAGATATTTAAAAGTGGTTCTAAGTATTAAGAAACAAAGAGCCTACCTGTTTTCTTTCTATTTGGCAGGTTCTATTTGGGACAGTGAGGGTTTACTGTTTGAAATAGGGGACATTGCAGATATAAGGTGTGATACTTCAGTAATTTTGATTTGTTCCTGTTTTTAGTAGGAAGCCGAAAAGAATTTGGTGAGCTGTCATTTTTTGTTCATTCTTTATGATTTCTTTTTTTTTTAAAGGAAGTTATACCAAGTTATTTAGTTGCAAAGTGAGATAACAGAATGATACTAGGAAAAAATTCTCCATTATCTGGAATTTAGATCAGAGTTTTCTGGCTGTTTTCCTCTGAATTGTCATCCTGTAACTTTCAGATACTGTTTTTATTTATCCTTTATAATTTAGTCATAACCGGGATGGTGGTGGTGAATCTGTTACAGTCGGTACAGGAACTGTGGACTATTTTCATCCTGGAACTTGCAGGTGGTTCATGCCTGGGATTGCTCTGTGACATCAAGAGGCTACACCATGTGGGGGATTCTCGACTTTGCCCACCTACAACAGAGGCATTGGGAAGTAGGAATGTCAGCTTGGACTGGGGCAGAGATCCTCCTCCTCAGAATTGCTTTCTTCATGTATCTATCTGAGATGGCTTTTATTTTCCACAGAGCATTTGAACAGATTTCTGTCTCCTGGTGATTTGACAATGACTTATACAGTATGGGGCACTGAGGATAAATATTCTCTGTTGCTCTTTGTAACTCTGCACTGGCAGGCATTGGGGTTGAAGACTTGGGAGTGAGGGCATTTGCAGATACCAGCAGACGAAGGGGTTGAGGTCTATGTAATTGTCTCTCAGTTCTCAAAATGCTTTTCTCTGTTATCCAGAAGTCGAAAGGAGTTGACTTTTTCATTCCTAGTGTCATTAGGGAACTGGAGTTTCATTATTGGGTGAAGTTATCAGGAAGGGAATGTGCTTTTTGAGTTGGAATTGAAATCAGAATGTTGGGGTGATGGAGGGAAAGTCCCTACAGTGGATTTAGACAGAGTTTTTCATGACTGCTGTGATATTTATATGATATATAGAGAATCTTCATGGAAACCATAGGAAGAAGAACAAAGATTCTTCTTAAAAGGAATTAAAATATGTTAAAAAATACTACCTAATTTTCTTTACAGCAGTTCACTAGGACCTAAGACAGTTTTCTGGATAATAGCAGGTTAAGAGCTGGGTCAATTACATTTCTGAATAGTACTGAAATTTATTTTTCTCTTTCATCTTGTGCATAAGCCATCATCTCCTCACGTGCTCATTGTCTCCTCCTGGGTTAAAGTGTCAGTTGCGGCAAGCAATCCTTTCATAGATTATTAATAATCTGTAAAATAGATGCCTTGGAGCCCCTGGTGCAAGTTCTCTTTCTAATAGTAAAGTAGTTTTACTTTGTTTTTTAAATTACAATATATTAATAGTAAAATTGACTGTCCAGTTCTATGAATTTTATTGTGCTCTTTGTAAGCTGTTCATCTACTTTATTGAAATGTTGGAGCCTTTGCCAGATTTTAAATTAGAATGTTATTTGTTAAATACATGGTGTGAAGATATTTTCTCACAGTCACTGGCTGAAGTTCTATTCTCTTGAGTGCCTTTTTTTCAGAAAAAGACTTTAACATTTTTATGAAGTCCACCTTATTTTTTCTTTTACAATTCATGCTTTTAGTGTCATGTCTAAAATTCTTTGTGTACGCCAAACTGAGGATTTCCCCTATGTTTTCCTGTAAAAGTTTTTAGTTTTATGTTTTGCATTTAGAGCTGTCATGCATCTCGAGTTAATTTTTATAGAATATGTAAGGGTTGATTGAGGATGGATTTGTGTGGTTTTTTCCCTCCAATAGATGGCCAGTTATTCCAGCACCATGTGTAAAAGGCTGTCCTTTCTCTATTAAATTTGTTTTGTGCCTTTGTCAAAATCAGCCATATTTGTGGGAATCTATTTCTGTACCCCGTTCATCTGTATCTTCACCACATTGTTTTGATTATTGTAACTTTTTGATTATCTTAAAATCAAGCAGGATGATTTCTCCAACTTTATTCTCCTTTATAAAAACCTTCCTGCTATTCTAGTTCCTTTGCTATTTCATATAACTTTTACAATTTGCTTATCTGTATCTACCAAAAAAAAAAATCATCTCACTAAGATTTTAATTGGAATTGTGTTAAATCTGTATATTAATTGGGGAGAATTGGCATCTTAATTATGTTGAGCTTTTTATTCCACTCAGTCGTGTCCTACTCTTTGTGACCCGTGGACTGTAGCCCACCAAGCTCCTCCGTCCGTGGAATTCTCCAGGCAAGAATACTGGAGTAGGTTGCCATTGCCTTCTCCACATACATGCCATGCTTCTTTAAAAAAATTTTTATTAGAGTATAGTTGATTTACAGTGTTGTTTCTACTGTACAGCAAAGTGAATCAGTTATACATATATCCATTCTTTTTTCGATTCTTTTCCCATATATTACAGAATATTGAGTAGAGTTCCCTGTACTGTACAGCAAGTTCTTACAAGTCACCTATTTTACATATAGTAGTGTGTGTATATCAGTCGCTATTTACAAGGATTCTTCTTTGATTTCTTTCATCAGCATTTTGTAGTTCTCAGCATGCAGATGCTTTTGATCCTACAGATCCTGTACGGGTCTTGCATGTTTTATTAGATTTGTACCTAAGTATGTCTTATTTACATAACTACTGTAAATGAGATTTTTTAAAAATTTTAATTCCAAATATCCATTGCTACCATATGTTAATATGGTTTGACTTTGTATATTGTGATCTTGAGAAAGTCAGTTATTGGTTCTAGGAGTTGATTTTGTAGATTCTTTGGGATTTTCCTTGTAGGTTTTGGTTTGACTGATTTTTCTTTTCCTGTTTTCAGTTTCTTTCATTTCTGCTCTTATTTTTTCCACTCACTTTGGGTTTATTTTGCTTTTTCTATTTTTCTTAAGGTAGAGGTTTAGATTGTTGACTAGAGACCTTTCTTTTTTCCAGATGGGCACCTATGGCATTAAAGGTACATGTCTATATCACTGTGTTGGCAATGTTCTACAAATTCTGGTTTTCATTTTTGTTGAGCTGAATATATTTTTTGCTTTCCTTTGAGGAGTTGTGGCAGTTTTATGTGTTCTCCAAATCTCATTTTAACTAGTGATCAAGATTAAACTTCACCCCGTCTTGTTTCCTGTATTGGCTCTGTAACATTTTCACATTCTGTGTTCTGACCAGAGAATGACAGTAGCTGAGCTTATCAGGGAGTTGGTTGATGTGTGATATGTGATGATGTGAAAGGTATTACCATGTGGGAATTCGAATTGAAGTGCCAAGGACTGGAAGCAGTGCTGGGCATGTAAGGGACAGAAGAGTTACTGCAGAAGTGTGAACACAGTTGCGCATCCTTGCCACTGTGCTTGCACACTGAGTTAGGTCGGCTCTGTTTCACCTGTGCTTTTCTGCCCTGACCTGTGGCTAGTCTGAATTGCTTTCTCTCCAAGCTGGTTTGCCACATTAACACATTTTCACATTATCTTTGCAGTTGATTTAGACTTTGGTTACTCATGATTTTCTTATTTTAAATGAAAGATTTTTTCCTTATTCTTTGACTGTATGGTTCACAGATTAGAATATGCATGTTATTTTATAAAGATTACCTCTGAATACACATGTACTTCAATATCCAGCAGATGGTTGATTGCAACTATAGAGTATGGATCATTGTTTATAGTGCCTCCTCCTCTAATGACACATCAGTGGGTAGAGGATAGTATACATTATGCTTCCTTATTTACCTTTTGAATAAGTATATTATTAAGAAATGCCACTTGATCAAAGTTGGGCAAAATGTTTAGAAAACATTTCTGTAATTTAGAAGTTTTATACTGTCATGGTTACTATTTTTTATTTAAGTAGTGGATTCATCAAAACTTTATCATACACATTATGTGCCAAGATTGTCCAGATGTGTTACTCCCAATAGTTCAGGGTGATTTTGATCTTGAAAGTGATTTTGTACACAAGAAGCCTCAGAGCTTTTGTTGGAGTGTTTTCTGCAGCTCATTAGTCTTACAAAAAGAAGTAGCCATTATACACACGAGCTCAAAATAACTAGCTTACTACATGTCTTATGTATAGAAATAAATACATATTTATATATATTCACATTCATATAATTTGAAGATATAATATAAAAATCCTAGAATATTCTGCATCTTGCAAAACTAAGGGAAATAATATTCATTCATTTTAATGTTTCTAATAAAATCTTTGTCTCCATTTTATTCCTGTTACTTGTCCAGATGGGGCAGTTGGTTTAAGATAGTTCCTGGACTCATTAATTTAGGCAGCCCTTTATATATATACCTTTAAACATGTTTTGAAAGTGAGAATATAACTGTTGTTTAGTCTTTCATTCAGCAGTGTTTAGGGACTGTATCTGTTTCTGGCACATGGTAGGATCTCGATGAATGAGTAAATGAATGCAGAAATGAAAGTCAGGGTCACTTCCATCGCATTTGGGAATTTTGAGGTAAAGGTGAGGAATGAGTATGAAGCTAACTCAATAAAGGCCAGGGAAAGTTGTATTTTATAGTCATTTCAGAGCTCATTCACCATTGGGCAGTAGTAGTGTGCTCTTCAGATCCTGGATTTCCAGAAGGTCAGAGTGCAATGCTTTATCCTCTTTGGTGGAAGAGGCAGAGGGCTGTGGTGGCTCCTCATTTCAAAGAGGAAAGCCTTGCCTTTTGACATTCTGGCCAACATCTTGGGCTTCCTGAAGCTGCCTGGGCCCCTGCTGGTGGAGTAGACACCACAGGCCGCAGGGGATAGAATCGTGTGTCCCTGTGTCATATGTCATATGTCCCTGGGGCCCAGGACATATTGAAATGTGCTTTATCAGAGGGTCAGGATGATGAAAATCACAGAATGCTGGTGAAAGAGATCAGAGAGTTAAATACCTTGTTCACAGGTCAGATAATGCAGTGTGTAAAGATGTCAGTTCTCCCTAAACTGATACATGAATTTAAGAGAACTCCTATCACAGTAGTTTGCTTAGCAAAGTTTGTAGTAGATACCACAGACATTTCCTAGAATTTATGTGGAGAAGGAAAGGCCCTGAAATAGCCCAAACAACTTTGACAAAGAAGAATAAAGTAGGAGAATCGTTCTTTTCAGTGCTAAGTCTTCCTGAGTGGCCACAGTTGTCAACAATATGTTGGTTCCACAGTACAGTGGAATGGGATGGGGGACTCAAACCTATACAAAATGCCCAATTTTTGACCAAGAAGAAAAACTAATTCAGTGGTGGTGAAGGGAGATCTTTCCCATGAATCACATTGGAGCAATTGGACGTCCATAGACCAATAATCATAATAATGGTAATCTAGACCTGAATCCCACACCTTGTACAAAAATTAACTTAAGTCTCATAGATCTCAGTGTAAAATGTAAAATGGCAAAACATCTAGCAAAAAAAGAGAAATCTTCAAGTCTGATGGTGAAGCAAAGCATTCTTAGATTGAAACTAAAAGCACAATACCTAAAATGAAGAGTTGGTAAATTGGATTCATCAAGATGAAAACTTCTGTTCTGTGGAAGACTCTGCAAGAGAAAGAGAAGAGGCCCCTGTGTTTGTTGACGTGCACGCCCCCTCCCGACTTTTGACACTTGCCAGAGTGTCTGACACTTGACAAGTGTCAGAGTTAAGTGATAGCATCTGGGCATTACTGGCTAGAGTTACGATTTCAAAACAGTGCATTTTAAACATACATATTATTCTCTGTGGTCATGCCATTTACTAAATGTTTTGAGAAACTTTTTGGTTATTGACATAAACATGAAAATCTGAGCCATGTTAATATGTAGTTCTTGAGAATTTTTTCCATTATACTGAGTATTTGAATAAGTCCTGGTGATTTTATAATCCTAGAGATTATATTCAAGCCTGGTAGGTAGGCTACAGTCCGTGGGTCACAGAGTCAGACATGACTTAACAACTGAGCAACAGCTTTATTTAAAGGATGTTTTATGAAACTCCAATTTCTAAGTTTTACATGGAAAATACGACATAAACCTGAGAAAAATGAGTGATAACTCCAGCAGTACATATAGTAACAAAGGAAAACATAATGAACTGTGAAGTGATGTCGTATTGTGAGATGGGCCCAGGCTCTGGAAGGACGTGAAGGCCTGGCTGGCTGATGGGTTTACCCTCAATCCTGAGAGCCGTGAACAGCATCCTGCAGGCTGCAAGGATGAGGTTATGCAGTCTCACCACCCTCTTAAGTGGGAAGTCAGTCTGGCTGCGGGTGCAGAGGACTGAGATCCAGAGCTGTGAGCGGCTGTGTAGGTGATGCAGGGAGAGCTGATAGCATCTGGGATTCGGTGACGGTGGCAGGGGTGAAAGAGAAGTGCACGGATGCCTAAGAGGTTGGGCTTAAGAGTTTCCTCTGATAGCTCCATTATCTGCTATTTTCCATCTGGCTCCCCTGGAGCCATCACGCTCTTGGCTTGCCCTGCCGCCTGCCTGCTGAGCTTGGAATTCTTCCTGCGCAGCTGGAGCAGGAGGCGCGCCTGAGAGCCTGGTGACAAGTTTGCCCTTGTGATAGATGCCACACAAGTATGTGCTGGGTCTTTAAACTGTGTTTTCTTCCCTACTTCGTGCTTTCTGAGACATTTCACTTTCTTTGTATTCGATCTTTTTAACTACGGTGGAAGGTAATAGGTGTTATTTACTGATATTTTGTTACTGAGAAAGATGAGACCCAGAGAAATTAGTTGATGTGCGGACCCCCCAGTTTACGTTTTAAGGTGAGGAGAGGTCCCCGGTCTGCCTGTTTCTACTCCCCTGGACAGGTGGGTTTTTGCCAGGACAGCAGAATCTATGTAGAAAAGATGACAGACGCTGCCTTCAGCAGCTAGGCGGGAGGGAGAAGGCTGTCAAGGGTGCTCCCTAAGCCTTATAAAGCCATTGGCTTAGGAGAGAGGCATTCTGAAGGTTCCTGACAGCCATAAAATTCCAAACATGGAAATGATTGCTTTGTTAAATAAAGCATTCGTTCCAGCATTAAATAATAAAATAAACTCCTGACACCAAGAATGGAAACCGTCCCTGTTAGGCTGATCTGTTTCCCTGGTGCTGACCCAGCCGTGTGGTGGCTCACATACTACCCTCCTGGGGGCACTGCCGGCTCTGCAGGTTTCCCCGTTCTGACCAGAGGCCCGCAGGGCTCCGCAGATGCCCGAGTCTGACTGTGCCAGAATGAAGCCAGGACAGAAGAAGAGAGGAGCTGCAGTGTCGTCTCCCTCCTTGCATTTCCTGGTCCAGTTTTTCCTTCATTTTCCTAATACTCAGGGTTTGCCTGAAAACTCTTGACTACGGTATAAATAGGAAAAAGACTTCTTCACCGCCTAGGAAGGAGAATGATTTCTGAGTCAGTGAGATTCAACCACATGTTGGGGGCTTCACTTGACTTGCNATGTTTTGAGAAACTTTTTGGTTATTGACATAAACATGAAAATCTGAGCCATGTTAATATGTAGTTCTTGAGAATTTTTTCCATTATACTGAGTATTTGAATAAGTCCTGGTGATTTTATAATCCTAGAGATTATATTCAAGCCTGGTAGGTAGGCTACAGTCCGTGGGTCACAGAGTCAGACATGACTTAACAACTGAGCAACAGCTTTATTTAAAGGATGTTTTATGAAACTCCAATTTCTAAGTTTTACATGGAAAATACGACATAAACCTGAGAAAAATGAGTGATAACTCCAGCAGTACATATAGTAACAAAGGAAAACATAATGAACTGTGAAGTGATGTCGTATTGTGAGATGGGCCCAGGCTCTGGAAGGACGTGAAGGCCTGGCTGGCTGATGGGTTTACCCTCAATCCTGAGAGCCGTGAACAGCATCCTGCAGGCTGCAAGGATGAGGTTATGCAGTCTCACCACCCTCTTAAGTGGGAAGTCAGTCTGGCTGCGGGTGCAGAGGACTGAGATCCAGAGCTGTGAGCGGCTGTGTAGGTGATGCAGGGAGAGCTGATAGCATCTGGGATTCGGTGACGGTGGCAGGGGTGAAAGAGAAGTGCACGGATGCCTAAGAGGTTGGGCTTAAGAGTTTCCTCTGATAGCTCCATTATCTGCTATTTTCCATCTGGCTCCCCTGGAGCCATCACGCTCTTGGCTTGCCCTGCCGCCTGCCTGCTGAGCTTGGAATTCTTCCTGCGCAGCTGGAGCAGGAGGCGCGCCTGAGAGCCTGGTGACAAGTTTGCCCTTGTGATAGATGCCACACAAGTATGTGCTGGGTCTTTAAACTGTGTTTTCTTCCCTACTTCGTGCTTTCTGAGACATTTCACTTTCTTTGTATTCGATCTTTTTAACTACGGTGGAAGGTAATAGGTGTTATTTACTGATATTTTGTTACTGAGAAAGATGAGACCCAGAGAAATTAGTTGATGTGCGGACCCCCCAGTTTACGTTTTAAGGTGAGGAGAGGTCCCCGNAACTACGGTGGAAGGTAATAGGTGTTATTTACTGATATTTTGTTACTGAGAAAGATGAGACCCAGAGAAATTAGTTGATGTGCGGACCCCCCAGTTTACGTTTTAAGGTGAGGAGAGGTCCCCGGTCTGCCTGTTTCTACTCCCCTGGACAGGTGGGTTTTTGCCAGGACAGCAGAATCTATGTGGAAAAGATGACAGACGCTGCCTTCAGCAGCTAGGCGGGAGGGAGAAGGCTGTCAAGGGTGCTCCCTAAGCCTTATAAAGCCATTGGCTTAGGAGAGAGGCATTCTGAAGGTTCCTGACAGCCATAAAATTCCAAACATGGAAATGATTGCTTTGTTAAATAAAGCATTCGTTCCAGCATTAAATAATAAAATAAACTCCTGACACCAAGAATGGAAACCGTCCCTGTTAGGCTGATCTGTTTCCCTGGTGCTGACCCAGCCGTNCAGTTAGTTTGCAGTGAGAATTGCTCCACGTGGAGATAATGTTTTAGAATTTTCATGGTGGGAGGTGAGCTCTACATCTTCCTACTCTGCTGTCTTGATCTCTTCCTCACAACTGAGCTGACCTTTGGGTGAAGAACAAGCTAGAAGGGGCTAGTTCACCAGACTAGGACTCGATGGCAGGACTGTGCAGAGCACCTGTGAGACTGACTGGGAAGGGAGGGACTGAGGGAAACACCAGGTAAAGAATAGGTACCTGCCATGCTCAGGTGACCTTCTGGCAGGCTGGTATGTGATTTTCCCACCAAGACACCCTCACACAAGTGCTCCGTCCCCTGCCACATGCTTAACATTTTCTTCTGGGCATTCCCTCTGCAGGAGGGAGCAAGCTGGTTTTGAGTTTATAAAATGCTGAGCAGCAGCACAGTTAGCACAGAAACTAGCATTCTTATAGGTTTATTGTCTTCAAAGAATGGTCAGTTTGTTTTAGCATCAAAAATGCTCAATAGTCAATGGGGGATATTTCTTCCTATATCTGTGTTGTTTACAGCTCTGTGTACACAGACTAGTCATGAGTTCTGTGGGCTGGAGTGGACTGCTGGGAACAGTGGTGGCCCAGGCGGTTCTTGGCCCAGGGTGCCTCTGGATTGATTGGATGTAGCAAGCATCACCACCGGGAAACGCAGGCTTAGCAACTTGTGTGTGACTCACAACAACTTTTCATTTGTTTGCCGTATTTTTGTTAAAACTTTAATATTTAGCTGATTTAGGAATGATGGTTTGGTCAGAATATTAGGGGAACAATTAAGAGTTTCAGAAAAATTCAGTAGCACAAATCTGCATTTGGGGTATGTCCGAGCTTGCAATTGGGAAAGGCTGTTGCATGTCATAAAGGTTATTTGTCCCAGGTACTTGGCACCCTAGCATGAACAATCCTTGAATCTCTGGCTTTAGCAATTCCTGTTTTAATTGTAAACATCTTAGTTATATATTTTGGATTCCATAGGTCGTATGTCTCTTTGTTTTTATCTACCTTTTTTTTTTGGCTTTAGAGACTTATTTTCAAAACTGCTTTAGCAGTGTACAGTCCTTGGAACTGATGTGTCTGATAAGTAAAAAAAAAAAAAAATCTCCTTAATGAAGGAAGATGCTCATTATTGGTGGTTTTGGCCAGCTCTCACTGGGGTAGACACCTGCAGAATCCGTTGTTGATTAAGTTAATGAGCGCTGTGTAGATCAGGGAGGTTTCCTGCCCTGCAGATGTGAGTAAGATTGTAGTACTTTTAATTCTGGACTCCATCAGAGCCGAAACCTTGTGAGAAGGGGCCGGAGACCAGTGTGTGCATGTGCTATAAAGGATTTTATGTAACTTAGATGAATATTTGCAAGCAGAGAAAAGTCAAGGTGAAAGATGTAAAGTGCTTTCTTCTTAAATTATAAGGAAACAGAAGACACCTACATGCGTGACTGTGTCTTCTTAGTTGAGTGCTCACCTCTACCAGTAAAAGCGTTCTGAACTTTCCTTTCCTTCTCTTACAGGTGACATCACACAGAAAGGATATGAAAAGAAGAGATCAAAATTGATTGGAGCCTACCTGCCCCAGCCTCCGAGTATGTAAACCTTGCTGAGTAGCATAAGGTGTCCAGTTTTAAGAGTTAAATGCAACTCCTGAGAGAACAGCTGAGCACCAGTCCTCCCCCAGTCCCCAGACTGCATGCAGATCAGGCCCTTGAGGTGGCGCCAACCCCACACAACTCCTTTATGTGACTGCAGCATATTTTGTGAATTCAGAAGACACACAGGATTTTTCTGTGAAGGTGCCAGATAACTATAATAGGTATTCATCCACAGAGGAAAGTAATATGTTTGATTACTTTAAAATACTCTAATCATAAAAAACATATGAGAATGTTTATGGTTTAAACATGAATTTTGGCTTAGTTAAAATTATTGATAATGGTTTAAGTTACTCAACAGTTTTTGTTGACTTCATTGGTGTGGGTTGCGGGAGGCAAATTGAGAAAATGATGTAACATCCTGCCTGGGATTTTGAAATTGTAACGGTTGTTTGGTTGTTTTTTGAAACATGATTGTCTGCATTATGAATTCTCAACCAAGTACAAGTTCTGTTTAATTCTGTGGTTTTCATACATGCAAGTACGTAGGATTCTACACTTGAGCTGGTTCTGTACATTTTAGGGAAAGGAGGGCAACCCTGGGCTGCAGGTGTTAACACCTTTGTTCTGAGGGCAACCTTGAGAATTTTCTGGGCATCAGGAAGGGCTTAATGCTAACACAAGTCCTCCAGGAGGTAGGACAGCAGCAGAAATGGACTCTGCAGTGTTCACTGTNATGTAGCAAGCATCACCACCGGGAAACGCAGGCTTAGCAACTTGTGTGTGACTCACAACAACTTTTCATTTGTTTGCCGTATTTTTGTTAAAACTTTAATATTTAGCTGATTTAGGAATGATGGTTTGGTCAGAATATTAGGGGAACAATTAAGAGTTTCAGAAAAATTCAGTAGCACAAATCTGCATTTGGGGTATGTCCGAGCTTGCAATTGGGAAAGGCTGTTGCATGTCATAAAGGTTATTTGTCCCAGGTACTTGGCACCCTAGCATGAACAATCCTTGAATCTCTGGCTTTAGCAATTCCTGTTTTAATTGTAAACATCTTAGTTATATATTTTGGATTCCATAGGTCGTATGTCTCTTTGTTTTTATCTACCTTTTTTTTTTGGCTTTAGAGACTTATTTTCAAAACTGCTTTAGCAGTGTACAGTCCTTGGAACTGATGTGTCTGATAAGTAAAAAAAAAAAAAAATCTCCTTAATGAAGGAAGATGCTCATTATTGGTGGTTTTGGCCAGCTCTCACTGGGGTAGACACCTGCAGAATCCGTTGTTGATTAAGTTAATGAGCGCTGTGTAGATCAGGGAGGTTTCCTGCCCTGCAGATGTGAGTAAGATTGTAGTACTTTTAATTCTGGACTCCATCAGAGCCGAAACCTTGTGAGAAGGGGCCGGAGACCAGTGTGTGCATGTGCTATAAAGGATTTTATGTAACTTAGATGAATATTTGCAAGCAGAGAAAAGTCAAGGTGAAAGATGTAAAGTGCTTTCTTCTTAAATTATAAGGAAACAGAAGACACCTACATGCGTGACTGTGTCTTCTTAGTTGAGTGCTCACCTCTACCAGTAAAAGCGTTCTGAACTTTCCTTTCCTTCTCTTACAGGTGACATCACACAGAAAGGATATGAAAAGAAGAGATCAAAATTGATTGGAGCCTACCTGCCCCAGCCTCCGAGTATGTAAACCTTGCTGAGTAGCATAAGGTGTCCAGTTTTAAGAGTTAAATGCAACTCCTGAGAGAACAGCTGAGCACCAGTCCTCCCCCAGTCCCCAGACTGCATGCAGATCAGGCCCTTGAGGTGGCGCCAACCCCACACAACTCCTTTATGTGACTGCAGCATATTTTGTGAATTCAGAAGACACACAGGATTTTTCTGTGAAGGTGCCAGATAACTATAATAGGTATTCACCCACAGAGGAAAGTAATATGTTTGATTACTTTAAAATACTCTAATCATAAAAAACATATGAGAATGTTTATGGTTTAAACATGAATTTTGGCTTAGTTAAAATTATTGATAATGGTTTAAGTTACTCAACAGTTTTTGTTGACTTCATTGGTGTGGGTTGCGGGAGGCAAATTGAGAAAATGATGTAACATCCTGCCTGGGATTTTGAAATTGTAACGGTTGTTTGGTTGTTTTTTGAAACATGATTGTCTGCATTATGAATTCTCAACCAAGTACAAGTTCTGTTTAATTCTGTGGTTTTCATACATGCAAGTATGTAGGATTCTACACTTGAGCTGGTTCTGTACATTTTAGGGAAAGGAGGGCAACCCTGGGCTGCAGGTGTTAACACCTTTGTTCTGAGGGCAACCTTGAGAATTTTCTGGGCATCAGGAAGGGCTTAATGCTAACACAAGTCCTCCAGGAGGTAGGACAGCAGCAGAAATGGACTCTGCAGTGTTCACTGTTGGAGCAGATGTAAAGCCATGCTGAGATGTTCCAGCTAGAAGAGCTTCAGCTCCACATGTGCAGGCCTTTTGGCTCCCTGGGCTATGACATGGCCTCCAGTGTTGGGGACGAGGAGGAGTGTCCTCATCTGGAGCTCACCTTCTAGGACATTTGTGTTGAGTATGCTGCTTTTTTAGCCTTGTTTGATTTTGTGTGGTTTCTTTCTTTCCTTGGAGCTTAAGAAAGTTAATATAAAGATTGGCTGGCTGTGCAGGGCTGCCTTAGCTGGCGACCTGGGTTTTCTTGCTGTCTGGTCTGTAAAAGGAAGGAGCTATGCGCTGTCTGAATGGATGGAAGAGCAGTGTGTTGTCCGGCTGACCCCGTGTGTGGGAGCTTTAGAGAACACACAGGGGCAGACGACTAGATGTGGTCTCCCTGCTTTCCTTCTCATCCTCCAGCAGAACTGCTGGGATGACTTCCTATCTGCAGGTCACCCTTCGTGGTTTTGGAGGAAGGCTGGTTGGGAGGCGGTAGGTCCTTGTGTTGCTAGATTTTATTTTCTGTGCCTTACCAAACAAAAGTGAAACAGAAGCAGTTCTGTGTATTCCCAGGAGATGGCTCTGGGAGATGGAGCCTCTACAGTCCCAGGACGAGGCTGACCCCGCATTGCTGGGCGCTGAGGGTGGCCCTGTGTGACATGGTCCCCTTGGTGTTTTTTGTGCTGTTCTGCATGGGGTCGGCAGCTCTGCTCGGCGCTGTAACAAATTTAAAAAAAACTAAAGTTTGAATTAATTAGTTTTTTTTCAACTTGTTACAGCAGCGAATGGAGCTGCCGTGGTCCGGTGTAGACTGCAGCACAGTGAAGGAGCCCCGAGAAGAATGCTGCAGGCTGGCAACATCGGGGTGTGTGACATCCGAGACGCCGCGGTCAGAGAGCGGGCGGCCAGCACCGCAGGAAACCGGCCACTGTTTTACTTTCGTTTCGGTGAGCGCACTTAACTGAGAGAGATCCCATGGCAGGGCACGTTTGCAGTGGACTGTCTGCCTGATGCCATTCTAAACAGAAGTGTAGGGCTCAGCCTCGGGGGAACCTAGGAGGTCATGTTTCTCAACCCTGTCGTCCGTTTCAGCTCGTTCAACTTAACCAAGGCTTCAGAGCTCCTCAGGTACAGAGCTTGTCAGAGGCCCTGGACCATGATTATCCTGCTGATTCAGGGCCCAGGTCTGAGTGTTTTTATTAAAATATAATACTCAGTTTTTGCAACCATATTTTCGCAGCTGGAGCACCACTTAAACACTTAGGAAAGAAGAATCCATGACAGATCATACAATTTTTTCTTAAAATTGTTGATCTTCACTGACCTTTGTCTCATAGTCAGAGACTTGGGTGAGGATGAGCTCTAGTGAACCCTGGCCCTTGAGATCTGTTTCAGGAAGTGAGGTCCATAGCTCCATAATATTCCTATCTCCAGAGGGCAGTCACGGAGTTTTGAAATTGAAAAATTGAACCGGTTCATCACAGAGTCATGATTCTATTCAGAGGTCAAAATTATTTAAGTGAACAATATTTTGAATATAAGAAGCTCAGAAAGATGAGTTCAGTGCACCTTTTAGTTCAATAAGGAATAAGCATAGACTCAAATAAAAGACATTGTTTGAGAATCATGTACAGATAATAAGCTGTGTGTCACAGTTGATCCCCAGGATCTTAGGCGAGGAGGACACACAGCCTGGTCTTCCCTCTGTGCCTCTGCTGTCCTCTCCAGGCCAGCTTGTTAACAGGCATGAGGCATGTCCTTGTGGACAAAAGTGGAGCACTGATGGGCAGGTGGCAGACTTGGGCCTTAGCTGCCAGGCCCCATCACAGTTTCTGTTTGCCTCCCGCACCTATGGGTGCATGAGGCTGAGAACGCTGCTGGGGAACGCTGCTCCCTGGGCCTCCTGCCCTACCATCCCTAGCCAGGAAGGAGAAGGCAGGTTCACTGGGGATGCTGGGGTCAGGAAGCTGGATGCCCAGGTAGTTGTGCAGTTCTTACGCTGATTTGTTTGCTGAGAAGTTGCCCTGGGTGCACAGTCACTCTCTGTACACAATTGCCTCTAGGGAGCAGTAAGGAGAGTGCGCAGCTCTGCATCAGAGGGTTCTTTCTTGACTAGGTCAGCCTTAGAAATGACACTTTTGGTGTAGGATGTTCATGAGAAACATTTTGTTTTCCTTTTCAGTTACCCTTATCCTGCTTTACACTTTTCTAAAGGGAGTTTGTGTTTTGATGAACTTTACCTTTTTTCCTTTTTTAATGTTACTTTTATTTATCAGAGAAAAAGACTTCTCTAGAAAGTACTCTAAAGATATTTCAAAGATCTTTGGGATCTGTAGGATATTTCAAAGATCCCACATTTGGAGAATTTGTTTGGGACACGTGATTGTGGATTAGGATGGCTTATGCAGCTTTGAGCAAGAGATGCACCCTGGGTTTAAGCTCCTGTGCATTATCCCATCCCAGGGAAGAGTGCTGGGGAAGCAGGTTTTCCCTGGTTTTCTTCCCAGAAGTGAGTGACTGGGGAACTCAGTCAAAGGTATATTGACAGGGAGCATGATGTTGAGTGCTCACGTAAAACTAGATGAGGGAATGGGTCCAGAGCTGGAAAGAAAAAATTACGCGTTTAATCAAGTAATGGGTCAGAATATATTAAAAGTCATCATCAAAGAGAAAATGTTATTCAGGAGAAATTAATTGGTACTAATGCTCTTGGAGTTTTTCAGCTATATATTCTTTTGTTAGTCTGAACCTGCTAAAATTTGTAAAATTAGAAGACAGAATCCACTCTCTACGACTCTGTTCAGGAATATCTTAATGACATGGTGTCAGCGTCTATAAGTGAGTCTTCACTGCTNTTGGAGTTTTTCAGCTATATATTCTTTTATTAGTCTGAACCTGCTAAAATTTGTAAAATTAGAAGACAGAATCCACTCTCTACGACTCTGTTCAGGGATATCTTAATGACATGGTGTCAGCGTCTATAAGTGAGTCTTCACTGCTTTCATGGCAAGGTCATGGTGACGTGAAGTAGTAAAATTCCATCATTAGCATGAAGAGTGAAATCGTCCTTGACCAGATGTAGTCCCTCTGTTGTCATGATGTGTGTATTGGCTGGCTATTACTTTCTCCATGATTGGCATCCAGTGTTTCTGAGCAGCAGGTGACTTATGTGAATCCAGTCTTCTCCAGGCCCANACTCTGTTCAGGAATATCTTAATGACATGGTGTCAGCGTCTATAAGTGAGTCTTCACTGCTTTCATGGCAAGGTCATGGTAACGTGAAGTAGTAAAATTCCGTCATTAGCATGAAGAGTGAAATCGTCCTTGATCAGATGTAGTCCTCTGTTGTCATGATGAGTGTATTGGCCGGCTATTACTTTCTCCATGATTGGCATCCAGTGTTTCTGAGCAGCAGGTGACTTATGTGAATCCAGTCTTCTCCAGGCCCAGCTTGCCTTTCCTCCAGCAGCAGGTGGCTTGTGCTCTGTTAGAGGCACCTACTGTGACTGCATTGTTGTGAATACCTTGATGAGTTTGGCTGCAGGGACCAGAGGGCAGGTCTGTTTTCCCTCCTGGTCTCTGAGATTCTGCCTTGGGGTCCATGTGGTCAGCCTCCTCAGAGAGGAACCTCTCTAGGTTAGGGTGAGGGTGAGTTTATCGTCCATCCTTGCTCCACTGGAGAAGAATGGCCCCACTGGGAGTGCAGACTTGTCTGCATCAGAAGGGCTTCACACGCAGTTGCCTGGCCTCCCTCTAGCTCCCCAGCCTGCATCCCATGTCACACTGTCGGCACATGCTTGTGTCCTCTGCCTGTACCTGCGCACCTCTTAAAGCTCAGTGCAAGTGTCACTTCGACAAGGACTCCTTCCCTGCTCCCTGGGTTAGGACAGGCCATTGTGTTTCATATGCTACAGGAAGTGCAGCTTCCCGGCACTGCATGCCTGATTGGTTCTGCTACTTCATGTTCACACCNCTCCTTCCCTGCTCCCTGGGTTAGGACAGGCCATTGTGTTTCATATGCTACAGGAAGTGCAGCTTCCCGGCACTGCATGCCTGATTGGTTCTGCTACTTCATGTTCACACCCGCGCTGCCCCGGTGTTAGATCTGTTTTCACACCTGCTGCACTGCTCTGGTACCTGGTGCACCATTGGTCTGTTTTTATCCTGCTGGAGTGTCCTGCCCCCGAGTGCAGCCTTACCTCCCTGGGCACAGCAGTGAGCTGCCCCTCTGACCTGCTTTGTAGGGACCCAGGGCTGATCCTGTGGGCCTTCTTGGGCCATGCCACCTGTTCATGATGGATGAGGTATAGCGTGCAAGGTTAAATAACAGGAGAAATATGAATAGTTAAATCGGGATGGTGTATGACTTAGCATGAATTCTTTCCAGACTTAGTTGCTCCAGGAAAGGAACTTTCATCACTAGAGGTAATAACTTGTATCCTAGGTAAGCTGTGGTTATGATCTTGATACACAACTTAGTGCCCTAAGTTGTCTAAAGCATATTCTTATTTTATCACACACAGCTGCTGACTAGATGGACGGATGGATGGTTTTCTTGTTCTTTTTGATGGCTTTGAACCCAGGTTCCTCCCCCAGACACCAGTAGTTACTGAGGAACAGCCAGTCCTCCATGGAAGGGAGGGCAGGGGACAGTTGAGAGCAGAGTTATCCCCTGGACCAGGCTCATATGGATTTTTTATGGACAGTCTATAAGGAAAATGAAACTTGAAGCCATGGTCTTGAAGACATACTCTTGTTGCCTCCAAAGTTGCCTCACTGCTGAGTGAAGCCAAGTGCTGGGATGTGGGGATGAGACACAAGCTCAGCACAGTGAATAGGGGCTCTCATGAACCCTTATGGGTCCAGGTCGTCTACACTCTTCGTCATGAAAGTGAAAGTCACTTAATTGTGTCCGACTCTCTGTGACCCCATGTACTATACAGTCCATGGAATTCTCCAGGCCAGAATACTGGAGTGGGTAGCCTTTCCCTTCTCCAGGGGATCTTCCCAACCCAGGGATCGAACCCAGGTCGCCTGTATTGCAAGAGAATTCTTTACCAGCTGAGCCACAAAAGAAGCCCAAGAATACTGGAGTGGGTANGTAGTTGTTTTACATTATTAAGTTAGTTTCAGGGAACCTTTCTTAAACGTATGTTGAAAGTAACTGACATTCTAATTTTTTAAAAAGGCTTATTTCTCTGCTTTCTATCCCTTGAGCTCAAACAAAGTTTTCAGCTCTGCAGAGGAAAAAGCATGTGGAGGAGTGAGTGGTGATAAGCCGGTCAAGATCTTGGGAACAGCAGCTGTTTCTTTGTGACAGGAACCTGGAGGCAGGAGTGGGAGGTGGATCATGAGGAGCGTGAGGTGGAGAGAGGCTGGCGGTCAGGGAAGGAGCCTGGGCCTCGGCTCTGGGGCACACAGGATGCAGAGGCATGAACCAGGCACAGTGCGGTTGGATTGAAGAGAGACTGACGTTCATGGCTGCAGTGGCCCTGGGGGTGGAGAGGGTGCCTGGAGCAGCAGGTGGCATCTGACTGTGAAGGGTCAGGGCAGTGAACTTTTAACCTTGAGAATAAAGTGCAGGGTGGGGAAGAAAGGAGCCGTGAAGGGTGAGGGTGTCTGAGAATGGGCTGGGGATATGCCACATGCATAAATGGAAGTCCCAGGAGGGTGCACACTCTGACGTGTGGACAGCTGTTGTTTACTCTCTCCTCTGCTGTCCTTTTGTTGCCTCTTTTCCTCTCATGCATCTCTGCTCTCCCCCCTCTGATGAAGAGTTTTATTTAGAGTCCCATTGTGATTCTAGATGGAACAAAAACTCAGTGAATTGTGTGTGAATTGACGTGTTGCAGCCCTCTGCACAAGCCTTAAATGTTTTACTTAGTGGTTCAGCATTGCTTCCTGAGTTCCTTCTGTGAGCCAGGGGCAGCACTCAGCTGCAGGCAGACAGCCGGAGAGTTGTTGCCTTTTCTGGACTCTTAACGTGCCTGTTAAGAGTGCCTTACCATGTCCAAAGTGAGGATCTCTGCACATACCTTCGTCACACAACCTCAGCAGCTTTTAGCTGCTCTCAGTTTGTTACTGGGTAACAGCCTGGAATTGTGGCAGTTCCCGTCTCTCTTTATAAGACTACTGGTTGAACAGTAGTTTGTGGTAAGATCACAAAAATACCTCTTCCCAGATTCAGAGTTCCAGCTGGAGTTGGTCTGTGTGACAGATGACCACTGCATCTGGAGTTCAGCACTGAACAGCAGGGAGCCTCTGCTTCAGGGGCCTGGCCTCTGCCTGGCTTTGAGTGCACCAGGAAGGGGTGCCCATCACACATGGATGGGCATTGCTGGAGTGGCAAGACTCAGTTCTGCGCCTTCAGTTGCTCCCAGTGAAATGGCAGACGCCTGTCTCATACAACTATGTTCATAATTTAGTAAATATACAGTGCTGACACCAGTGCTGTAAAGCATTGGCTGTACCTGTCAGTGCTGCCTAAAGATGGGAAACTGAGGCCCAGGGTCACAAACTACTGGCAGCAGGTTGGGGCACCATCTTCAGAGCATGGCATTGTCCAGATGCATTGCCCTCAGTTCATGTGGGATCTGAAGCAGGTGGTGCTTGATCAGTGTTGGTGGGAGAAGAGATCCAGTCTTGATCTCTGTCATGTTTTTACCTGAGAAGAATTTTTTTTTTAATCCACCTTGCATTGCGTGTTTCTGGACAGGTATCCCACCTTCCTTGGGATACCTTCCCTTCTTTTGAAGACACACTAGCCATCTTGGGCTGTCCCAAGAGCTAGGTTTCAGGGATGCCTGCGCGTGAGACCCGAGCAGTGCTGAATACTGGGCTGTAACTATGTCTTTTACTGATTATTTGTGGTTACTCTTGCTGGGAGGCAGCCCATCCCACCAGCAGCATGTGGTCAGCTCCTCTTATGATGGGTCACAGACAGGACCCCTTGGTTATTGCCCCAGGTTCTCCTGTGTACCAGGTCCTCCTGTGTACCAGGTCGTTCTAATTTGGAGTTGCTTATTTGACTGAAGTATGTTTAAGCTACCTCAAATTTCATTTACAGTGAGGTCAGGTAAAATCCAATATTTGAAATATGCATACTTATATTTTAATCTCTGTTAATGTCCTGAGGCTGGTGACTCATTGAAGCTATTCTCATTTTGTCTAATACATTCATTTTCTTTTTAAAACTTTTAAAACCCTGGGTTGTAAACTCTTATTTTTCTGCCTTTGAGAGTAAATATTCACACTGCTATATGCAAACTTAGCTTTCTGAAGACAGAAGTGTGGGGTCCATAGCAGGTGAGCACTAAGTTACATGTATGTATAGCTGAGCTGGTTTAGAAAAGGCAGAGGAACCAGAAATCAAATTGCCAACATCCATTGTATCATAAGAAAAAGCAAGAAAATTTCAGAAAAACATCTACTTCTTCATTGACTACGATAAAGCTTTTGACTGTGTAGATCACAACTGTGGAAAATTCTTCAACAGATGGGAATACCAGACCACCTTACCTGCCTTCTGAGAAATCTGTATGTAGAGAAAAGCAACAGAACTGGACATGGAACAACAGACTGGTTCCAAATTGGGAAAGGAGTATGTCAGGGCTGTATATATTGTCACCCTGATTATTTAACTTATATGCAGAGTACACCATGCAAAATGTTGGGCTGGATAAAGCACAAGCTGGAATCAAGATTGCTGGGAGAAATATCAATAACCTCAGATATGCAGATGACACCACCCTTATGGCAGAAAGTGAAGAGGAACTAAAGATCCTCTTGATGAAAGTGAAAGAGGACAGTGAAAAAGTTGGCTTAAAACTCAACATTCAGAAAACTAAGATCATGGCAGCTGATTCCATCATTTCATGGCAAATAGATGGGGAAGCACTGGAGACTTTATTTTCTTGGGCTCCAAAATCACTGCAGATGGTGATTGTGGCCATGAAATTAAAAGATGCTTGCTCTTTGGAAGAAAAGCTATGACCAATCTAGACAGCATATTAAAAAGCAGAGGCATTACTTTACCAACAAAAGTCTGTCTAATCAAAGCTACAGTTTTTCCAGAAGTTCATGTATGGATGTGAGATTTGGATCATAAAGAAAGCTGATCAATGAAGAATTGATGCTTTTGAACTGTGGTGTTGGAGAAAACTCTTGAGAGTCCCTTGGACTGCAAGGAGATCCACCAGTCAGTCCTAAAGCAAATCAGTTCTGAATATTCATTGGAAGGACTGATGCTGGAGCTGAAGTTCCAATCCTTAGGACACCTAATGTGAAGAACTGACTCACTGGAAAAGATCCTGATGCTGGGAAGGATTGAAGGCAGGAGAAGAAGGGGATGACAGAGGATGAGATGGTTGGATGGCATCATGGACTCAATGGATGTGAGTTTGGGCAAGCTTTGGGAGTTGGTAATGGACAAGGAAGCCTGGTGTGCTGCAGTCCATAGTGTCGCAAAGAGTGGAACATGACTGAGTGACTGAACTGATAGCTGGTCTGCAGGTGCTATGACTGCACTTCCCAGAGGAGGGATATGGCCACCTATGGACCTGGAAGGGTCAAGGTTGAAACTAATTCCAGGAAGCATATTTGAAAGGAGTTGATGGGTAACAGTACTGAGATTGGAAGCTAAATGTGTATGTGTGTGTGAGAGAGAGAGAGAGAGGCAGGCAGGCAGGCACTGTTTAATCTTGGCAGCTTGACAGTGTGTGTTAGCTCTGCCTCTTCCCAGAACTGCCCTGTGATGTCAGTAAATGGATAAAGTATGAATCTCTAGGACAGGAGATTGAGAAATAATGATGTGTTTTTAGGCTGTATAAGGGTGATGATTAGAGGCACCTTACTTGGCCACGGCGAAGAAGGCAGCAGATGAATGGACTGATGAAACCATGGTGGTGAGCGTTGTGGGTAGGCATGGCTTCTAGGCAATAGGCGATCACTCCTTCTGCATTCCTGCAGAGAAGTTTGCTGTCTGGAGAAAGGGAACTAAGAGCCACCAGAGTCAGGGACACTGGGCAGTACTGCTCCAGAGGCCCTAAATCAGAGCACAGTGCTGGAGAGGGAGAACAGCTCCACCCTGGTGATGAACACTGTGCTTAGTCATGGGGAAGAGACTGGACCTTTCTTATTTGGGCAAATGAAATAGCCTGGGTAAAAGACCTGCTGGAAATAGATCTGGTTATGCCCCTGCTGCAGAATGTAATGCTTGCTTGCAGCTCCTAATGTAAAAAAAGGTGTAAGTGGTGACAGAGGAGAGAAGAAAAAAATAAACAGATTTACATAAAGATTATAGCATCAGATTCACATGTAATAATTTAACTTCTTGACAATGATTAACATGAAAGGCAATGATTATCCCTAACCCTAACCCTAACCCTACTTGCAGGGCAGTAATAGAGATGCAGACACAGAGAACAGACTTGACACAGAGTGGGAAGGAGGAGTTGGGACGGATCGCGAGAGGAGCACTGACATGCACACACTACCGTATGTGAAATAGACAGCCAGTGGGAGTTTGCTGGGTGATGCAAGGAGCTCAACCCGGTGCTCTCTGCCAGTCTGGAGGGCTGGTGGGATGGGGTGAGAGATGGGCGGTAGGTTCAAGAGGGATGGGACACATGTTTACCTATGGCTGATTCATGTTAATGTATGACAGAAACCAACATGACATTGTAAAGCAATTATCCTCCAATGAAAGATGAAATAATTTAACTTCTCGACAGTAATTGGCATGAAAGACAGTGATTATACATAATTTTCAAATAAATACATTTATACAAATAAATTTAAAAATTTTAAATATATGAATAATGTTGCTTAGAATTCTAAGGTTCAATAATGTAAGTGCCAGGTAATTGCTATTTTCCTATGAGACTTAATAGTACTCTTTGATTTCATAAATTATGTGCATCTGTTTGATAAAAAGTATAAAGTAATTCTTTCACAAAGTAATTTTTTCAAAGATCACTTGTAGCAATAACTTGAGAAAAACTTGGAGCTCTGAATGGTTCAGTGACAACTGCTAATTAATGACAGTGATGTTAGCACACTTGCTAGATGAAGGCTCATGGAGCCCAGCACAGAGCTGCAGGGCACAATGTACTTTCGTGCAGTTCTAACATAGCAAATGTAATATGTGGAGTCCACGGACATTCTGTGCAGAAATGGGGTGCAGAAATCACCAGCGTAAGAGGAATATTAAACCTCAAGGATGAGTAGCTAGCTCTTGTGGAGCCAACTTGGTAAACCAGGGACTAGACAGTTTGGGGTTAAGATTGCTTTTTGTGATTTACTTTCTGTCAAGTATTACTGGCCCTTTTCTGAAGAAGCAGCAGTTAATCTTAAATGCTCAGCATTTCCTTATTCTGAACTGTGGTAATTAAATCTCTCCCCTAGTACCTAGTAATTTTCTCTGGATTGTGCCTCTGGCTACTCTGTTTCTGAATAGCTGTCACGTTGGCCAGAGTTAGGTCAGCTTTTGGCCAGATACTGAATCATTTTTATCTGATGATTTTAACAGTTTTGGTAATTCTTCAAAGCTATATTGAAATATGGCTTGTTCAGTTGTTGAACATCAGGTGGAGTAAGGTTGCAAGAGTTTGAAATTTTGAATAAAGAAAGATGAAAGTTTATGTTCAGTCCTGGCAACCTGGATTATAAAAAGACTCTGCAAGACTTATTTATAGTTACTTTTAATTTAATGATAATTATAATTTTAAAAATTGTTGCTGTGGCTTACTTCATGTGCACATAACAGGCATTTGTGACAGGAAGGAGCCTGGATTGGTGCTTCCTTTCCTGTTCCTCATCTGGGCTGTCCCAGCTTTCCATGCCCACTGCCCTGTGTGCTTTAGCTTGGCTGTGGGAAAACAGAGAGTCAGGGCTTTATTCNCTGCATCACTTCATGTGCACATAACAGGCATTTGTGACAGGAAGGAGCCTGGATTGGTGCTTCCTTTCCTGTTCCTCATCTGGGCTGTCCCAGCTTTCCATGCCCACTGCCCTGTGTGCTTTAGCTTGGCTGTGGGAAAACAGAGAGTCAGGGCTTTATTCCACCAGATAATTTGCTTGGCAAAGTTAGTTAACTCCAACTACCAGTCAACCTCACCTTTGCTGTTTTCCTTAACCCAGGGGTGGATCAAGCTTTGCCTCCAGAGCGCCGGGCTCCAGTTACTCCTTCCTCTGCCTCTCGCTATCACCGCCGAAGGTCCTCAGGGTCACGAGATGAGCGCTATCGGTCGGGTAAGCTCAGTGTATTACAATTACTACATATTGCCAGATGTAATGTGGGTGGTGGTGAAACGCATGAGTGGACACATGTCTGCAGAAGCTGTGTGAATGCACAGCAGTGTATTCGGGTGTGTTTGTGATTGGTTGTGATGTGCAGGTGACCTCTTACCTCAGCCATAGATACACCCTCCAGGGCACACAATAAAATTCAGTAAAAAGTAACTGTTCTTATATTTTTAAGATAGTGTCCATTATTTAGAAAGTTACAATAATTTAAGATGTAGTAACCTTTCGTAAGCCAAATTTTGCTCATTTTTTAGGTGTTACAAAATTTAATACTGGTTTCAAAAATCCTGGTTTTACTTTTCCTATCTTGGTTGCTAGTATTTTTTCCTTCTCTTTTAACCTCAGTGATTTTTCATGTAGAGTTTTCAAAAAAGAAATAAAATTCTTAATAATTTGTATGTTGTTTATTTCCTTTGTGTTTTACAACACGGCGTATAAGAATGGTGTCTTCATAATTCTGCTTTATAGCAGTCATCTGGGCTTGACAGGTTTAAGTTTCTATTAATTTAGCATCAGGAAAGTTGTATTGTGATTAATGTTTAACTTTTTGAGTATTTTTTCCTCCACCATCTGGATTCCAGTTGTTTTCTACTGATTCCCCAGCTATAATTTTTTTTGAAGAAAATTATCAGTAAGTGTTGTTGCTGGGACACCAGTTTAGAATACATGTGGATTGCTGATGATGACAATCCAAATTATAACATTTATATATCACTTTATATTTTCAAGTACTTGCAATGGTGTTACCTCAGTTGGTTTTTATAACAGAAAGGTGACATACATATGGCTGTTTCATGCTGCAGAAGAGGAAGCTGAAGCTGCAAAAAATGAAGTAGCTCAGACACTTCACATGGAGGCAGGTGGATCAACCCTGTGAGCCTCTCAGTTTTGTGAGTTTTTCCCTTATTGGGGACTTAAAGGATAAGCCGCCACCCTTCCCACCAAGCTCAGGAGCTGCATGCTTGACTTCCTGGCCCAGCTCTCCTTTCTAGATGGGAAGATGGCATAAGACAGACTTTATGGCGTCAGGAATCTTTATGTGCAGAAGCAAGAAGAATGGACTGGAGAAACTAGGAAGAAGGCCAATGCAGCTTCACTGCTGCGCCTTCTGCCTTCTTGGCTGTCTCAGGCCTGATGCCTGGGACAATGTGTGAGGGTGGAATGAAGATGGGTGTGTAACCAAGTTTACATTCTGTGTTTTCACAGGTAGTTTTATCCTCACACATACCAAGAGCTTGTCTTACGTTATTCAGGCATCTCAGAAGCCCCTTTCAGATTAATTAGAAGGGTAGCACATACATATGTGCTGTCAACTTGCTGTGGAATGCTAAGATTTACTCCCTTGTCATGATTGTGTTATGCATTTTATATATCTTGCACACACACGTAGATACATGTACATAGTCACATATATGGGAGACATGCAGGTAGAGACCCACATATATACATACACACACATATGTGTAGGCATGTGCATAGACAGACAGTAGACAAGTGCTCACTCTCATCCATATCTCTTGGCGCTTGGACTTTATCCTGAGGATGATAGGGTTCCATTCAAAGGTTTTAAGTGAGTCACAATTGGAGCAGGTTGGGGTTTGCAGATGACTTTGGTAGTACTGTGGAGTATGAGTTAGAAGGGAGGATCTGGAAGCCCCTGGACACCTGAGGTATTTATACAGGATATGAATCAGTGCCAGTGAGATGTGAGATGTGGTGAGTTAAGGTAGGGGTGTGTGAGAGAGGGGGTTTTGGTGACCCTGAGATGTCTAGGTTGTACAGCTGTATAGATGATCCTCTCTGGGTCTGTCATTCCAGAATTCAGTTTCCCATTTGTAGGTTAAAGGTGGTGGAATTTGCTCCAGCTATTTACTTACCATGTAGAGAATACATGAAAAATAGTCCAGGTATTCCTTCAATTATCATGTAAGATGTGAAAAATATTATTCCATAAATAGTTTAAAAAAATTTTTTTATTTACACTCTCAATTTTGAATAAATAATGACTGCTTAGTTTTAAGGAACAGACATATCCAGAGGATCTTTCCATGTGGTTTTGAAAGCTCAGCTGGGTTCTCATTTTCTTTAACTGACTCAGTGCCACCATCATATGGGATGACATCCACCTTGGAGGAAAGCTAAGGAGGGCCTTTGGGGCATCCCTGGGCTCGTTTGATAGTCTCCTTCACTATGTCATTATCTGCTGATTCCTGGTTTTAAAATACTCTAATTAGTTTTCTTAATTTAGGCATTTCAATGCTAAGTTACTTTCTTTTAGAGTTTATGCTCATGTATTGTTTTTGTGTGTGTGTGTAATAAAGTTTTATTAAAGTATAAAGGAGATATAGAAAGCTTCTGACATGGGCATCAGAAGGGGGCAGAAAGAGTACCCGCTTGTTAGTGTTAGCAATGAGTTTAAGTAAGTAAAGGGGGCTTCCCTGGTGGCTCAGACGGTAAAGCGTCTGACCACAATGCAGGAGACCCGGGTTCGATTCCTGGGTGGGGAAGATCCCGTGGAGAAGGAAATGGCAATCCACTCTAGCACACTTGCCTGGAAAATCCCATGGATGGAGGAGCCTGATAGGCTACAGTCCATGGGGTCGCAAAGAGTCAGACACGACTGAGCGACTTTACTTATATACTCTCCAATGAATCCGAAGAACATCTGGAGGTTATAAAGACCTCACCAGACCTACTCCCATAATTTACATTTTAAGATAACAGAATTAGCCAGAAGGTTTAATCCAGAGACTGTCCTCAGGCAGAATACATTGTTGTTATATAATTTTAAGGAATGTATAAAAGGAAAAAAAAAGTTTGTCCTTTTTTCCTCCTCAAGAATTCCAGACCCCTCTCTCCTTGGGGACCTCCTAGATTCTTATCAACCTGTCTAGGAAATGACTCTCTCATTCCTCCCTTTTCTTTTAGGAGAATTATGTTGCCTAGGGAAAAGGGGTGCTTGTCTTAATCTGTTTTGAGTATACATGTTTCAGGATTTTATTTTCTCCTGTACCAGCACAGAAGATAAAGGACATTTAAGAGAAAAGGTTTTGTGACTCTCAGAATATTTTGCTTTCTAAAATTCTTTGACCGCTTGCAGTAGAGTTACTTTAGTTGTTTCAGTGACCAAATTTATCAGCCAAGAGATATCCTTTAGACAGTTGACCTAATTAACAGTCAGTCTGGTCAACCATATAGCCACAGACTTAATATCTCTTGGCTATATATTTTCATTTCTAAACCCGTTGCTTTACATGGTAATGAACTCCTACTGGAATTCTTTATAGAGTAATGTGTACCTCTCTTTTTAAATAATTGCCTTTGGGAACTAAAATTTGATTTGGAAAGTGAATGAATAAATAGGCATTTACCAGGTACCTAGAAAACATCTACCTTTTGTGCTCATTCCAGCTCGAATGTCATGGAGTGCTGTCTTCCTCCAGGAGGAAGAGCTCGGAGGCCAGGGAGCTGTGGGGGCGATTCAAGACCTTTTCAGGAAGGTCTGTGAGGACAAGCCATTTCCAGGATAATGCTAACAGTTTACTTGCCTCTTTTAGTCTCATTCTTTGGTGAATGTACGGTGGGTTTTTCCAGAGGCTGCCTGACATGTTGATGTTACCATTCTTACAGTCAGCGGAATCCGTGATTATGAAGTCGTGTATTTTTTAAAAGTTTTTCAGTTTCCTTTCTAATTCAGAAAATATCAAAGCATTAATCCCATAAGTAAAACCTTAAAGGTTTTCATCAATTTGGGGATATAAATCAAAAAATAACATTTTCTTACTTAAAAGACTTAAATCAGACTGCATACTCCACTTAGCATTCCTCGACAGCATTACAAGCTGTCTCTCTGTAAAGCTGAATCATCCAGCATGATGGTCAGTATGCACAAGAGAAATTTTATATTTAAATTAATGAAATTAAATAAGATTTGAAATTCTGTTTCTGTGCTTTTTTTTACTAGCCACGTTTTAAGATAAGTGACTACTATACTGGGCAGTGCAGATATGGAAAATTACCACCACAACAGAAAGTTGTCTCTCATAGTGCTGTGCTAGGTCGTGACGAAGGTTGTGTAAATATGGAGGAGAAGGCAGAAGATGCAGCTGAAGACAGTTTATAAAGGTCTGCTTGTCGAAAACTAATAAAGCTTGATATAAATGCCTAGTCATTTAACAGAAAAAAGGCACAGAATTGGATTTCAGAAATATGTATAGGTAGTTGGGTTGGGGTAGGTTCCTGGTTGAAGCAGAGGCATGTTAAGAGGATTTGTATTTCAGGTAAAAAAAAAAAAAGTGATTAATCAGTTTATGGAATACACCAAAACAGTACTTAGACATTGATACAATAGTTATCAAAAAATACTTATATTAGGTAGGAAGAGATCCTGGAAATTAAATAAGGATTTAACTTAAGCCAGAAAAGAGAAACTGAATGAGTTTACAAAAAGAAGAAATGAGAAANCATATCAACAGGCTAAAGAAAAAAAAAAGACCCTGTCAATAGATGCAGAGAAAGCATTTCACAAAATCCAGTACCCCTTTATGACAAAAATTCTTGACAATCTAGGAGTAGAGGAGAACATCCTCAATTTGATGAAGAATATGAAAAAAAATTACAGTTAATATTTAGTGGTGAGACTTCCCACTAAGATCAATAACGTGGTAAAAATGTCCCATCATTACTTTTCAACATCATACTGAAAGTCTTAGCTAATGCAATAGGTTAAGTAAAGGAAATTAAAAGTATACATGTTTGGAGTGATGTGATTGTTTATGTAGAAAGCCCTGAAGAATCAAGAAAAAATTGAAAACTCATAAGTGATTATAGCAAGGTTGTGGAATATAAGGTTAATATAAAAAAAGCCACTTACATACCAGCTAATAAACAATTGGAATTTGAAATTAGAAATAAAGATCATTTAACTATAATTTAAAAGGATACATGCACCCCTATGTTCATAGCAGCACCTTAACTAAGGACCAAAGTTACCTCCATCAGTAGAGGACAGACTTATGTGAAGTCCTCACTAAAATGCATGGTCTGTATCTAGTCATGAAGAAATATCAGAAAACCCAGGCTGAAGACAATCTACAAAATAACTGGCCTGTATCCTTTAAAGTCCTAAAAGAAATCAGTCCTGAATATTCATTGGAAGGACTGATGTTGAAGCTCAAACATACTTTGGCTACCTAATGCGAAGAACTGACTCAGTGGAAAAGACTCCCATGCTGGGAAAGATTAAAGGCAGGAAGAGAAGGGACCCACAGAGGATGAGATGGTTGGATGGCATCACTGACTCAGTGGACATGAGTTTGAGCAAGCTCCGGGAGTTGGTGATGGACAAGGAAGCCTGGTATACTGCAGTCCATGGGATTGCAAAGAGTTGGACACAACTGAGTGATTGAATTGACTGATCCTTTAAAATAGCCAGTTTCTACAAGGGCAAAGAAAATCTAATAAATACGTGCACCCATGGTCCTGGATTGAATCACAGACTAGAAAGACAGAATAACTGCAAAGGAAGTTACTGGGACAATTGGCACCATTTGAACTTGCAGTTTGAATTAGATGATGGTAGTATATCATTGGATTTCCTGGGTGGCACTAGTGGTAAAGAACCCACCTGTCAATGCAGGTAGGCCTAAGAGACATAGGTTTGTTTGCCAGAAGAGCCCTTGGAGGAGGGCACATCAGCCCACTCCAGTATTCCTGCCTGGAGTGTCCCATGGACGGAGGAGCCTGGCAGGCTGCAGTCCATAGGGTTGCAGAGAGTCAGACACAACTGAAGCAACTTAGCACACACACAAGGCTATCATTGTTACATTTCCTAATTTTGGGAATTCATATTATGTAAGAGAATATCTTTGTTTATAGGGAATATGTTGAAATATTTAAGTATAGAAAAATATGGTAGCTACAGTTTATTTTCACATAATTAGGGAAAAAACTCATGTAAAGAAAGCAGTGGGATCAAATATAAGTGGTGAGTTTGTATAAAAGTTATACCAGAGTTCTCTGTACTGTCCTTGCAGATTATTTTCTTAAATTTGAAATTACATCCAAAAACTTAAGAAGGAGAAATATATAAAGCGAAGTGTTCGATGTGTGGAGAACCAGTGTTCTCATTAATGAGCTCTTTAGTTTTGTTCAGTAATGTAAATTCAGGTCATTCAGTCACCAGTTTTCAATCTAGGAGTTTAAGAGTGACCAGAAACTGAGTTTTTGTCTTAAAGTACTTTGAATTTAGATGAGAGAAGAGCAGTGCACACTCATTCTGAACAAAAAATAATAAAGTCATTGTGTTTGGTATGTGATATGGTCTAGAACAACTGTTGGCAAATAGTTTCTGTAAAGGGCCAGATAGCAAAGATTTCTAGCTTTCTAGGCCGTTATGATCTCCGTCACTACTGCTCAGCCCTGCTTTATAGTGTGGAAGCAGCCACAGATGACACACACAGAAATGATGCCTCGCTGTTCCACTGAAACATTATTACAAGGAGAATGCAGGCTGCATCTGGCCTGAGGGCCAGTCTGTGTTTGCCCTGACTCTCAAATGTTAACATAGTGGGGTTTCTTAGGAGCAGTTTCACAACAGTGTGGTTGGTTAGTAGTGAAGATGTGGGCCCTGGAGGTACTCACACCTGGTTCATACCTAGTCATTGCCACTGACAAGTTACACTGGGAGGGCTTTACACCTTTGCTTTCTTGTTTGTGAAATGGGAATAACAAGAGCCTCCTCCATAGAACGTGTGGAAGTTGGTGAGTGTAGTCATACCCCCTGACTGCTGCCTTCTGGCCGCTTTCCTGGCTCCTCTCTCATTCTCTAGATGGCACCTTCCCAGCAGCCAGGATGATCCCTCATCCTCTCTTACTCCTCAAGCCCATGCTTCCCTGTCAGACTTAGAACCACTCCTGCCAAGCCCTCATCCTGGTGGGTCCCTTAGCTGATGCTGTATATGTCTTGCTGGCACCACCCTCATGCACAGTACAGGGCCTTTGAGTTAATTTTTCCCTGTCTCAGAGTTTCTCACCTTACTATTCAGATTTCCCAGTAAGAGATCTCTTCCCTGGCTTCATAATTAAGTAGCCATTCAGTCTCTTTATCTGATTTCCATTCCTATCCCATATGATGGTTTCTTGTCTGTCTTTGGCCCTTTAGAAAGTGACCTACATGACAGATAGTACCTTATTTACCTGATTCTCCACACCCAGTCCTGAGGCCACTACTTTCAAAAAGATGGGTGGAGTTAATGTAATGGGTTAATATACAAAGATTACCTAATATAAGGACTGCCTCATAACTGATGTTTAAACTATTAGCTAAAATCATTACTGTACAGCCTATAAGGTGTACATACTTCCCTTAACAGACATGGAAATGAATTATAAAGCTGGAAAATGTGACCCATGAAGAAATATTTGAAGATCAAGGACTAATAAAAAAAAAACACCACAGAGATTTATATCTAGTATCTGATTCTACAGATTCCAGGGTAATAAAATGAATAGTTAAAAGTCTGCAAATGAATTTGAATGCCTTTTTCCTGGAGCTTTCAAACTGTCAGGCATATATTTACTTTCCTTCCTTCCCCACTCTTCCATTTGTGACAGTGTCTGTAGGAAGATAGACTCTGTCACAGGAACAGAAACAAGGCAGAGAAGCTTGGGGCCTTGGGGCCGTCTCCAAACAATGGAGTGATTGAGTTCCCGCTTTGTTTCAGACGTCCATACAGAAGCTGTCCAAGCTGCGCTCGCTAAACACAAAGAAAGGAAGATGGCAGTGCCTATGCCTTCCAAACGCAGGTCCTTGGTTGTGCAGACCTCGATGGACGCCTACACACCCCCAGGTGAGCAGCAGGCCCTATTGGCTTCAGAGAGGGATGAGCATGCCTTAGAATTAGGTTAGTGCCAGCAACTGCAGGCTCTTTAGCTTTCAAAATCATGGTGCTATAATTCAGGTTTTTGAGAACCAGAAGTCCAGAAACAGTGTATATGCTCTAAATTAAACTTAGAAGGAAAATTGGCATGATTATGTATGCATTGTAATGTCTATATAAATATGCATTTTAAGATTTTAGACTCATAAATATGATACAGACTTTTGTTAAAATCGTATAAAATTTAATTCTTCACACAGCAAGAGAAGTTGGATTTCTTCTCTGCTTAGACTGGTGTATGCATATTCTCAAGTCTTCAAGCTATCAGTAGGTTGTAATGTTCTGTTAAGAAATGGAATTAGTTGAAAAAATTAGGCAGTTACTTCCCTGGTAGCTCAGTTGGTAAAGAATCTGCATGCAATGCAGGAGACGCTGGTTTGAGCCCTGGGTTGGGAGGATTCATGGGGTCGCAGAGAGTCGGACACGACTGAACAATTTCACTTTCAGGCAGTTACTTAAATCTGGTGACATCAGTTTTTGCTGTAAAGTGCAGATAGTAGTTTTGGATATCACAAGCAGCATGTCAGTGAGAGATGAGACGTAGCTCTGTGCCAGTAAAACTTTGTCATGAAAATAGGCAGAGAGTTTGGTCCACAGATCTGTCCACCGCTGATGTACATGGTTGAAGGTAATATCCCATTTATATTTCTGCTTTTGTTTAATCTTGAATTTTATGTAACTACCTTATTTCTCTACTTGGTACAAATAATTATAATCTATATCGTGTGGTGCTAGTGGTAAAGAACACACCTGCCAATGCAGGAGACACAAGAGACACGGGTTTAATCCCTGTGTTGGGAAGATCCCCTGGAGGGGGGCATGGCAACCTACTCCAGCGTTCTTGTGGCGAATCCCATGAACAGAGGAGCCTGGAGAGCTACAATCCATAGGGTTACAAAGAGTCGGTCACAGTTGAAGCGACTTAGCACTCACATATGCATGCACACGTTATTATCTTCAAAACTGAAGTGAAGCACAAAATTAAATGTCCAGGTATCTGTNCTGTCACAGGAACAGAAACAAGGCAGAGAAGCTTGGGGCCTTGGGGCCGTCTCCAAACAATGGAGTGATTGAGTTCCCGCTTTGTTTCAGACGTCCATACAGAAGCTGTCCAAGCTGCGCTCGCTAAACACAAAGAAAGGAAGATGGCAGTGCCTATGCCTTCCAAACGCAGGTCCTTGGTTGTGCAGACCTCGATGGACGCCTACACACCCCCAGGTGAGCAGCAGGCCCTGTTGGCTTCAGAGAGGGATGAGCATGCCTTAGAATTAGGTTAGTGCCAGCAACTGCAGGCTCTTTAGCTTTCAAAATCATGGTGCTGTAATTCAGGTTTTTGAGAACCAGAAGTCCAGAAACAGTGTATATGCTCTAAATTAAACTTAGAAGGAAAATTGGCATGATTATGTATGCATTGTAATGTCTATATAAATATGCATTTTAAGATTTTAGACTCATAAATATGATACAGACTTTTGTTAAAATCGTATAAAATTTAATTCTTCACACAGCAAGAGAAGTTGGATTTCTTCTCTGCTTAGACTGGTGTATGCATATTCTCAAGTCTTCAAGCTATCAGTAGGTTGTAATGTTCTGTTAAGAAATGGAATTAGTTGAAAAAATTAGGCAGTTACTTCCCTGGTAGCTCAGTTGGTAAAGAATCTGCATGCAATGCAGGAGACGCTGGTTTGAGCCCTGGGTTGGGAGGATTCATGGGGTCGCAGAGAGTCGGACACGACTGAACAATTTCACTTTCAGGCAGTTACTTAAATCTGGTGACATCAGTTTTTGCTGTAAAGTGCAGATAGTAGTTTTGGATATCACAAGCAGCATGTCAGTGAGAGATGAGACGTAGCTCTGTGCCAGTAAANAAATCTGGTGACATCAGTTTTTGCTGTAAAGTGCAGATAGTAGTTTTGGATATCACAGGCAGCATGTCAGTGAGAGACGAGACGTAGCTCTGTGCCAGTAAAACTTTGTCATGAAAATAGGCAGAGAGTTTGGTCCACAGATCTGTCCACCGCTGATGTACATGGTTGAAGGTAATATCCATTTATATTTCTGCTTTTGTTTAATCTTGAATTTTATGTAACTACCTTATTTCTCTACTTGGTACAAATAATTATAATCTATATCGTGTGGTGCTAGTGGTAAAGAACACACCTGCCAATGCAGGAGACACAAGAGACACGGGTTTAATCCCTGTGTTGGGAAGATCCCCTGGAGGGGGGCATGGCAACCTACTCCAGCGTTCTTGTGGCGAATCCCATGAACAGAGGAGCCTGGAGAGCTACAATCCATAGGGTTGCAAAGAGTCGGTCACAGTTGAAGCGACTTAGCACTCACATATGCATGCACATGTTATTATCTTCAAAACTGAAGTGAAGCACAAAATTAAATGTCCAGGTATCTGTTAGAAGCACAAGCCTAATTTACTTGATTTTGTGTGTGTGTGTGTGTGTGTTTCTTGTTCCAGCATTATTCATGGCGTGGCTGCCACTCTCTCTTTTCTGCAGACCTAAGTTACCTGGCACACCCCTTTGTTCACAAGAGAAATTTAAGGTGGAATAAGAATAGTTGAATATATAAAGCACTTTTTGGAGTCTTGTAAAGTTTAGTCCTGAGTGTTTGCAAGCAGTGAGGGTAATAGAAGCACATACTTCAACTTAGGGATGTGATCAGGTATGTCCGGTACTAATTCAGACCACTCTTCAACTTCTCATGCCTTCAAAAGTGAAAGTTCTGAACTTTGTAAGACAAAATTTAAATGTAAAACTTAGTTGTTTTGTGTTTTCTTAAAAGATAATACAAGAAGTGTTCTTAAGAATAGAATTTTCTAATAGGAAAGGGAGTCCTTTTTGCTGATTTCCTTACATCCCTTCATTTCTTAATTCTGAGCCATAACATGTAATTTGAACTGTTTTTAAATCAGCACGGGATTCACTGATGGCTCAGATGGCTAAGAATCTGCCTACAGTGCAGGAGACCCAGGTTCAGTCCCTGAGTCGGGAAGATCTCCTGGAGAACAGAATGGCAACTCACTGTGCTATTCATTCTTGCCTGGAGAATTCATGAACAAAGGATCCTGGTGGGCTACAGTCCATGGGGTTGCAAAGAGTCAGACACAGCCGTAATCAGTATACTTAATCCTATTTGTTTAGTTTGTGGCTATAATTTGCCAAAATATGAATGTGAAAATTTTAATTTTGTATGTGTATAACAAACAGAATGGACTTACATGGATAACAAACCCACTTCAATTATATTTTAACCAAATCTTTGCAGCTAGACAATATTCAGGGAGTTGGACATTTTTCTGAACCACTTTTTATGGGAAATACTGAGTCTGAAGTACTCGGTTCTGTGTGATTTATTTGTATGTGTGCTTTTCTTTATGTTGACTCCGTCCTCTGGGGTGTCATTGTGTTGTTCATGATGAGAGACAGAACTTTCAGGAGAAAAATCCTGTGCAAGTGTCTTTGCAAAATATAAAAGAACGTTATTGGAAATGTCATTTTTGGTGCATTTAATTGTTTGGTTAGCATTTTCAGGTATGCTGTATAATACATCTTGTAAACTGTCATTTAGAGTCTTGAGATAGTTGTGTACAATCATAAATGCCAACACTATCATTATAAAATTTTTTATTCACAACCTGCCACACTCACACACAACTTAAAATAGCACATGGCTCAGAGAAATACTTTGAATAAAGAAGGGCTACAGAGCATCACACTTTGAACACTTTAAAGTTTAGTGTCTTAGAAAATGCCACCATGGCCTTCTTGCTTGGTGTCTGAGTGCACAGAAACATCTGGTTATTCCCTAGCGTCTTGAGTGGAGAACAGGTGAGGATGTCTTTGTCTGAGTTTAGAATGTCAAGAAGACTCTGGCATATATATGTAAGGTAAGGTGCTTTGGATGAAGACCTCACTATACTGAAAAATAATTTGTCATCTGAAAAGCTTGTGACTTTTCAAGAGTGTTCAAAGATCATTTACCAGTTAGTGTGTGAGGTGAGTCTGTGTTTGGAGAGGGCCTGGGCCTGGGAGTGCTGCTTGCCCCAGTTGCAGCTAACCACCTCTGTCTCACAGATACCTCCTCTGGCTCAGAAGATGAAGGCTCGGTGCAGGGCGACTCGCAGGGCACCCCCACGTCCAGCCAGGGCAGCATCAACATGGAGCACTGGATCAGCCAGGCCATCCACGGCTCCACAACCTCCACCACCTCGTCGTCTTCCACCCAGAGTGGGGGGAGTGGCGCCGCCCACAGGCTGGCCGACGTCCTGGCTCAGACGCACATAGGTGAGTGCCCCATGGCAGCTGGCTGCGCTGTTCTCCCTGTCCGTGCATTGGAGTGGCTGCTGAGTGTCCCTACCCTGTTTAGTTTGCATTTTCCCTGTCTGTGCGTCGTGGCCTCAGAACTCACTCAAGGGGCAGGTCAGACCCTGTTTCTGCTCCT
The DNA here is from genome assembly GCA_006410735.1 of Raphicerus campestris. Taxonomy (NCBI): domain Eukaryota; kingdom Metazoa; phylum Chordata; class Mammalia; order Artiodactyla; family Bovidae; genus Raphicerus; species Raphicerus campestris. The sequence goes on from SJYW01044181.1 coordinate 484,821, forward strand.
GGGCTGCTTTGCTGCGTTGGCTTTACTGTTCTGTGAAACCGTTGGCTTTTTCTATTTTTTACATCCTAGACGTCTTCTACAACTATAATTCAGGAGTTTTCTGCTCGTAGAGGAGTGCATTCTTGTTCATTAGGGAAACATGCAGCCATATCTGGTTACACATTTTCTTCTCCTCATGCTATAATGCACTCCTAAGTAACATTTTAATCATGCTAATAAGCGTGACTGAGCACTTGAGAGTGAGTTTGCCTTTACTTTGGAAAGGGGAGGCTTTCATCACTATAGCAGTTTTATTCTGTAGGCATTCAGATTTCTGGGGTGGTTCCCAGAATGTATGTTAGGTTATGAGAAGTGGGATCCTTTGTATTTAAAAAAGCGGCGATGGCACCCCACTCTAGTACTCTTGCCTGGAAAATTGCATGGATGGAGGAGCCTGGTAGGCTGCAGTCCATGACTAAGTGACTTCACTTTCACTTTTCACTTTCATGCATTGGAGAAGGAAATGGCAACCCACTCCAGTGTTCTTGCCTAGAGAATCCAGGGACGGGGAAGCCCGGTGGGCTGCGGTCTCTGGGGTCACACAGAGTCGGATACAACTGAAGTGACTCAGCAATAGCAATAGGAAGCATTGGCAAGGTGTTTGAAAATTGTGTAAAAAAGGAGACTAAGTAAGAGTTGTTAGAGGAAAAGAGTGTATTGAATGAGCAGCGGGGCTCCGTGAACCTGGGGTACCTGAGGGTCATGTGTTGCTGCCTCTACCCTCACCTGACACTCACTGTGCCACGTTCANCTGTCACAGGAACAGAAACAAGGCAGAGAAGCTTGGGGCCTTGGGGCCGTCTCCAAACAATGGAGTGATTGAGTTCCCGCTTTGTTTCAGACGTCCATACAGAAGCTGTCCAAGCTGCGCTCGCTAAACACAAAGAAAGGAAGATGGCAGTGCCTATGCCTTCCAAACGCAGGTCCTTGGTTGTGCAGACCTCGATGGACGCCTACACACCCCCAGGTGAGCAGCAGGCCCTGTTGGCTTCAGAGAGGGATGAGCATGCCTTAGAATTAGGTTAGTGCCAGCAACTGCAGGCTCTTTAGCTTTCAAAATCATGGTGCTGTAATTCAGGTTTTTGAGAACCAGAAGTCCAGAAACAGTGTATATGCTCTAAATTAAACTTAGAAGGAAAATTGGCATGATTATGTATGCATTGTAATGTCTATATAAATATGCATTTTAAGATTTTAGACTCATAAATATGATACAGACTTTTGTTAAAATCGTATAAAATTTAATTCTTCACACAGCAAGAGAAGTTGGATTTCTTCTCTGCTTAGACTGGTGTATGCATATTCTCAAGTCTTCAAGCTATCAGTAGGTTGTAATGTTCTGTTAAGAAATGGAATTAGTTGAAAAAATTAGGCAGTTACTTCCCTGGTAGCTCAGTTGGTAAAGAATCTGCATGCAATGCAGGAGACGCTGGTTTGAGCCCTGGGTTGGGAGGATTCATGGGGTCGCAGAGAGTCGGACACGACTGAACAATTTCACTTTCAGGCAGTTACTTAAATCTGGTGACATCAGTTTTTGCTGTAAAGTGCAGATAGTAGTTTTGGATATCACAAGCAGCATGTCAGTGAGAGATGAGACGTAGCTCTGTGCCAGTAAAACTTTGTCATGAAAATAGGCAGAGAGTTTGGTCCACAGATCTGTCCACCGCTGATGTACATGGTTGAAGGTAATATCCCATTTATATTTCTGCTTTTGTTTAATCTTGAATTTTATGTAACTACCTTATTTCTCTACTTGGTACAAATAATTATAATCTATATCGTGTGGTGCTAGTGGTAAAGAACACACCTGCCAATGCAGGAGACACAAGAGACACGGGTTTAATCCCTGTGTTGGGAAGATCCCCTGGAGGGGGGCATGGCAACCTACTCCAGCGTTCTTGTGGCGAATCCCATGAACAGAGGAGCCTGGAGAGCTACAATCCATAGGGTTGCAAAGAGTCGGTCACAGTTGAAGCGACTTAGCACTCACATATGCATGCACATGTTATTATCTTCAAAACTGAAGTGAAGCACAAAATTAAATGTCCAGGTATCTGTTAGAAGCACAAGCCTAATTTACTTGATTTTGTGTGTATGTGTGTGTGCGTTTCTTGTTCCAGCATTATTCATGGTGTGGCTGCCACTCTCTCTTTTCTGCAGACCTAAGTTACCTGGCACACCCCTTTGTTCACAAGAGAAATTTAAGGTGGAATAAGAATAGTTGAATATATAAAGCACTTTTTGGAGTCTTGTAAAGTTTAGTCCTGAGTGTTTGCAAGCAGTGAGGGTAATAGAAGCACATACTTCAACTTAGGGATGTGATCAGGTATGTCCGGTACTAATTCAGACCACTCTTCAACTTCTCATGCCTTCAAAAGTGAAAGTTCTGAACTTTGTAAGACAAAATTTAAATGTAAAACTTAGTTGTTTTGTGTTTTCTTAAAAGATAATACAAGAAATGTTCTTAAGAATAGAATTTTCTAATAGGAAAGGGAGTCCTTTTTGCTGATTTCCTTACATCCCTTCATTTCTTAATTCTGAGCCATAACATGTAATTTGAACTGTTTTTAAATCAGCACGGGATTCACTGATGGCTCAGATGGCTAAGAATCTGCCTACAGTGCAGGAGACCCAGGTTCAGTCCCTGAGTCGGGAAGATCTCCTGGAGAACAGAATGGCAACTCACTGTGCTATTCATTCTTGCCTGGAGAATTCATGAACAAAGGATCCTGGTGGGCTACAGTCCATGGGGTTGCAAAGAGTCAGACACAGCCGTAATCAGTATACTTAATCCTATTTGTTTAGTTTGTGGCTATAATTTGCCAAAATATGAATGTGAAAATTTTAATTTTGTATGTGTATAACAAACAGAATGGACTTACATGGATAACAAACCCACTTCAATTATATTTTAACCAAATCTTTGCAGCTAGACAATATTCAGGGAGTTGGACATTTTTCTGAACCACTTTTTATGGGAAATACTGAGTCTGAAGTACTCGGTTCTGTGTGATTTATTTGTATGTGTGCTTTTCTTTATGTTGACTCCGTCCTCTGGGGTGTCATTGTGTTGTTCATGATGAGAGACAGAACTTTCAGGAGAAAAATCCTGTGCAAGTGTCTTTGCAAAATATAAAAGAACGTTATTGGAAATGTCATTTTTGGTGCATTTAATTGTTTGGTTAGCATTTTCAGGTATGCTGTATAATACATCTTGTAAACTGTCATTTAGAGTCTTGAGATAGTTGTGTACAATCATAAATGCCAACACTATCATTATAAAGTTTTTTATTCACAACCTGCCACACTCACACACAACTTAAAATAGCACATGGCTCAGAGAAATACTTTGAATAAAGAAGGGCTACAGAGCATCACACTTTGAACACTTTAAAGTTTAGTGTCTTAGAAAATGCCACCATGGCCTTCTTGCTTGGTGTCTGAGTGCACAGAAACATCTGGTTATTCCCTAGCGTCTTGAGTGGAGAACAGGTGAGGATGTCTTTGTCTGAGTTTAGAATGTCAAGAAGACTCTGGCATATATATGTAAGGTAAGGTGCTTTGGATGAAGACCTCACTATACTGAAAAATAATTTGTCATCTGAAAAGCTTGTGACTTTTCAAGAGTGTTCAAAGATCATTTACCAGTTAGTGTGTGAGGTGAGTCTGTGTTTGGAGAGGGCCTGGGCCTGGGAGTGCTGCTTGCCCCAGTTGCAGCTAACCACCTCTGTCTCACAGATACCTCCTCTGGCTCAGAAGATGAAGGCTCGGTGCAGGGCGACTCGCAGGGCACCCCCACGTCCAGCCAGGGCAGCATCAACATGGAGCACTGGATCAGCCAGGCCATCCACGGCTCCACAACCTCCACCACCTCGTCGTCTTCCACCCAGAGTGGGGGGAGTGGCGCCGCCCACAGGCTGGCCGACGTCCTGGCTCAGACGCACATAGGTGAGTGCCCCATTGCAGCTGGCTGCGCTGTTCTCCCTGTCCGTGCATTGGAGTGGCTGCTGAGTGTCCCTACCCTGTTTAGTTTGCATTTTCCCTGTCTGTGCGTCGTGGCCTCAGAACTCACTCAAGGGGCAGGTCAGACCCTGTTTCTGCTCCTGGGCTGCTTTGCTGCGTTGGCTTTACTGTTCTGTGAAACCGTTGGCTTTTTCTATTTTTTATATCCTAGACGTCTTCTACAACTATAATTCAGGAGTTTTCTGCTCGTAGAGGAGTGCATTCTTGTTCATTAGGGAAACATGCAGCCATATCTGGTTACACATTTTCTTCTCCTCATGCTATAATGCACTCCTAAGTAACATTTTAATCATGCTAATAAGCGTGACTGAGCACTTGAGAGTGAGTTTGCCTTTACTTTGGAAAGGGGAGGCTTTCATCACTATAGCAGTTTTATTCTGTAGGCATTCAGATTTCTGGGGTGGTTCCCAGAATGTATGTTAGGTTATGAGAAGTGGGATCCTTTGTATTTAAAAAAGCGGCGATGGCACCCCACTCTAGTACTCTTGCCTGGAAAATTGCATGGATGGAGGAGCCTGGTAGGCTGCAGTCCATGACTAAGTGACTTTACTTTCACTTTTCACTTTCATGCATTGGAGAAGAAAATGGCAACCCACTCCAGTGTTCTTGCCTGGAGAATCCAGGGACGGGGAAGCCCGGTGGGCTGCGGTCTCTGGGGTCACACAGAGTCGGATACAACTGAAGTGACTTAGCAATAGCAATAGGAAGCATTGGCAAGGTGTTTGAAAATTGTGTAAAAAAGGAGACTAAGTAAGAGTTGTTAGAGGAAAAGAGTGTATTGAATGAGCAGCGGGGCTCCGTGAACCTGGGGTACCTGAGGGTCATGTGTTGCTGCCTCTACCCTCACCTGACACTCACTGTGCCACGTTCATCTGGTGTATGAGATCCAGATCTGTTCTCGTCCATTTCCAGCTGTGGATTGAGATTTTTAAATACTTAAATAATATTAATATTCATAAAAATAAATTGCTTGCTTTGAACTTGGTGCCAAGATGGTTCAGTATGTTCTCCATTCAAATAATATAGAGCAGGGTCAGCCATGTCCAGGGACACCAGTGTGGTGGTTGAGCACTGAGCACAGGGCAGGTGCATCTAGCCTCATATCCAAAAAAATCCCCATTTAGAAAACAGGCTAGTGAAATGAATGAATTCAGTATTCTGCCACCTTCTCAGATTCACATTCACACAGTATTTTTTTCTAGATTACTGTCTCCATGACAGAGTTAGAGGAGTTCCACACTGACTTCTAGGACTTGGCCCCAGTGGCGCTTGCTCAGCATGCAGCTGAGGTTAAAAGCCGCAGCCTTTCCAGAATCAGCAGTGAGGCCGATTGTCTCCCAGCAGGACACAGGGAGGGCTGGCTTCCTCAGCAGTCACTGTTGGCCTGCTCTAATTTGTTAGTGGAAAGAAGAGGAATGATCTGTCCTTCCTTTGCCACCTTTCCATTGTGAATAAAAAGGGGAAAATAGGAAAATTCTTCACAGTTTTTAAAGTGATGCTCACCTGCAAAGTGGCATTATTAAATTTGAGTTTAAAACATTTTTGGTAGCATATGTTGGTTACTGTGTACTGAGAAACTCTATTTGAAATCAGAGAAACTTGTGACCATTAGATATTTTTGAACACTAAAAGTTTTTCCCAAGTGTTCAGGAACCTGAGACAGTCCCTCGACACTATCAGCGTGCTTTATCCAGCAGCCACATGCACAGGTAGGGCATGAAGCTCCTTCCACCTCTGCCCCTCACTCTGACCTTGGGAATGTGTGTTTCCTGATTCAGTTCACTTTTAAGGAAATATCAGCAATGTTACCAAGAGAAATACATAATTTTGGACATATTACTCCCTGCATTTGTTTCTCACTTTATGAAGTTACACATGGAATATTGGAGGAAATTATAGCACAGATAATTAAACCTACCCAGACTATAAAAGGTTGCATTACTCATGTGTGTTAAGTCTCAGTGTAACTAAAAGAGAGCTTCTGTGTATGTGACATTTCACTAATTTCTAATTTGGCACAAAGATAAGTTCCTAGAATATCTAGGAATTTTCTATAAATGCAAAAGAAATTTTGTTGAAAAAAAGCAGTGGCAAAATAATAAGAAAAGGAGAATTAAGATTTTTTTATCCCTGTGACAAAAGCCAAAGAAGTCAAAATTCAGAACTGACGTTATTTGACGTTTTGTTGAGGCCATCAAAAGCCTGCAAAATAAGAACGTATTATGTGTACGTGTGTGTTTTAAAGAATGTAGGGTCAAATAAAGCACCACTTGGCACCTTGGGTGCAAAGAGGAATGCAACTCTCGAGGTGAGGTACTTGGCTAGAGTCTGTGGAAATGTCTCTCGCCCAGTGGGCAGAGGGAAAATGAGTGGTTAGAGACCACCAAGTGACAGACAAGTGAGTGGTACTTCTACACTGCTGTTTTAGAAGGAAATCCTGCATCCTTATACATCCATCCTGTTGCACAGGGGCACCACTCACCTCCTGTCAGACTGGCTTAGTGGATGACGTGGTCCTCATCCAGGGAGTCTTTCTTCCTGTGGCTCTACTAGATGGTATTCACACTTGAGCACTGACAATGAGGGCTTGAGGCATCCCTGTTACAAGATGCTAAAGCCTGAGGTGTGCACATTTGTAACTCAGGAAGATGGACACACTGTGCAATGGCCTCTGCAACCTAGACAGAACAGGACCTCCACATTGTCAAGAGAGAAAACCAGAAAGTGTTTACAGAACCTTTGTGCATGTCATGTTCCTGAGACAATTGGCAAAGGATTCAGTTCAGTTCAGTCGCTCAGTCGTGTCCGACTCTTCACGACCCCATGAATCACAGCACGCCAGGCCTCCCTGTCCATCACCATCTCCCGGAGTTCACTCAGACTCATGTTCATCAAGTCCGTGATGCCATCCAGCCGTGTCATCCTCTGTCGTCCCCTTCTCCCCCTGCCCCCAATCCTTTCCAGCATCAAAGAGTCTTTTCCAGTAAGTCAACTCTTTTCATGAGGTGGCCAAAGTACTGGAGTTTCAGCTTCAGCATCATTCCTTCCAAAGAAATCCCAGGGCTGATCTCCTTCAGAATGGACTGGTTGGATCTCCTTGCAGTCCAAGGGACTCTCAAAAGTCTTTTCCAATACCACAGTTCAAAAGCAAAGGATTAGTACCTCTAAAATACTTGATCAAAAGTCAAGGAGCATAATTTAGAGTAACCAGAAGAATTAAAGCAACACTTGAAACTTCAAGAAGCATATTTATAAAAAGGACTGGAGTAAAATATTATAGGAATTAGCTACATGGAAATAGAGAAAGTGAAGAACTGTCTCTTATACACATCTTACTTCTACACTGTTGTTTTAGAAGGAAATCCTGCATCCTTATACATCCATCCTGTTGCACAGGGGCACCACTCACCTCCTGTCAGACTGGCTTAGTGGATGACGTGGTCCTCATCCAGGGAGTCTTTCTTCCTGTGGCTCTACTAGATGGTATTCACACTTGAGCACTGACAATGAGGGCTTGAGGCATCCCTGTTACAAGATGCTAAAGCCTGAGGTGTGCACATTTGTAACTCAGGAAGATGGACACACTGTGCAATGGCCTCTGCAACCTAGACAGAACAGGACCTCCACATTGTCAAGAGAGAAAACCAGAAAGTGTTTACAGAACCTTTGTGCATGTCATGTTCCTGAGACAATTGGCAAAGGGTTCAGTTCAGTTCAGTCGCTCAGTCGTGTCCGACTCTTCACGACCCCATGAATCACAGCACGCCAGGCCTCCCTGTCCATCACCATCTCCTGGAGTTCACTCAGACTCATGTTCATCAAGTCCGTGATGCCATCCAGCCATGTCATCCTCTGTCGTCCCCTTCTCCCCCTGCCCCCAATCCTTTCCAGCATCAAAGAGTCTTTTCCAGTAAGTCAACTCTTTTCATGAGGTGGCCAAAGTACTGGAGTTTCAGCTTCAGCATCATTCCTTCCAAAGAAATCCCAGGGCTGATCTCCTTCAGAATGGACTGGTTGGATCTCCTTGCAGTCCAAGGGACTCTCAAAAGTCTTTTCCAATACCACAGTTCAAAAGCAAAGGATTAGTACCTCTAAAATACTTGATCAAAAGTCAAGGAGCATAATTTAGAGTAACCAGAAGAATTAAAGCAACACTTGAAACTTCAAGAAGCATATTTATAAAAAGGACTGGAGTAAAATATTATAGGAATTAGCTACATGGAAATAGAGAAAGTGAAGAACTGTCTCTTATACACATCTTACTTCTACACTGTTGTTTTAGAAGGAAATCCTGCATCCTTATACATCCATCCTGTTGCACAGGGGCACCACTCACCTCCTGTCAGACTGGCTTAGTGGATGACGTGGTCCTCATCCAGGGAGTCTTTCTTCCTGTGGCTCTACTAGATGGTATTCACACTTGAGCACTGACAATGAGGGCTTGAGGCATCCCTGTTACAAGATGCTAAAGCCTGAGGTGTGCACATTTGTAACTCAGGAAGATGGACACACTGTGCAATGGCCTCTGCAACCTAGACAGAACAGGACCTCCACATTGTCAAGAGAGAAAACCAGAAAGTGTTTACAGAACCTTTGTGCATGTCATGTTCCTGAGACAATTGGCAAAGGGTTCAGTTCAGTTCAGTCGCTCAGTCGTGTCCGACTCTTCACGACCCCATGAATCACAGCACGCCAGGCCTCCCTGTCCATCACCATCTCCTGGAGTTCACTCAGACTCATGTTCATCAAGTCCGTGATGCCATCCAGCCATGTCATCCTCTGTCGTCCCCTTCTCCCCCTGCCCCCAATCCTTTCCAGCATCAAAGAGTCTTTTCCAGTAAGTCAACTCTTTTCATGAGGTGGCCAAAGTACTGGAGTTTCAGCTTCAGCATCATTCCTTCCAAAGAAATCCCAGGGCTGATCTCCTTCAGAATGGACTGGTTGGATCTCCTTGCAGTCCAAGGGACTCTCAAAAGTCTTTTCCAATACCACAGTTCAAAAGCAAAGGATTAGTACCTCTAAAATACTTGATCAAAAGTCAAGGAGCATAATTTAGAGTAACCAGAAGAATTAAAGCAACACTTGAAACTTCAAGAAGCATATTTATAAAAAGGACTGGAGTAAAATATTATAGGAATTAGCTACATGGAAATAGAGAAAGTGAAGGAAAACTATTAATACATTTCTAGATTAAGAAATAAGAACAAGGCAGAATAGATAACATTGTTGTACATTCAGCATCAAAATTTGTGTAGTCAGGAAATTAAAGAGACTTCTTCATGAGCTACAGATGTATAGGTAAGGTGTGTGTCATCTTTTGTGACTGATGCATTTGAGATGTTGTCTCATAGAGGTTTCATTTGCACATGTTGGGGTATATTGTCATTAGCCAGATATTCACAGAAGTAATTACATTTCCAGAGTATCATAGAGTTTATCAGCACAAATGCTGCTGTATGTATCGGCAAGGAAATTCTCATCAGGTTTCCTGCATCAATCCTGCTAAGCAGGTAGACTTGCCTCCATGTGCTTGATGCATAATTAGCCTGGAGCCTGGCTTTTGTTCAGGATCTAGATTTTGGTTTTCTAGGGAATTTGCTTAGAGGGCTGAATATAATAAATAACCATAATTTATTTATGTATAATCATCCATAGTGTCAGTTCTTTTCATAATCTCTTTACTGATACTTTTCAGACATTTACAATCTTAAAATACTAACTATACACCGAGGATGGTGGTATTAGCAAAGCCTGCACCACTGGGGTAGGGGTCTCTCTGAAATACTCTTGCCTCCTTTCCTGGCCAGGGCTCCCCAGCAGCTGGAGTTTCCTGATTCAGAGGCAGTGTCTGCCTATTTTTCCAGGAGAGGGCCAGAAAGTGGGTGTCAGGCTTTGTGGGCCATACAGTCCCTACTGCCGTTCCTCAGTGCCCTGGCTCAAGAGCAACAGACCGTGCGTGAACAGCAGGCATGGCTGCGCACCAGCAAGACTTCATTTATAAACACAGCTGACAGGCCGCCCCGTGAGCTGTAGTTTGCCAGCTCCTGTTTTAGAGAATTTTAAGCCATGCTATTGAAAAAGTAAGCAGGAAAAGAAAATTTGCATTAGGTAACACAAGGCCTGTGAGACTCTTCCATCAATTACTGCGTGTTTCTGTGGCTCTGTGGGTGATTCTGTACTAAAAGAAGCCTGGCTTGAGAGGTATATCTCTTTGGCCAACATGACTGTGGGAATTTTTAGTTAGGTCCTATCCTAGGTTTGGCTTCTAATCCTGCATTTTCTTCATCAGTTCATTACAAAGCTGACATCTACAGATACTGAAATTATGGGAATGTCACCATGGATCTTAGTCTGTCTCCTTGTCGAACATCTCTATAACCACTGATCCCTTTCCAGCTCAGATGTTTCCCTGTCTTTCTCCATTCTTTTTTGTTTTTTAATGTGATTCCTTTTGGGGAAAGAAGGCTCCTTCTTTCCAAGCCCCATCTTGTCCTTATTCTTTATCCCGGCTCCTCCCACATCTGCTGACTCAACTCTCTCCTCTGTTGTGGCTTCACTTTTCTCCTCTAGGAACCGGAGCTCTGGTTGCGATGACTACTTTTTCTCTCCTCACCCGTTGGGACCACACCCTGTTCTCCTTCCCCTCTGCCCTTGCTTCTCCTCTGGTGGCTCCTCTCCCCATCCTGTCTCTCTGTGTTCTTGCCCATGTCATCCACTCCCACAGTCTTTAAGGCTACCTGCTCTTTCACGACTTTCAAATCTGTACTTCCGTCTCCCGTCCACATTTCAGAGTGCCTCTTGACCCTGCCCCTCAGCCTTGCCTGTGTCCTGAGATGAAGTCCTGCTGTCC
>SJYW01044184.1:0-12812 GCA_006410735.1 Raphicerus campestris
AACTACACACAGGGGTTTCATCAGGACTGAACGAGGTACCATATGCCACCATCGCCTCGTCTTTCCTAACTCCACGTGTGACACGTCTGTGGCAGTGGTCTAGTCCTCTCCCTGAAGGGCACCTCCGTCCTTCAGTTGCTCAACCCCAAACCCTCAGCATCCTTCCGGTTCCTCTCTCACAATCTTCATCCAACCCACCTGCCCCCTGCCAGCTCTACCTCCCAGACACGCCTGGTTCCCCCCGCCCTGCGTCTGGCTCCCGGGTCACTGCAGTGACGTCTGAGTTTTCTGCTGCCACCTTTGCTCCCCAAGAGTCTGCTGGTCACACAGCAGCTAGCGTGATCCTAAGTCAGATCACATCACCTCTCCATCTCAGAGTTCCTGTGCATCTCCGGACAGACTCAGCACCTGCTCCCCCCCCCCACCCCCCAATCAAATGAGACCCTCCAGTCACCCTGGCCCCTTGACTGTGTTGGGCACCTCCTACCTCGGGCCTGTGGACATGCTGGCTGTTCCCTTCACATGCAGGACCCTTTTCTCAAAGGTCACAAGGCCCCTTTCCCCTTCTCTATCCCACTACTGCCCAATCAGACTGTCCTGAATATATGAAGTAGCACCCCTCTGTTTCCCTCATGTTCTGCTTTTCTTCACTGTGCTTATTATCACCCCTCAAATATGTCTACGTGATGATTTGGTGTAATGTGCCTCTCCCCCTAGAATCTGAGCACTATTGTACTTAAGGTGCTTAAAATAGGGCCCAATAAGTAGAAGGGCCTCAAAAAGCATCTATTCAATACACAAAGTGTTAGTCGTTCAGTTTGTGACTGTATAAACTGTAGCCCTCCAGGCTCCTCTGGCCGTAGAATTCTCCAGGCAAGAATATTGAAGCGGGTAGCCATTCCCTTTTCCAGAGGATTTTCTCGACCCAGAGATTGAACTCCCGTCTCCCGTGTTTTGGGTATTTTTTTTTTTACCATCCAAGCCACCAGGGAAGCCCCTGAATACATGAAGCACACAGCTAATGTCCAGCTCATGGGTAAGCAGGGTTGGGGTTAATTGCTCATTCTAAGACAGGAGGCAAATGCTCCCACCCCCACCCCCCAGGGTAAAAAAATTGGAGACTCATTCTCTGTTGACCAAAAAACTCCAAGACATTAATAGCAGGACAATTAGGGGAGGAGGCTGGACCCTGCAGAGGCCACATATTTCTCATTCCTGAGTCAGGAGACCTCCCTGAACACACATGGGCAGAAAAGGCTCCTAGGAGGCCAAAGGGGAATCATGTCAAGGGATGATCTACCCAGATGCCTTTTCGGTAGGATCCATCTTGGCTAAAAGATGAGTACGCCCACATGGAAGGATCTTAAGGTGAACCAGGCAAATCATAATGACTAGCCAAAGGAAATGGGGAAGAAATACCCCATAAAAGTAATCAAACTACCACCAGGGCGAGACTCAGCAACTCAGGGACTCTCCCTTTGAGTCTCTGCCCCATGTGTCTAACCACACGTACTACACTCTTTTTCCTCCTAATAAATATTTTACTTGCTTCACTACTTTCCATCTTTGTGGAAATTCTTTTCTGCAGAGCTGAAGGGCCAGGGCCCTTGTCACCGACCACTGGTCTAGTGGCTAGGATCCAGTGCTTTCTTGCCACAACCCCGCCTCAACCTCTGGCTGGGAACCCAAGCCCCACTCCAAAGCCACTGCGGGCTGAGGTCACATGAGATCAATTCTAGCAAATATACAGGGATACCTGTATGAATTAAAAGAAAAAGTTCCACTCAGCTTATTAAGAGAAGCATTTCAAATAAGACTTAGGTTTAACAATGCTCAAAACTAGTTCTTTTGGTCAGTTTTATATTTTACAATTTTGGGACTCAGTCTAAAAGAAAATGTTTAATAGCATGGCAACACAATTTTCAAAAACGTTTTAGTTTTGAAAGTATTTTTGTAGCAGAGCAGAACAACAAACCAAAGACTTTCGAGTATAAAACTGATTTGACGAGAAAAAGAAATTCTGTGGAGGAAATTAAGTGGAAACAGGAGTTCAAGGAGGAAAAAGGAACATGTAAAATTTCAACTGTTCAATAAAAGCTGGTTCATGTAATCTTTTCCAAGGACGAGGGAAAATCAAATCACTATGGTATTTAGATTCCTTTGCAGACTTAAGTGCCTTGACAGTTTCATTTTTAAGATGTCAATATTTACAATTAACTAGAAATCACCGCCTTTGCAACTATTGAAACTTTCAGAGAAAAAATTTAGCAACCTAAAAATGTGAAGAGTGTGTAGTTTCCGAAAGGAAGCTGAGCTCAATGGCTACTGCTGGCCTGCCTTCAGTCATAAAGGCACAGCAACCAAGTGAGGTTCTGAACCCTTTGAACAGGCTTCCCGTGAGGACAGAGTCAGACCTTGCTCAAGAGACAGAAGAGGATTTGGTGGGAATTTAGGGCCCTCTTAAGGGAAAACTACCCCAACCGGCCTGTCCACTTCCTATCATAGCCCGATCTGTATTATGTCACCGTGTCCCCAGGCTTGTCTGCACCCTGGCAAATCCATCTGACTTATTTAGGCAAATCTGCACTCCAATATCGGAGAAGGCAATGGCACCCCACTCCAGTACTCTTGCCTGAAAAATCCCATGGATGGAGGAGCCTGGTGGGCTGCACTCCATGGGGTCGCTGAGTCAGATACGACTGAGCGACTTCACTTTCACTTTTCACTTACCTGCATTAGAGAAGGAAATGGCAACCCACTCCAGTGTTCTTGCCTGGAGAATCCCAGAGACGGGAGCCTGGTGGGCGGCGCACAGAGTCGGACAAGACTGACGTGACTTAGCAGCAGCACTCCCGGCCCCAAAGAAAACACATTTCAAAGCCTTCCATTTCCTTAACTTTAACACTAGGACTTAATGTCAAGGTTCATTCGGGTGAAATTTTCCTCATAACTTAAGAGCCAGAAAAACTTTTGCAAACTTCGTAAACAAACTCAGCGCCAGCGGCGCCAACGCCTCCATTTGGGAAGCGGGGAGTGGGAAGAGAAGTAGGCTGCCCTTTTCATCAACGCAAGAGTTGGGAACTCCACGCCACCAATGTTTCACGTGAGCAAACAAGAGTCGGAGAGGTACCCACAGTCACACAACTGGAAATGGCAGAGGCTGGATTCAAATATCAAACTTAGATCTGACCACAAAGGTCTGAAGTGCAGGGGGTGGTTATTTAGTCGCTAAGTCGGGTCGACTCTTGTGGCTCCATTCACTGTAGCTACCAAGCTCCTCTGTCCATGGAACTCTCCAAGCAAGAACCCTGGAGTGGGTTGCCATTTCCTTCTCCAGGGGATCTTCCCATACCAGGGATCGAACCCCGGTCTCCTGCACTCTGTAAGCAGATTCTTTACCGAGTGAGCTACGAGGGAAGCGGCTTTGGCCTGAACCTTGGTTTAAATTCAGTATTTCCACTGCTTTCTAGTTGTAAACTTTTCTCAGTTTCCACAGCTCTCAAACATCACCTTGAGTTTGACCAAGAACTACTACATAGTATGTGCTCAATAAACTGTAACCGAGGCTCAAAAGAAAGGCGCGTATTCTATGCCAGCCCAGCTCGGCTACTGCGCCAATAAGGCGCCTAGACACAATGCCTCCAGGCTGGACGAAGCACTACAGGCATGGTAGGCCGAATGCCAGAGCAGACAAAGCGGCCTCAGGGGCTGCAAACCGGCCAGACCCCCTATCCCGGGTCGGGCCGCTCCCACTCGCCCGTGCGGCGCGCTACGTACCCTGGGACTCCGACCCGGCTGGGCCGCCGCCGCTCGCCCAATCTCAGAGGCGCTTACTGGGTGGCTCTCTGAAGACAGGCGGGGCCTCGGGAGCGCGCGCACGTGGACCGGACGTCCGGCCAGCTGAAGTGGGGCGGGGCCAGCGACTGGGGGCGGGACCCGGAAGGCGCGCCTCCAGTAGAGTGTTGGGCAGGTGCGGATCGCAGCATTATTGTGCCCTGGGCGCTAAAACATTTCCAAGCAGGAAGAAACCTGGGCGGGCGGGGCCTAGCTTCAAGTTCAGGACTGGCCACCCCTAGCTGTGCAGCCTCTGGCAATGGTAACAATAGTCATGGTAGTGGCTACTGCCAAGTCTTAACAGCACTCTGGGCATTCTCTTTGAATCTTCATAGTCCTTGAGGTAGATACAGTTAACATCCCCATTTTTTATTTATTTTGGCCTAGCTGGGCAGCTTGTGAGATCTTAGTTTCCCGAGCAGGGATTAAACTCCACCCTCATCAGTGAAACTGCGGAATCCTAACCACTGGACTTGTTGCAGGAAGGTGGACCCCTTTCAGGGCCTGAAACTGGGTTCTTGTCTAACACTTGGAAATGAATTGTCCNTTAAGTCAGCACCTCCTCCTCCAGATTGCCAGGAGCTGGAGGGAGTCCCCAGAGCAGGTGTGGCTCTCAGCCTGCCTCTCCCTCTGCCCTGCCAACACCAAGAGAAGGCAGGTCTCTCTTCTAGAGCCCCTCCAGGCACACACCACTGGCTCCAGGGAGGTTTAATGGGTGGACAGGGAGGTTGTTTGGACTGGACAACTATGCTAGGGTCACACAGAAAAGTGATCACAGGGAAGGGCAAACCTCAGGGGCTGTGAAGTCACAGGGCCTGGGCTGGGCTGGCAGCCATGTGGTCTCGGGCAATATACTTCAGTACTGTGGGCTTGTTTCCTTACGTATAAAATGGGATTAATAATGAGTACTTGGGACTTTCCTGGTGGTCCAGCGGTTAAGACTCCAAACTCACAATGCAGGGGACCTGGGTTGAATCCCTGAGGGGGAGCTAGGATTCTGAATGCTGCATGGCGCAGTCAATAATAACTACACACAGGGGTTTCATCAGGACTGAACGAGGTACCATATGCCACCATCGCCTCGTCTTTCCTAACTCCACGTGTGACACGTCTGTGGCAGTGGTCTAGTCCTCTCCCTGAAGGGCACCTCCGTCCTTCAGTTGCTCAACCCCAAACCCTCAGCATCCTTCCGGTTCCTCTCTCACAATCTTCATCCAACCCACCTGCCCCCTGCCAGCTCTACCTCCCAGACACGCCTGGTTCCCCCCGCCCTGCGTCTGGCTCCCGGGTCACTGCAGTGACGTCTGAGTTTTCTGCTGCCACCTTTGCTCCCCAAGAGTCTGCTGGTCACACAGCAGCTAGCGTGATCCTAAGTCAGATCACATCACCTCTCCATCTCAGAGTTCCTGTGCATCTCCGGACAGACTCAGCACCTGCTCCCCCCCCCCACCCCCCAATCAAATGAGACCCTCCAGTCACCCTGGCCCCTTGACTGTGTTGGGCACCTCCTACCTCGGGCCTGTGGACATGCTGGCTGTTCCCTTCACATGCAGGACCCTTTTCTCAAAGGTCACAAGGCCCCTTTCCCCTTCTCTATCCCACTACTGCCCAATCAGACTGTCCTGAATATATGAAGTAGCACCCCTCTGTTTCCCTCATGTTCTGCTTTTCTTCACTGTGCTTATTATCACCCCTCAAATATGTCTACGTGATGATTTGGTGTAATGTGCCTCTCCCCCTAGA
The DNA here is from genome assembly GCA_006410735.1 of Raphicerus campestris. Taxonomy (NCBI): domain Eukaryota; kingdom Metazoa; phylum Chordata; class Mammalia; order Artiodactyla; family Bovidae; genus Raphicerus; species Raphicerus campestris. Next base: position 5,578 of record SJYW01044184.1, read on the forward strand.
ATCTGAGCACTATTGTACTTAAGGTGCTTAAAATAGGGCCCAATAAGTAGAAGGGCCTCAAAAAGCATCTATTCAATACACAAAGTGTTAGTCGTTCAGTTTGTGACTGTATAAACTGTAGCCCTCCAGGCTCCTCTGGCCGTAGAATTCTCCAGGCAAGAATATTGAAGCGGGTAGCCATTCCCTTTTCCAGAGGATTTTCTCGACCCAGAGATTGAACTCCCGTCTCCCGTGTTTTGGGTATTTTTTTTTTTACCATCCAAGCCACCAGGGAAGCCCCTGAATACATGAAGCACACAGCTAATGTCCAGCTCATGGGTAAGCAGGGTTGGGGTTAATTGCTCATTCTAAGACAGGAGGCAAATGCCCCCACCCCCACCCCCCAGGGTAAAAAAATTGGAGACTCATTCTCTGTTGACCAAAAAACTCCAAGACATTAATAGCAGGACAATTAGGGGAGGAGGCTGGACCCTGCAGAGGCCACATATTTCTCATTCCTGAGTCAGGAGACCTCCCTGAACACACATGGGCAGAAAAGGCTCCTAGGAGGCCAAAGGGGAATCATGTCAAGGGATGATCTACCCAGATGCCTTTTCGGTAGGATCCATCTTGGCTAAAAGATGAGTACGCCCACATGGAAGGATCTTAAGGTGAACCAGGCAAATCATAATGACTAGCCAAAGGAAATGGGGAAGAAATACCCCATAAAAGTAATCAAACTACCACCAGGGCGAGACTCAGCAACTCAGGGACTCTCCCTTTGAGTCTCTGCCCCATGTGTCTAACCACACGTACTACACTCTTTTTCCTCCTAATAAATATTTTACTTGCTTCACTACTTTCCATCTTTGTGGAAATTCTTTTCTGCAGAGCTGAAGGGCCAGGGCCCTTGTCACCGACCACTGGTCTAGTGGCTAGGATCCAGTGCTTTCTTGCCACAACCCCGCCTCAACCTCTGGCTGGGAACCCAAGCCCCACTCCAAAGCCACTGCGGGCTGAGGTCACATGAGATCAATTCTAGCAAATATACAGGGATACCTGTATGAATTAAAAGAAAAAGTTCCACTCAGCTTATTAAGAGAAGCATTTCAAATAAGACTTAGGTTTAACAATGCTCAAAACTAGTTCTTTTGGTCAGTTTTATATTTTACAATTTTGGGACTCAGTCTAAAAGAAAATGTTTAATAGCATGGCAACACAATTTTCAAAAACGTTTTAGTTTTGAAAGTATTTTTGTAGCAGAGCAGAACAACAAACCAAAGACTTTCGAGTATAAAACTGATTTGACGAGAAAAATAAATTCTGTGGAGGAAATTAAGTGGAAACAGGAGTTCAAGGAGGAAAAAGGAACATGTAAAATTTCAACTGTTCAATAAAAGCTGGTTCATGTAATCTTTTCCAAGGACGAGGGGAAATCAAATCACTATGGTATTTAGATTCCTTTGCAGACTTAAGTGCCTTGACAGTTTCATTTTTAAGATGTCAATATTTACAATTAACTAGAAATCACCGCCTTTGCAACTATTGAAACTTTCAGAGAAAAAATTTAGCAACCTAAAAATGTGAAGAGTGGGTAGTTTCTGAAAGGAAGCTGAGCTCAATGGCTACTGCTGGCCTGCCTTCAGTCATAAAGGCACAGCAACCAAGTGAGGTTCTGAACCCTTTGAACAGGCTTCCCGTGAGGACAGAGTCAGACCTTGCTCAAGAGACAGAAGAGGATTTGGTGGGAATTTAGGGCCCTCTTAAGGGAAAACTACCCCAACCGGCCTGTCCACTTCCTATCATAGCCCGATCTGTATTATGTCACCGTGTCCCCAGGCTTGTCTGCACCCTGGCAAATCCATCTGACTTATTTAGGCAAATCTGCACTCCAATATCGGAGAAGGCAACGGCACCCCACTCCAGTACTCTTGCCTGAAAAATCCCATGGATGGAGGAGCCTGGTGGGCTGCACTCCATGGGGTCGCTGAGTCAGATACGACTGAGCGACTTCACTTTCACTTTTCACTTACCTGCATTAGAGAAGGAAATGGCAACCCACTCCAGTGTTCTTGCCTGGAGAATCCCAGAGACGGGAGCCTGGTGGGCGGCGCACAGAGTCGGACAAGACTGACGTGACTTAGCAGCAGCAGCACTCCCGGCCCCAAAGAAAACACATTTCAAAGCCTTCCATTTCCTTAACTTTAACACTAGGACTTAATGTCAAGGTTCATTCGGGTGAAATTTTCCTCATAACTTAAGAGCCAGAAAAACTTTTGCAAACTTCGTAAACAAACTCAGCGCCAGCGGCGCCAACGCCTCCATTTGGGAAGCGGGGAGTGGGAAGAGAAGTAGGCTGCCCTTTTCATCAACGCAAGAGTTGGGAACTCCACGCCACCAATGTTTCACGTGAGCAAACAAGAGTCGGAGAGGTACCCACAGTCACACAACTGGAAATGGCAGAGGCTGGATTCAAATATCAAACTTAGATCTGACCACAAAGGTCTGAAGTGCAGGGGGTGGTTATTTAGTCGCTAAGTCGGGTCGACTCTTGTGGCTCCATTCACTGTAGCTACCAAGCTCCTCTGTCCATGGAACTCTCCAAGCAAGAACCCTGGAGTGGGTTGCCATTTCCTTCTCCAGGGGATCTTCCCATACCAGGGATCGAACCCCGGTCTCCTGCACTCTGTAAGCAGATTCTTTACCGAGTGAGCTACGAGGGAAGCGGCTTTGGCCTGAACCTTGGTTTAAATTCACTATTTCCACTGCTTTCTAGTTGTAAACTTTTCTCAGTTTCCACAGCTCTCAAACATCACCTTGAGTTTGACCAAGAACTACTACATAGTATGTGCTCAATAAACTGTAACCGAGGCTCAAAAGAAAGGCGCGTATTCTATGCCAGCCCAGCTCGGCTACTGCGCCAATAAGGCGCCTAGACACAATGCCTCCAGGCTGGACGAAGCACTACAGGCATGGTAGGCCGAATGCCAGAGCAGACAAAGCGGCCTCAGGGGCTGCAAACCGGCCAGACCCCCTATCCCGGCTCGGGCCGCTCCCACTCGCCCGTGCGGCGCGCTACGTACCCTGGGACTCCGACCCGGCTGGGCCGCCGCCGCTCGCCCAATCTCAGAGGCGCTTACTGGGTGGCTCTCTGAAGACAGGCGGGGCCTCGGGAGCGCGCGCACGTGGACCGGACGTCCGGCCAGCTGAAGTGGGGCGGGGCCAGCGACTGGGGGCGGGACCCGGAAGGCGCGCCTCCAGTAGAGTGTTGGGCAGGTGCGGATCGCAGCATTATTGTGCCCTGGGCGCTAAAACATTTCCAAGCAGGAAGAAACCTGGGCGGGCGGGGCCTAGCTTCAAGTTCAGGACTGGCCACCCCTAGCTGTGCAGCCTCTGGCAATGGTAACAATAGTCATGGTAGTGGCTACTGCCAAGTCTTAACAGCACTCTGGGCATTCTCTTTGAATCTTCATAGTCCTTGAGGTAGATACAGTTAACATCCCCATTTTTTATTTATTTTGGCCTAGCTGGGCAGCTTGTGAGATCTTAGTTTCCCGAGCAGGGATTAAACTCCACCCTCATCAGTGAAACTGCGGAATCCTAACCACTGGACTTGTTGCAGGAAGGTGGACCCCTTTCAGGGCCTGAAACTGGGTTCTTGTCTAACACTTGGAAATGAATTGTCCGAGCAGACACATGTCAAAGCAAGAGATTTTATTGGGAAAGGGCTCCCAGCCGGAGAGCAGCAGGGTAAAGGAACCCAGGAGAACTCTCTGGTTTCATGGTGATGGGATTGTGCTGTCTTAAGCCAATCATTCTGACTCAGAAGTCCTTCGTGGAGGTGGACACCTTGCTCAGCCAACATGGATGCCAGAGGGAAGGATTCTGGGAGGTGGTCAGACATGTGGTGTCTCCTTTGGACCTTTCCCGAACTCTTCTGGTTGATGATGGCTTATTAGTTCTGTGTTCCTTACCTGGACCTAAAACAACTCACGCAAATGGTTACTATGGTACCTGGCCAGGGTGGGCTGTTTCAGTCAGTGTGCTTCCCCTAACAGACTGCGAGGAAATGCCCAGAAACTGACATTTTAAAATATATATATTTATTTGGCTGGGTAGGGTCATAGTTGTGGCATGTGTTATCCTTTGTTGTGGCTCATGGCATAGATTCTCTAGTTGTGGTATGTGGGCTCAGTAGTTGTAGAAGCTGACATGTAAAGATGAATCCATTTACCATGGAGCTCATTCTATGCTTACAACTCTAGCCAAGTCACTTAGCCTCTCTGCTCTTCTGAAGTGCACATATTGGCTACTGTGCTGCTCGTTGAAAGAACTGAAAATACATAAAAGCACCTAAGGGTGCTCCACATATATATAGTTCAATTCAGTCGCTCAGTCGTGTCTGACTCTTTGTGACACCATGAATTGCAGCACGCCAGGCTTCCCTGTCCATCACCAACTCCCAAAACCTACTCAAATTCGTGTGCATTGAATCAGTGATGCCATCCAACCATCTCATTCTTTGTCATCCCCTTCTCCCGCCTTCAGTTTCCCCCAGCATCAGTCTTTTCAGAGAAGGTGGTCCTTAACTCCCACCCTGCCTCCTCCTCCCTCTTCCTAAGCTGTTCCTCTNTGACTCTTTGTGACCCCATGAATTGCAGCACGCCAGGCTTCCCTGTCCATCACCAACTCCCAAAACCTACTCAAATTCGTGTGCATTGAATCAATGATGCCATCCAACCATCTCATTCTTTGTCATCCCCTTCTCCCGCCTTCAGTTTCCCCCCAGCATCAGTCTTTTCAGAGAAGGTGGTCCTTAACTCCCACCCTGCCTCCTCCTCCCTCTTCCTAAGCTGTTCCTCTGCGTTCAGCGGCAAGGTAGGAAGCTTGTCTTCACCGCTAGTGTCCTCAGTGCTTGGCCCAGGGTCCAGCATATGAGGGATCCAATGCATTGAAGGAGGAAGTAATCCAGCATCTTTCTCTGGTCACTCCAGTCCCTGAAACCTTTCTTCTTGAGGTCAGAAGCACTGACTGACATCACCCAATGAATAGGACTGCATCTCATGATCAAAGGGGCCAGTTGGTCCAAACACCTGTTCAGTGTTTGAATCTCCTCCACATCATCTCTGCTTACTTTACTTGGACAAGTCCAGTGTCGGTGAATGCACTGTCTTTCCAGGCAGCTTCATGATGTCTCTGAAATTCAATCTTGGCCATTTTTCTTTCGGTAATATCTCTTCTAATCCACAGGTTCATATTAAAACAATTCTAATCCCTATTCTCTAGAGCTAATGGCCCAGTCCTCTTCCTGGACTAAACAACTTTCAGATAACCTCACTCTATGCTTCTCAACCTCTTGCCCTCCCTTCCCCTATCCCCATCAGTAACAGTGACTGACCCCGGCACTGATAGAAATAAGATGCCTTCACCTCCCCCAGGGTATCAGGCTCTTCCTAAAGGCATACTGTTAGGCAACCCCTTCAAGATAATCCTTTTCCTCCCTTACAGACTCTGCCTTACAGTATTGTGAGCTAGATAGAGATGTACAAGTGGGGGCTCTAATTAGCCATCTTTGTGGTCCAGTCTGCCAACAGCAACTGCATCTCTGCTCTGGGGTGATCCTGGCGGCTGAAGGGCAGCGTCAGGGGCTTCAACCCAGGAACTTCCTCTGAACTGAAGCTCTGTCTTTGCAGTTTTGAGGTGATGTCATCAAGGACTTTTTCAGCTCACACACATATGCTCTGTTATTTTGGATGGCAGTAATAAACTTTGAGCTGGCTTGGACTGCATACACAATCTTACTTCATCCTGATAATAACCTATATCTCAGTCACCCCTGTGTCCTTAGCATCTAGCATGACGCCCAGACCACAGAGCTACTTCAAGTCGTTTGGTGCCCTCCGAGTCCAGTAGAGATGACTCCTTTGACTCCTGGGTCTTTGACTCAGTTCTTAAAATTAACTTACTTTCCGTATATTTATTTTAAATAAATATTAATATGCAATTAACTTTATACTCTCCCTCACAAATATCATTAATATTTATTCTTTATTAAATAGCTTAAAAGAAAAAAAAAAAAGACTCCTATCTCCAGCTGGGAGATAAAGTCCAAACTCTGAAGATTAGCCTGAAACTCAAGGCTTTCTGTGAACTGGCCCCTGATCACTCCTCCAAACATATGTTCTACTATATGTCTTACCATATGTTCCCCCTTGGGAAAGGCAAAGGAAGAAGGCAATTAAGTTACTGCACTAGACTTTGCATGAAAACAACAGGTTCAAGNGTGAACTGGCCCCTGATCACTCCTCCAAACATATGTTCTACTATATGTCTTACCATATGTTCCCCCTTGGGAAAGGCAAAGGAAGAAGGCAATTTAGTTACTGCACTAGACTTTGCATGAAAACAACAGGTTCAAGTCCAAGCTCATCCTTAGCAGCAGTGAAACACTGGACAAATCATTGAACTTCTGTTCTTCTCATCGTAAAACAAGAATTATAGCAGCCCTGTTTACTGCACAGGGTCAAACAAAACAACTGATGGTGGGGATCAAAGGAGACAGGGCCGTGCGAGCTCATTTTGTGAGTAATAAAGTGCTTTATGCACATGAGAGGTCACCATACCATGTGTTCCTGCCTCTGCCCCTTGTCTGCAACGTTTCCACATCCTGAAGCACTTGTCACTTCTTTCTCACTATTCACTCATTTATCCAGTCATACATTAATTAATCCAAAAAATATTAATTGAGGCCTTAGACTCCCCTGTGGCTCAGTAGTAAAGAATCCCCCTGCAATGCAGGGGACATAGGTTGGATCCCTGGGTTGGGAAAGATCCCCTGGAGTAGGAAATGGCAACCCACTCCAGTATTCTTGCCTGGGAAATCCCACGGACAGAGGAGTCTAGCAGGCAACAGTCCATGGAGTTGCAAAAGAATCGGACATGACTTGTTAAACAAGAACAAAAAACAACAGTGTGCTGGCCCAAATGATAAAGAAGTGAGGAAAACCTCACTTCATAGAACGAGAAGTAAAACTGCAGGGAGACTTCTCTGGTGGTTCAGGGGCTAAGACTTGGTGCTTTCAATGCAGGGGGCCTGGGTTCAATCCCTGGTCAGGGAACTAGATCCCTTGTGCCACAACTAAGAGTTTGCATGCAGCAACTAAAATCTGGTGCAGCCAAATAAAGAATTTTAAAAATTAATAAACTTAAAAGAGTAAAACTGCAGCTTTGACTCCAGCTCAGGAGTGGGTCCACAC
>SJYW01044195.1:0-14955 GCA_006410735.1 Raphicerus campestris
AGGGAAGCCTGGCGTGCTGCAATTCATGGGGTCGCAAAGAGTCGGACACGACTGAGCGACTGAACTGAACTGAACTGAAGTCGTGCCTGACTCTTTTGTGAGCTCATGTTCTGTAGACTGCCAGGCTCCCCTCTCTTCATGGGATTTCCCAGGCAAGAATACTGTAGTGGGCAGCATTTCCTTCTCCAGGGGATCCTCCCAACCCAGAGATCAAATCCAGGTCTCGTGCATTGCAGGTGGATTCCTTACTGTCTGAGCCACCAGGGAAGACCTGTTATAATTATTATAACTATCATAAATGTTAGTCTAATTTTTATTGAATTAAAAGTCATATCAATAGTTGATGAAGGGTAACAAAAGTAACTATTCAAAAAATCAGAATCTCTAACAGGAATCAGCACTGGAGTCACTGTGCTCCTGTGTCAAAGACCATTTTTGGTCAGTCATACACTGGAACATGAAACTTTGGCCTACATATCTGCCTACTATACCCCCCACCTTCTCACCATTAGTCCAAAGTTCATTCTAGAATCAGATATAAACCTTCTGTTGTTATCCTAACATAGGAATCTGCTGCTGCTAAGTCACTTCAGTCGTGTTCAACTCTGTGCGACCCCATAGACAGCAGCCCACTAGGCTCCTCTGTCCCTGGGATTCTCCAGGCAAGAATACTGGAGTGGGTTGCCATTTCCCTCTCCAATGCATGAAAATGAAAAGTGAAAGTGAAGTCGCTCAGTTGTGTCTGACTCTTAGCGACCCCATGGACTGCAGCCTACCAGGCTCCTCCATCCACAGTATTTTCCAGGCAAGAATATTGGAGTGGGGTACCATTCATTGCTTTCTCCAACATATGAATCTACTTCTGCCTATAATTTCTATGACTTGTTTAGAAGGTGAGAGATGGGATATTTTTTAAAGTTAAGATATAAAATCCACTGTTTTTCTTTGTTCTTCATGATTTTTCTCTAAATAAACTTAAATGCGGTGAGTGAAGCAGTGTTAGAAGCAGACACAATGTCAAACTGAGGATTTCAGAAGATCTGGAAGACAGCAAAACAACCCAGTGTAACTTATCATGGCCAACAGCAGATCTAAGAGCTCACTAAATATGAACAGATCACTTTTTTTAAAAATGACATTTTCATTCTCAATGGTCTGAGATCTCTGTTCTCAAACCCTCATTTAGCTTCCAAAATAAAAACACAATCCATTACTTCCTTGGATCCTTTCCCTTTTGGGCTCTAGTCTGTCCCCACCTCTCCAAGTGTAATTAAGGCTTTTGATAAGAGAATCTGAGCAGCAGGCCCTAAGAGGGGTGTGTCCTCTGCACTTTCTCTGCAACTGCCATGCTACCTGTTGGAAGTACAGGGAGACATGGAACCCATCCAGATTTAAAGTCACACTACTATCTTTCAGTTGGATCTTTTGCTCTATATTCACTTGTTGAATTTCTTAAACATTCAGCCTCAGTTTTGTCAACTGTAAAATGGATATATGAAAGTATCTAGTTCTTAGGGTTGCTGTGAGGTTAAAATAAGATGAGTCATGTTTGCATGGTGCTAGTATAGTGCCCCATACACAGTACATGTTTAACAACCTCTGGTTGTTCTTGTGGACACCAGGGAGGAGAGACAGGCTGCACCAGCAGAAATAGACAAGAGCATTACTTATTTTGAAAGCTAAGTGGGGCTAGTGTTGACCATTTACAGTCTGGGCAGATCCTGGCTGTGAGAAATATTACACTCAGAACTCCATGGTCTGTGTCTTGGGGTTGTCTAATAATTGAAAGTAAGTATCATCTAAGGACTTTTTCCTCTATAGCGACTTGGGCCATTAGGGGCTATTCTGACTTTAAGCTTCCAATGCTGAACCACAGAGCAGAACTTTGTTCTGACATTTACTCATCTCTTTCTTCTTCCTTCTCTCTCCTGATATGTGATCATTTCAAATACTGAAGTCATTCACTGAGGTAACACTATAGACCTGATCTCCTTAGATGGCTTATATTTCAAAATTTCCTCCCCCTACACAGTTCTTCTTCATCTAGTAACTAATACATTAGTAAAATGTATTACTAAGTATAATGACGTGCCACTGATCTTGACTAAAATTATTCATAGGGATGACTGATATTTAAGTAGTACTTCATCATTGAGAAGAGGCCTTCCATGTGTATTATGCCATTTTGACTTTGTAGCTGTTCAGGATGGCAAAGCAGATGCCATCATTCCTATTTTCAGACTAGGAAACTAGGGTTTAAATGAATGAACTGACTTCCTCTAGTCCATGAAACTGTTAAGTGGACCCTATGTTAGGAACTTGGGGCTTCTTGGCTGGTCCGTGAAGTGAATTAGGACAGAAAGCTGGTGTTTAAAGTAATTCAAAATGGTTTAAAGATCTAAACATAAGATTAAAACTCCTAGAGGAGAACATAGGCAAAATACTCTCCGACATAAATCACAGCAGGATCCTCTATGACCCACCTCCCAGATTATTGGAAATAAAAGCAAAAATAAACAAATGGGACCTAATTAAAATTAAAAGTTTCTACACAACAAAGGAAACTATAAGCAAGATGAAAAGACAGCCTTTGGAGTGGGAGAAAATAATAGCAAATGAAGCAACTGACAAACAACTAATCTCAAAAATATACAAGCAACTCCTGCAGCTCAATTACAGAAAAATAAACGACCCAATCAAAAAATGGGCCAAAGAACTAAACAGACATTTCTCCAAAGAAGACATACAGATGGCTAATAAACACATGAAAAGATGCTCAACATCACTCATTATCAGAGAAATGCAAATCAAAACCACAGTGAGGTACCATTTCATTTCAGTCAGAATGGCTGCAATCCAAAAGTCTACAAGCAATAAAAGCTGGAGAGGGTGTGGAGAAAAGGGAACCCTCTTACACTGTTGGTGGGAATGCAAACTAGTACAGCCACCATGGAGAACAGTGTGGAGATTCATTAAAAAACTGGAAATAGCACTGCCTTATGACCCAGCAATCCCACTGCTGGGCATACATACTGAGGAAACAAGAATTGGAAGAGAGACATGTACCCCAATGTTCATTGCAGCACTGTTTGTAATAGCCAGGACATGGAAGCAACCTAGATGTCCATCAGCAGATGAATGGATAAGAAAGCTGTGGTATATATACACAATATAGTATTGTATATACCACAGTATATGTATAAGACACAATGGAGTATTACTCAGCCATTAAAAAGAATACATTTGAATCAGTTCTAATGAGGTGGATTAAACTGGAGCCGATTATACAGAGTGAAGTAAGCCAGAAAGAAAAACACCAATACAGTGTACTAACACATATACATGGAATTTAGAAAGATGGTAACGATAATCATGTATGCGAGACAGCAAAGAGACACAGATATATAGAATAGTCTTTGGGACTCTATGAGAGAGGGAGGGGGTGGGATGATTTGGGAGAATGGCATTGAAACATGTATAATATCATATACGAAACAAATTGCCAGTCCAGGTTCGACGCATGATACAGGATGCTTGGGGCTGGTGCACTGGGACGACCCAGAGGGATGGTATGGGGAGGGAGAAGAGATGGGGGTTCAGGATGGGGAACATGTGTACACCTGTGGCAGATTCACACTGATGCATGGCAAAACCAATACAATATTATAAAGTAATTAGCCTCCAATCAAAATAAATAAATTTATATTAAAAATTAAAGTAATTCAACATAGTGAAACAAAGATATGAAGGAACAAACAGTGTAAAGAAAGAGATTTTTAAAAAGAGAAACCTGAAAAGGCTATAGAATATATAATTACAGAATGAAGGTGGGGCTGGGGGTTTAACTAGCTTTGAGTAGAGAATCTTTCTGATTTTTGCTGCCCAGTGTCTCAGGGTATCTGCTTGGGTTGAGAGAAAAGAAGAAATCTGTGCCCCTAAAAATCTCGGCCTTTTCTTCTACAAGCAAGGGTTACATTCCATTTTTATCTTAAAGTCTCATCCATTTTGCATTCTATTCCATGTTTAATATAAAAATTTAAAAAATAAAATAGAGTGAAACTTTTATCATATTAATCCTGGTACATGGTTGCATTCTCCCAGTTTATACAGGTGCTATGAAATTCAGTTGGAGTCCTAAATACAAATGTTATTTCTTTTAAATCTAAAACATACACATAATATATAAATATATTTTAAATGTTTACATCTTATATATTATAAAATTTATATATTTATGTTTTAAATACAGGTACAAAATATATATTTATCAATATAGAATGGAAAAATGAAAATGTGTATACATATGTATTATATATATATGAAAAAAAGTAAAACTATTTGACTTCACAGCTTCCAAAAAATTGTTGTGAGTCAGTAAAACCAACCATCTCGTTACTCCCACAGTTCAGATTCAAGGTCTGGACTGTGTGATGACCTCTATGTAATTCTAACCTAAGACCCAAGACCAAGAGGGAACTCTCCCAGAATAGCTCTGCCTCACTTGGGGCACCACCCTGATGGTTCCAACAGGAAATGTCACAGACTGGTTTAGCAGGGTACCACTTTGCAGACCTGCAACAGAAAGAAACTTCAGGTTCCAACCATTTTCTACTTAATACCTATTATTTTCTCTGATCGGTTGTTATTTTTAAGTAAGGCATTTTATGAAAAATAAAGTCACTCTGTACACGGGAAATCATTAAAGCAAGTTATTTGGTAGAAAGGACCGCCTCGCTCAGGAAACGTGCATTGGTCTGTTTAAAGGCAGAGCTCCTAGGGCTGCTCTGGGAGGGCGTCTGCAGGACGGCATGCACCCTTCCCTCCTCCTCCCCCGGCCCAGTCTTGGATGGAAATTAGCAGTTGCAGCCTGTGACTAGGCTCCATTGAGCTGTCCCACCCGCTGCTGCTCAGGAAGCACAGACCAGCAAACAGAATGAAAGGGGCCTTTATAAATTGGAGTCGGTTATTTCTTAAGCAGACTCTCACATAAAGACTTTTTTGTTTCTTACTCTTTAGGAAAAACTTAGCTCCTTGTGAACAGTCTTTGGAGAGGGAGGAGAAACTGAAGATGGGGAAGAGGCTCACCAGAGATGCTACGCGCCTGGGGATGATGGAGGCGCAGTGGGAAGTACCGAGGTTTTTCTGAGCAAATGTTCCTGTGTCTGGTGGCTGGTTGGGAGTGGGGTCCTGGTGTGTGGTCAGGGCTAAGAGGTGTTGGCTGGTCACAATCACTCAGGGTCTTTTCCCCTAGAAAAGGGTTGCTCTCTGCAAGGAACAATAAAGAGGAACCCTAGTGCCCTGATCTCCAGAAAAATGTCAGGCAACTAGTTTTTCTCTAAGTAGAGTTAATTATCTTTTTTTTCTTTGCTTTTTATCTAAAAAACTACATTTCCCCCCCATGCTGTGCCACACAGTATTTTAGTTCCCACCCGGGATCGAACTCTTACCCCAGGTAGTGGAAGGGCAGAGTCTTAACCACTGGGCCACCAGGAAAGCGGCTACATATTAAACTTTACAAGATTCACAAACAATTTTCTTCCCATCATACTATCCTAGTTTGTCTCTTTTTACTAAAGAAGCAAGATCTTCTGAACCAGCAGTCCCCAATCTTTTTGGCACCAGGGACCAGTCTTGAGGAAGACAGTTTTTCCATGGACCAGGGTCAGGGGGATGACTTTCAGACGATCCAAGTGGATTACATTTATTGAGCACTTTATTTCTATTATTATTACATCAGTTCCACCTCAGGTCATCAGGCATTAGACTCCAGAGGTGGGAATCCCTGTTCTAAACTGTTTTGGATATCCCTCAATCTAAGGAATATGTAGGAAAAGGCTGTGTAGAGTTTTACAATTTACCTTACTTGGCTGTCACATATGCACACAGGAAAAAAGATATATACAAGCTATCAGTTTATTCTTTATTAATTAAACAATTCATACAAATTCAGGTACCAACTGAATCCAGGTAGTATTTATGAAAACAGAACAAAGAAAAAAAATGATATGATTTCAGAGGTTTAAAAACATGAAGAAATAAAGAGAAAAATTATGCTGCTTATTACAACTCTGCATTAGCTTCATTAACACAGAATCTGCAGCAGATAGAAGTCAGCTAAAGTTAATGCTTATAATTTTTAAATGAACTTTTTTGTGATCTGAAAACTCTTTCCCAAGTTCAATTAATGAGGTCTTATTAAGTTGCTTAAAAGAAAAAACTCATTGCCTTAAAAGAATCCACATCTCAGCACCTTTGGTCCTGGCATTTATCTCTGCTGCCTTATGGTACTGGCTGCTTTGTGCGTGTGACAGAATTATGAAGTAAGCACTTTAATATCTTGTACATATCCCATACCCAGAGACTTAATTATCTTCATATGTCCTAAGAAAGAAGAGGCCCTATGGGCATCCAGTAGAGCATTCTATGGTTATAGCCCCTCTTCCAGCAATAAGCAATTGCCCCTTTAAACCATGCTGAAACAAAGGGAGGTGTGATAGGAATAGTGGAAATGTGAATCCTGGAACCTACACACTGTTCTGTTTATATGTTTACTCCAGTGTCTTCAGTATTCTGCCTCTATTGGAATCTCATCCTTTAGAGATAATTTTCTTTCAGAGGATATTGATAACAGCAACACTCTTATTAAGCATTTACTATGAGGCAGCACTGCTCTAAGTTCTTAATTCATAGAGTCCTCCTGCTATGCGGTAGGTGCTAATATTATCTTCCATTTTTGGAAATGAATGCACAGAGAAGTTAAGAAACTTATTCAAGCTCACAGCCAGTAGGTGACAGAGCTGGTATTTAAATTCTTACAATCTGGTTTCAGAGTGTACTGAATTATATACTATACTATATAGTCTTTCAAGACTTTGGATCTGAAAGGACTTCAGAAATTATCTCATTTTAATTCTCTCATTTTATAGAAGAAAGAATGAGATTCAGTGAAGTTAGGGGACTTATCAGTCTTATTCAGTGAAGTTAGGAGCTCCATGAGGACAGGGGCTTTATCTGTTTTTATTTACCTATAAATGTCTAGAACCTGGTATATACATGTTCAATTAATATTTGTTAAATGAACATACAACGAAAACTCAGCAACAGTTTTAAAGGATAATGTTAGGTTGCTCCATATTTTGCCTAACAGACACCTGTTTTTCAGGGCCTTTTACCTTTGCCCAGCCAATGGACCACATCCATTCCCTAAGGCTGAACATGTTCTAACAGTCAAAGTCTTAAGTAGCAGAGGTCTAGTTGGCTCACAAAACTATCTTTCATTCATGGTCCAGGAACCCACAGAGTGGGACTGGCTATACTGTTAAACCTCAATCATCAAACTAAGTAGAAGGAAAGACCAGTCTAAAACATCTAAGTCATGGGATATACTGGGGGGAAAATGTCTAACTGACCGTTGAATAGGTTGAGGGCTGGGGAGAAACCCTCCTCACAGTTGAAAAATCGGGCATAACTTATAGTCAGCCTTCCTACACATGGTTCCTCTGTATCCACAGTTTGAAATCTGAGGATTCAAATTATCACAGATCGTGTAGTACTGTAGTATTTACTACAAAAAAAATCTGCTTATAAGTGGATCCATGTAGTCTGAACCCACATTGTTCAAGGGTCAACTCTATTACTTTTAAGTTTCAGGGTAACTTAAAGTATGTGAGCAGAGTTTTCTGCTAGATATTTCTCTGAAGACCTGCTTCAAAGACCAGATAAAATAACTTGTGTTTGGTATGTTCACTTTTTATATGGAAAGAGCTGTTGCAAAAGACCTTAAGGATCTTCAAAAACAGATTATTCTTTTAATATTTTAAATGTTACTCCTACAATCTTGCTTACATATTACTGCATTATAATCACTTGCATTACTATCCACAAAGAAAAACTTTGCTGAACAGGGGGATGATAATAAGCATGAATGCTGTGAATACAACGAGGGAAGGTAAAGAAAAGACTGTGGTGCTGGGGGGCAGGGAGGTCGCTGTTTTAGGGAGGGTGACCAGAGAAGGCCTTGCTGTGGATAAAGCAACTTTTGTGAGATTACCAAGGCACAGCAAGTACATCAGTTGCCGATTATCCATGGTTTCCCTTTCCTGTCTCCCATCACAACCACGACCAACCAGATAAATTTGTCAATAAATTTTTTTAAAATAACAAATGACAAAAATAAACAACCCATATGTTTTAAATAAAAAAAAAAAAGAAAAACTTTGCTGAGTAAAATTAAATGTCAATCCAGTCACTATCCGAAATGAAACCAGCTATGAATTAATGGAATTTAAATTAACAAAGCTTTTACTCTAGCTGAATTACAAAAAGTTTTCTAATTTCTATTTCCTTAATGATGATATATAAGAATTTCTCCAAAAGATAATGCCTTGCTTTTTAACTCTTTCACAATGAAGACAACGCAGTCAAACAAGCAGCGTTAATTTTGTGCGTAAGTAACCAATCTGCTTTAGTTTCTATCCTATAGCTGGATCTGAGTAAAAACTGTCTCATTTTTGTACAATATGTGCTAGTACATTTATTTAGTTACTTATTTTGAAAAGTGTAAGTTATTGGAAAGTGAAAGTGTGAAACTGAAAGTCACTCAGTTGTGTCTAACTCCTTGCAACCCCACGGACTGTACAGTCCATGGAATTCTCCAGGCCAGAATACGGGAGTGGGTAGCTATTCCCTTCTCCAGGGTATCTTCCCAACCCAGGGACTGAACCCAGGTCTCCTGTATTACAGGCGGATTCTTTTCAAGCTGAGCTACCAGGCAAGCCCAAATTATTGGAAAGAGAGTCTACAAAACATAAGGTAAGCACTCTCTCATGGTGACCCTGCCAAAGATGAACAGTTGCTTTTATTTTCAGAAAATACCTTTGACTTGCTGTACAGCAGAAAGTAACATGACACTGTAAATCAACTATAGTCCAATAAAAATTCAGTAAAAAATATCAAGAAAAGAAAATACCATTGAATTAGTTGGGATGCATAGATGTTCTAAAAATTTAGACTCATCCCTTAGCCTCATCTCATCTAGGTGAAACTGAAAAGTCTGCTCTCTTTTTAAAATGAAGACAGGAGTCAACTTTATATTTTTAAAAGTGCTCTCTCCTGGGACTTATGTTTACATGGAAACTACTAAGCAGAAGAACTGGCTGAAAGCTGCTCTGTGTAGTGCAGAGATAGTGCAGCTCTTTACCAACGTGTCCAACCACGTTTGGATGATACAGCCAAATCTTACTAGGTCACGACCTTGGCAGCTGCCTTTGACACCGTCAAATAAAAATGCTTTGGGGATCACTTCTATCCCACTGTATCCAGCTGTTTTCCCTGTCACTTCTAGCTCATTACCTTGTAGCTTCAGTCTTCTTTCCTTTTCTGGAGAGAAAAGTGGGGCCTGGTTGTTAGTTTTTAATATAATATAGTGTGTCTGATGATTAATAAAAGATCAAAAATCCAGATTTGCTTTTGATTGAAATACATATGGATAAATTGCTCAATAGTATGGTTCTGGTTTTTGTTTTACAGCCTGATTTTCTCTTTCAGAGAATAAGAAAACACCCTTGATTAATTCTAAATGCCTTTCATTAGAGAACATTCAGTACATGCAAGATTTATACCATTCTCTGGATGTTAAGTGGGCTTCCCCAGTGGCTCAGCAGTAAAAGAATCCACCTGCAATGCAGGAGCCACAGGAGACGTGGGTTCAATTTCTGGGTCGGGAAGATCCCCTGGAGGAGGGCACGGCAACACACTCCAATATTCTTGGACAGAGGAGCCTGGCCGATTTTAAGTAATAAAAAAGACACAGTTCTAATAAACTCAGCACCAGGTTAAGTTTCTGGCTCTAACCCCATAGAATGTGTTGTATCTTGCAGGAAGATGCCAGAGGATGTTGCAGTATGAAGAAAACCAACCACATCATTGCCATCCAACAAATGGGATGCAGTTTTCTTGTGCTTTCCTCCTGGGGCTTAGCAAGTACATCCATGGAAAAATCAATCCTTCTCCATCACTCTTCCTGGCAGTAGCTGGGTTTTGCTGGGAAGTGTTGCTACTGCTGGTATTTTGACTCCAGAGCATTTGGGGACTGTTTTCACTTTTGATGGAAGAAATTTCAGAAAGACAGTATCATTTTGAAAGGGAGAGGGATTAGCTGAAGTTGCATTCACATGCCGAAGGGCTACCAAAGGCTTAAGGAAATCCATTAGACCGTGCCTTCCCTAGCCACCCCCTCCTCCCTAGCTACCAACTGCTCTTTGGTTTTTAGAAAATACACTTGTGTAAGTAAAAATCTGCCTTACTCTCGGCAGACTCAGCCTACCTGTTACCCAAGTAGCCCTAGACAAATGTAGCAGTGTATATAAAATCAGATCTCCAGCGATGGGTAAGGTCTGAAATAGATTTTGCTTCTTAAGCCTCATGAGCAGGGAACACCTAGGGCCTCCAGGTAATGTTTCCTGCATCCTTTCCATTTGGCTGGGCCTTCTGCCTAGCCTCAACCCCCAGTAGCCTCACCTCCTTCCTGAATCTTCATAAATGCTATTAGACAGGAAGCTGGAGAAAGACATGGCAACCCACTCCAGTATTCTTGCCTGGAGAATCCCGTGGAGAGAGGAGCCTGGTGGGCTGCTGTCCATGGAGTCACACACAGTCAGACACAACTGAAGCGACTTAGTAGCAGCAGCAGCAGATAGGAAGCAGCTTTCAAGCTGGCAGATGGGCCTGGAACCTTGACACAATTCACTACCTGACATCCCCGGTTCATCGCATGGCACCCTGGGATACCTACACCAACTTGACTGTGGCCCAAGGCACCCTGCCCAGCCTCCACCACACAGCAGGAGGCTGGGTCTCCCTGGGCCCCTCTCCTATGCTCCTGGCTTTCTCCTCTATCACCGACCTCTGATGAAGCGGCACTAGCTACAAATCCTGTTCTCCCAGGGGAATGTGTTTAATTTGATTAATTTCTTTCTTTTTCAGAATTATTTTGGTGGTAAAATTTTAGCACTCTAAGATGTTACAACATTGGTATCCTGGAGACTGAAATATGGAATAACAGCACAGAATAGGTCCTTGTGGGAAGTCAATATGCAAATTTTCCTACCATGTTCTGCCAACGGGGCACTATTCTCAGCTATTCCATACATCTTTGGGGGCAAATAATGGAGACATTCCAGTGCCCACTCAATCTCTGTGGTTTTTTCTGTCTAAAATAATAATAGAGCTAACACTTGGCTTTCTAGCTAAAATTCATCTTTTATTAAACACTATCAGCTACCACTCAACACAAGGAACTTACATATAGAAATAAAATGATTATGTAGATAGAATGATGCCTGATTTCATTAACTAAATCATTCTTTATTCATTTGATGTCTACTCTATGTAATATGTTGTATAGTAGAGAACAAAGAAATAAACAGGAAGAGTTCCTGTTCTCAAGGAATTTATCTTTGAGGTTGAGTTTTATATTCTCTTACAGCTCCACTGTATGCTTTGTATTTCTAATGCCTCCTCTAAAAATGACNTCCTTCCTGAATCTTCATAAATGCTATTAGACAGGAAGCTGGAGAAAGACATGGCAACCCACTCCAGTATTCTTGCCTGGAGAATCCCGTGGAGAGAGGAGCCTGGTGGGCTGCTGTCCATGGAGTCACACACAGTCAGACACAACTGAAGCGACTTAGTAGCAGCAGCAGCAGATAGGAAGCAGCTTTCTAGCTGGCAGATGGGCCTGGAACCTTGACACAATTCACTACCTGACATCCCCGGTTCATCGCATGGCACCCTGGGATACCTACACCAACTTGACTGTGGCCCAAGGCACGCTGCCCTGCCTCCACCACACAGCAGGAGGCTGGGTCACCCTGGGCCCCACTCCTATGCTCCTGGCTTTCTCCTCTATCACCGACCTCTGATGAAGCGGCACTAGCTACAAATCCTGTTCTCCCAGGGGAATGTGTTTAATTTGATTAATTTCTTTCTTTTTCAGAATTATTTTGGTGGTAAAATTTTAGCACTCTAAGATGTTACAACATTGGTATCCTGGAGACTGAAATATGGAATAACAGCACAGAATAGGTCCTTGTGGGAAGCCAATATGCAAATTTTCCTACCATGTTCTGCCAACGGGGCACTATTCTCAGCTATTCCATACATCTTTGGGGGCAAATAATGGAGACATTCCAGTGCCCACTCAATCTCTGTGGTTTTTTCTGTCTAAAATAATAATAGAGCTAACACTTGGCTTTCTAGCTAAAATTCATCTTTTATTAAACACTATCAGCTACCACTCAACACAAGGAACTTACATATAGAAATAAAATGATTATGTAGATAGAATGATGCCTGATTTCATTAACTAAATCATTCTTTATTCATTTGATGTCTACTCTATGTAATATGTTGTATAGTAGAGAACAAAGAAATAAACAGGAAGAGTTCCTGTTCTCAAGGAATTTATCTTTGAGGTTGAGTTTTATATTCTCTTACAGCTCCCCTGTATGCTTTGTATTTCTAATGCCTCCTCTAAAAATGACAGTAATTATAGGTTATTCTTACAATAAATACTGTTGTTACTTGTCACCTACTGTCACACTCCCAGGGGAATGAAAAAGCCCAGAGGTGGAGTTCTGCAGTATGTTTCTACCTGAGAAAAGGAATANTTTCTAATGCCTCCTCTAAAAATGACAGTAATTATAGGTTATTCTTACAATAAATACTGTTGTTACTTGTCACCTACTGTCACACTCCCAGGGGAATGAAAAAGCCCAGAGGTGGAGTTCTGCAGTACGTTTCTACCTGAGAAAAGGAATAAAGCATTTGGCTCCAAAGTTCTAAGAACATGACCTTTATTTCACAAATGAATGCAAAAATGATTAATCCATGCTAAGTATATGTTCTTTTCAAAGAACTAATTCAGAACAATGTGAATTTTTCCAAATAGCACTTCATCACAAAACATTTTAGAAAAACATTAATATTTTTTCAGGAGAAATTATATTAAGGGCCTAACATCCATAGAAAGTTTTTCTCACAATACAAATATCACTTTAATCTAGCTAGGAAGGAAGGCATTGGCAAGGATTGGAGCCTGCTTAAAGAGTGGTGTGAGCCCCACCCCATAGTGACAAGTCTACTGCAGAAGAGAAGAGGCAGCTGTTAATGTATCATATTTACCCATTTCCCCCTAATTTTCCATTTATCCCAGGATTAATTTGTTTTCCTGCTGCTTCTCTAACTCTTCCCATATCCTGAAAGCAACTTAGATGTCTTCTGTGAATTCATTTATGCTCTTTGTTCTTTTCATTTTATTTGAGGCAGTAGCAGTTTACAAGGAACAAAACACATGATAAGTTAGTCATAATTGCTACACTGAAATACTTCCTCTTCCCTCATAATGGAGCAGAGGCACACTAAGATAAAACGCAGATTTGCCTTTCTTACCCATAAGCTAGTTAACAGCTTTGACAAGCCTCTCTTCCTTTAAGGATGAGGTCCTTAGTCTAAGAAAAGAACAAAGATGAAAGGGAGCATAGAGAACAGATCTCTGAACTGATTAATATACTTCAAGTTCTAAACATGGTCAACGTTTCTGAATAGCTGAGGCACAACAGTAAGTCCTTTCCAGAGCTGCACAGTTTTCTGACAAGGCAAAGCAAACTCATAAACAGGGAAAAATGCCCCTGAAGTTAAACCCAAGGAGGAAATCATGAAGTGATAGGCTCTTCGGCCCTTCTTGCCGGCAGAGGGCAAGGAAGTGAGCCGTGACAGGAAGCCATGGGTATCTTCTGTCCATTTCCCCTGTCTTACTGAAAGAGCTTCCCATCATACTATCTTCAGGTTTCTTCCAAAGCTATGAATATGTGAATGACTCTAGTCAATATTAAAGACCAAATCAAACCTGTATTACACTTAGAAAAAAATCCCCAAACCAATATTCAAATAAAGTGTGATCAAGCTAATAAACAAGTAGGGATCTGTCCAACAAATTTTATCTGCCAAGAGTAACATTTCTCTCTGTTACTGGACTCACCAGATCACAGCTACAAAGGAGCTCCCTTAAACTCCTTTATTTAGGTATTCCATTTACAAATGAATGAATGAGTGATAAGCACCTGAAGTACATTAATCACATAGTCTATTTAAAGCTTTAGCTATATAAAAACTGAGGACATCTCATTATTTTCAGATAGTGTTACATGGGGTTCAGCACCCAAGATGATTCACTAAACTTCCTGTCAAAACAGTTTCCATTTATTCGAATTTCTTCTCCATCTTGAGCATCCTAAGCAGGAAGGATTCTTCCAGGAGATTCAAGGAGACGCATCTCACACGCTAGTAAAGTAATGCTCAAAATTCTGCAAGCCAGGCTTCAGCAATGTGAACTGTGAACTTCCAGATGTTCAAGCTGGTTTTAGAAAAGGCAGAGGAACCAGAGATCAAATTGCCAACATCTGCTGGATCATGGAAAAAGCAAGAGAGTTCCAGAAAAACGACTATTTCTACTTGATTGACTATGCCAAAGCCTTTGACTGTGTGGATCACAGTAAACTGTGGAAAATTCTTCAAGAGATGGGAATATCAGAACACCTGACCTGCCTCTTGATAAACCTATATGCAGGTCAGGAAGCAACAGTTAGAACTGGACATGGAACAACAGACTGGTTCCAAATAGGAAAAGGAGTACATCAAGGTTGTATATGGTCACCCTGCTTATTTAACTTATTTAACTTACCCTGCAGAGTAATCATAAGAAATGCTGGGCTGGAAGAAGCACAAGCTGGAATCAAGATTTGGAGAAATACCAATAACCTCAGATATGCAGATGACACCACTTTATGGCAGAAAGTGAAGAGGAACTAAAAAGCCTCTTGATGAAAGTGAAAGAGGAGAGCAAAAAAGTCTTAAAGCTCAACATTCAGAAAACAAAGATCATGGCATCTGGTCCCA
>SJYW01044195.1:18607-34511 GCA_006410735.1 Raphicerus campestris
GTGAACTGTGAACTTCCAGATGTTCAAGCTGGTTTTAGAAAAGGCAGAAACCAGAGATCAAATTGCCAACATCTGCTGGATCATGGAAAAAGCAAGAGAGTTCCAGAAAAACGACTATTTCTACTTGATTGACTATGCCAAAGCCTTTGACTGTGTGGATCACAGTAAACTGTGGAAAATTCTTCAAGAGATGGGAATATCAGAACACCTGACCTGCCTCTTGATAAACCTATATGCAGGTCAGGAAGCAACAGTTAGAACTGGACATGGAACAACAGACTGGTTCCAAATAGGAAAAGGAGTACATCAAGGTTGTATATGGTCACCCTGCTTATTTAACTTATTTAACTTACCCTGCAGAGTAATCATAAGAAATGCTGGGCTGGAAGAAGCACAAGCTGGAATCAAGATTTGGAGAAATACCAATAACCTCAGATATGCAGATGACACCACTTTATGGCAGAAAGTGAAGAGGAACTAAAAAGCCTCTTGATGAAAGTGAAAGAGGAGAGTGAAGAAGTTGGCCTAAAGCTCAGCATTCAGAAAACGAAGATCATGGCATCCAGTCCCATCACTTCATGGGAAACAGATGGGGAAACAGTGGAAACAGGGTCAGACTTAATTTGGGGGGGCTCCAAAATCACTGCAGATGGTGACTGCAACCATGAAATCGAAAGACGCTTACTCCTTGGAAGGAAAGTTATGACCAATCTAGATTGCATATTCAAAAGCAGAGACATCACTTTGCCAACAAAGGTCCGTCTAGTCAAGGCTATGGTTTTTCCTGTGGTCATGTATGGATGTGAGAGTTGGACTGTGAAGAAAGCCGAGTGCCAAAGAATTGATGCTTTTGAACTGTGGTGTTGGAGAAGACTCTTGAGAGTCCCTTGGACTGCAAGGAGATCCAACCAGTCCATTCTGAAGGAGATCAGTCCTGGATGTTCTTTGGAAGGACTGATGCCAAAGCTCAAATCCCAATACTTTGACCACCTCATGCAAAGAGTTGACTCATTGGAAAAGACTGATGCTGGGAGGGATTGGGGGTAGGAGGAGAAGGGGACGACAGAGGATGAGATGGCTGGATAGCATCACCAACTCGATGGACATGAATTTGGGTGAATTCTGGGAGTTGGTGATTGACAAGGAGGCCTGGAGTGCTGCAATTTATGGGGTCGCAAAGAGTCAGACACGACTGAGCGACTAAACTGAACTAAGGTCACTGAGGTCAGTGTTTCTTTATCCACATCTCTTTGGGCCTACTGAAGCTGTCTAGGATGGCAATCTTCCATTTTACCTTGATCTGATATCTATGTCTTGCTGCCCAATGACCCCTATGCAATGCTGCTGCCATATCTGGCAGCCTCTAGCTGGAATAAGCGTGGAGACAGACACAGAGGAGAGCAAACGTGGAACCACGACATCCTCCAGAAACGACGGCAACTTACATACCTTCTGCCAAATACATAAAAAAGCAAGCAAGCAAATCCCTAAACAGAAACAAAAGACTTTGAACCTTATACTCAAAACAGTGACTCCCAGTATTAAGCACACAATTGGAAATTCCTACCCAAACATAGCTCAAACAGATGTACTACATATGGCAAACTGGGTAAAAATTTGAAATTGGGCCAGAAAGAATTTTGTGAGTCCCTTATAAAATTCATTCATACAAATTAAAAATAAATCATTTGGCTATTTGTAGACATGACATGGGCCTAGGGATGAAAATATGTTTGTCAAGAAACTAAATGAATTATTGGCACTGGTCTTTATCGAGGAAACCACTGGGGAGATTCAATCTGAAAATAATCTTGGGAAAGAGAAATGCTTGAGCAATTTAGTTAAACGGTGGTCAATGCACATTAACAGTCTCAACCGGACTGACTAATTGCATCTAGAGAAGTTACCAGGCCAAGATGGCTCTACTCAAGAGTTTTAAAGAGAAAGTAAGGGTGAAATTGTGTGGCTATTGGCCAAAGCACCATTAAAATCAGTAAATGTGAAAAATGCCTCAAAATTGGGCAAATTTTTTAAGTGGTTAAAACTCATATTATTAAAAGTATGAACAAAGTCATCAAAGGTTTATTTATCAACTCCTGTTAAGACATTGGACAGACTCTCTGGAAATTTCTCATTTTAATTTCTGAATAAAAGAGATACATTCCACTTGATGTGGTGGCTATTAATAGTGGTAATTATAGAAAACAAATTACATAGAAACTTGTGGATAGCTTCCATGTAACTACATAGAAAACAACAGAGATATGATTAATACCTATATGACATTTCTTTTCATACAATACCAGCTTTTTCCTGATTATAAAATAGTACATGTCACTTGAAAAAAAATCTGAAAAATTCAGAGAGGTTTAATATGAGAAATATAAAAAGCATCTTTAATCCTACCACATAGAGATAAACTTTAATGACATTCTTTCCATTATTTTTCATATATTTGAAATGAAACACATCAATGAAAAAATATTTCACATGTATGTGCAAAATTTTTGTTGTTGTTGGATCAGTTTCAAGGGCATATGGAAGGCCTGGATATTAATATTAGACTTTAAAATGTTACTTAAATGTTGTAAACTTCACTCCCACGGAAATTTACAGCTCTGCAGCAGTACTAACAGCCCTGAAACTCATCTCTTTATTTGGCGCACCTCTTTTCCATCTGTTGCTTCCCTTCCCTACAGCCTTTCTAGGTCTCTGCTGATCCTGTGGATGACAGGAGAAGAGATCACCAAACCCTGTATCACACTTCCATTGTACAGATCCCATCAGTAGTAACTGTGGTTTTACATTCTTCCCTTAAACTTTATTTTTATATGTCTTTTTCCCCAACTTTAAAATTTTAACTGAATCACAGCTGACTCACTATGTTGCATTACTTTCAAGTGTATAGCAGAGAGATTTAGCTACACACACACACACACACACACACACACACACACACACACACACATATATACTTTCCAGATTCTCTTCCCTTATAGGTTATTACAAAATATTGATTATAATTCCCTTTGCTACACAGTAAGTCCTTGTTGGTTATCTATTTTACATATAATAGTATATATATCATATGTTAATTCCAAATTTTTAATTTATCACTCCCCACCTTTTCTCCTTGGTAACTGTGAGCCTGTTTTCTATGTCCATGGGTCTATTTCTGTTTTGTATTGTACAGAAGTTCAATTGTATATATATTTTTAGATTCCACATATAAGCAATACCATATGATATCCCAACTTATTTTTTAAAATTGGAAACATACAGAAAAGTTGAAAGAATAAAACCATATACAATCCACCTAGATTTAACAACTGTCACTTCTGCCTTCTATGACTCCCTACCTGCCCTGGGATTTCTTTGGAAGGAACGATGCTAAAGCTGAAACTCCAGTACTTTGGCCACTTCATGAGAAGAGTTAACTCATTGGAAAAGACTCTGATGCTGGGATGGATTGGGGGCAGGAGGAGAAGGAGACAACCAAGGATGAGATGGCTGGATGGCATCACGGACTCGATGGACCTGAGTCTGAGTGAACTCCGGGAGTTAGTGATGGACAGGGAGGCCTGGCGGGCTGCAATTCATGGGGTCCCAAAGAGTCGGACACGACTGAGTGACTGAACTGAACTGAACTGACCCACCACGTGAAACTAGACAGCAGATATCAGATGGCTCTATGTCTGAACATTTCAGCAATAGCATCCCTTTGAAAGCAAAACTCTTAAGATTACAGGTTAAGCAAACTCCCAGCAGAGTAAATGAACTTTAGCAGTTTTATCTAAATATTTATTTTAGCTTTTCCTAGGCCATCTCCCATCTCAGGGGAAAAAAACAAAACCAAGCCAAGTAGCTGAGATATAGACTGCAGCAAGATATGTGGTGTAAAATTCTTGGGAAGAACTGCCCATATGATGTTCCTCTGTGTGGCAACTTTGGCCTTATACTACAACTCCTGCCATATTAGAAGAAAGAATCTATGTGGTAGCCCTGCAGGGAATAACTCTCCTCTAGAACGACCGATTTGGTCAATTTGCAATTCTGTTCTGAGAATTTCACTCCTGGCTAATGAAAGGGGACATGACTCAATCCACAAAAGGGGCTCTGCCCTCGCCATGGTGGCAGAGTCTGGTGGCCTGACCCTTGGCAGCCTTCACTAATCTGGGCAGCTGTAGCAACAGCAGAAAGTGACAGCCTCTCCCTCACCTAGGTGAGCTCAGGAGGTTTCAGTGAGGGTGTAACACTCTCAAGTGATACTTGGTATTTAGTCTGACCCACTAGAATTAAGAGATTTAAGGGTAGGGGGTAAAGAGGGCCAGAGGTGTGGTGGTGGAGGGCAGAGAGGCTCACAGTGCTGCCCAAGGGAATTTAGCATTCTCACCTCCCTCTTCCGGCCATTTCTGTCATATTTCCCCCATCCTTTCTTACCCCTCTCCCAATAATAATGCAAGCTAAAGTTTATATAGGGCCAAGAGCCAATGTGGCAAAGTGGTTAACAATCTGAGCAGTGGTCCAAGCCAGGATGTGACCTCAGACGGTGGATCTCCCAGTCCACACACACTTGGTTGATCAGTTCTGTGACTTCCTAGGTCAGGGCACAGGGATACCAAGGTAATGCTCAGGGACTATTCCATCTCCTGCTCCATTACAGAATGTTCTCATTTATTGTCCCCACCCTAAACACGCACATGTGCACAAGTTTTAATAAAGACTGACATTACAGGCATGACACCATGGAAGCAGCACACCGAGCCATGGGCTGCTTTCTGTCTTGTGTGTTTACAGAAGCTGAAGCTGATCGGTTTGCTGGGCAGCACTGGCAGGCCCCAGCACAGTTCCCAAGCCCCCGACTCCATTGCCTTCTCACCCCTCAACCGCATCCCTGGACCAACCCTGAAGCTAGGTGTTCTCAACCTTATGCCTCTTCGTTACATAATGACTCAGAACTGACTCGAGTGGCAGTCACGCATTTCAGAAGTTCAAGAACTAGAGGCCAAAGGGAGGGAAAGTAGGTTGTTCTGGAAGCTCTGCCAGTTAATTCCATGTAGACAGGTGACCCATATTATGTCAATTAAATGCCGCTTTAGAGGCATGCTGCAGGGGGCTTTTTAAAACATGAAGCCTTCTAAGGTTACGTGGAGTTGGATTAAGGTTTGCTGAATGCACTAGGGCCTTTCCTCTGTAATTCAATTAACAGAATTAGAGATGGACTTTTGTTGGAATCCTCCCAGGCGGCTGAAAGGCAAAGTGGGGCGCAGACTTTTAAGTCCATGAGGGTAGAAAGGAGGGCCCTGGCAAGTCTGCTCTGCCCCTGCAGTGAGTGCCATGGGCAGTAGGGGGTCCTAGCCCAACAGTGCTCTGCCTACAAAGCCAAGGTGGTTAATGAGGGGAAGGATGGACGTGGCTCAGGATGCTGCCGGGGCCTTCTTATCCCAGTGACATCTCTCCTTTCCAGTCCAATGTCCATCACTCCCCTCCAATCCCTGTGTCTGCCTCTTTGAACATTCCCAAATTCTGAATTTCTTTTTTCAAACTGCTTCTTCTAGTGAGACGTACAGGCCCCGCATGACCTGGCCCCGGACCCCACTCTAACCTCACCTCTCGCTATGCCCCCACTGGCCTTTTACAGTTTCTCAAAACAGCCAAATGCCTTCCCACCTCAAGGCCTTTGCAGCTATGCTTTTTGTTACTTTGTTTTCTGTCTAGCAGTCAACGCTACTGACCTCAACTCATCTTTTAGATTTCCATCTCCCTGGCTTATTTCTAGACAGAATTACAGTTTGTAACTGAATTTGGAATTATTTGATCATTGTCCATCTTCTCCACTAGACTGACAGTTCCATGTTGATGCCTGTTTTGGATCACGATTATATACCCAGACTATGTGGGTACTCAATAGGTATTATTTGTTGAATGAACCCATGAATCAATGAATGAATGGTCTCTTCAACAGACGTGAAACAGTAACTTCAACTTACACATTAGTGTCTGGTATCAATGAATTACTTTTCTCAGATAATTTGATTTCAAGGTGTCAAGCAAAGCGATAGTGAAGTTTTCTGCAGGAATGGTGGCAGGCTGTTGATGAGAACTGGGAAAGCTGCTTTCTGTAACACTCTTCTCGTCTATTCTGTTCCTGTCCTCACCGATGCATAGACACCTGAAGGCGTCAGAGTTATCTCAGCAAGGGATACACATTCCCAGTGTTCATACTCAAGGTGGAGAAGCCAAACTCGGGTTCTGGATCTTTGTGCAGAGGGGTTTCTGCTACCTGGGGACAAGCCATTCATGGCTCCTCTTCACTCTCCCAGATGGTTGCCCTGGTCTCACTGCAGGGCTTTCTCCTTTCTTTCAGATTTCTCTGCCAAATGAAACACATTCCTCAAAATTACTGCAAAGTACAGGAAAGGGATATAAGGCAGACATTAGAAGGCAGGGGTTTAGTCACCACTAGAAAGTGTAAGTACACTGTTTTCAGCAGACATCTCAGTGGTATCTACTAAATTTTTAATGCACATGCCTTTTTACTCATGAATTCACTTTGAAATTTTACCCTGAATAATTCTTAAACAGCATGCAAAGATATGGGATTCCCAGGTGGTAAAGTGGCAAAGAATCCACCTGCCAGTGCAGCAGATGTGAGAGATACAGGTTGACCTCTGGGTTGGGAAGATCCCCTGGAGAAGGAAATGGCAACTCACCCCAGTATTCTTGCCTGGAAATTCCATGAACAGAAAAGCCTGGTGGGCTACAGTCCACGGGGTCACAAAGAATCAGACACGACTGAGCACACGCACACACGCAAAGATACGTTACAAACATAATTCTTATTTCATCAGAAGATGAGAGAAAAACAACTGTCCAACAGCAGGAAATGGTTAGATAATCTGATACAGTTATCCTATTATGACCATTCAATAAAATATTATGCAGCTAGTAAAAATAATGAATTTATATCTTAACGTTGAAAGAGATTTACAAAATACTATTAAGTGAAAAAAGTTTTTAAAATAAATTTTATTTTATAGTGACATTTAAATGTATGCTATTAACTGTGGTTTATAGTGTTATATAATATTGTTAACTATAGCTTTTAAAATAAATACATTTTTATGGTGAGACATAAATATGTTATATTAACTATTGTGATTATAAGTTTATATGAAACTTTAAACTTCTATATTGTACACCTTTATCTGTTATTTACAAGCTTTATAACTGTATTTTACTTAATTATAATAATAATAGTCTACGTTTTTAAACCAAGATGTAAATTTGTTTTCAAAATATGATAGATGATTATTATTAACTTGATCAAGCAGCAGTTCTTAGACTTATGAAGAATGTAGCTATCCAATCATACTTTCCAAAAAAGGTGGTTATTCAGACCTGTGGTAGCCAGCTTCCAGGAAGACCTGCAATAATTCCTGCCTCCTGGTACTCACACCCTTGAGACCAACAGAGTGTGGCCAACATGGTGATATGTTACTTCTAAAAGACTATGGCTTATGTCTTGGGCTTTCTCTCTCCTGGATTCCTCGCTCTGGGAGAAACCATGTCACAAGCAGTTGTACGGAGAGGCCCCTGGGTTGAAGAACTAACGCCTCCTGCCAATAGCCACATGAACGATCTTGAAACCAGATCCTCCTGTCCAGTCAGGCCTCAGGTGACTGCAGCCCTGCCTGATACCTAAGCTGCAGCTTCCTAAGAGCACCTGACCCACAGACACGCAGCTAAGTACCCCCCAGATGCCCAACTCGCAGACACTGTGAGAAAATCAACACCTGTGGTTTGAAGACACTATGCTTGAGTTAATTTGTTATGTAGCCATAGAAAACTAATACAGGACCCAATCAACTATGTGATTTTTAGTGCCTGTCTCCCAGTCTACATGTATTGCCTTTTAAATGACCATCTTTATGCTCTAAACTTAATCTCACATTGGTTCCCACTCTGCATCAACCCTGAACTGGTAACAACAGCAACGAAAATCAGTATCAGGCATTTTATTCCATCCTCAGGAGGGGTCCAATAATGATCAGGGAAGGGGGACAGAGTGCAATGGAGGTCACCAGAGCCTGGAACTGATTCGGTCTCAGACCTTCAAGTTAAAATTGTGTGCTTTTAAGGAGCTTTCCATCTTTTGAAACCATTACTTTATTGACTCAGGTAGGGACTCAAATGAAATGTCACAAGAGGACATCCACAACAAAGAGAAAAGAACACTAGAGCTGAAAGAACTGTCCATATTTCCTTGTAAGTAAGGGTCTCTGAACTGCTTTCAAACATGGGTTTACTTCTGCTCAGTGTCCAGTGCAGTGAGGGAAATGAGCTTTCACCATTATAGTCTCTTCTGCTTTGTCAGTGTGCTTCCACTCAAGACCCTTATTTTTAATGGTTTTTTAATCCAGTCCTAAACATCTGTTTAAATTATTCTAGGAATGACTTTTATTTTCTGTTTCTAAATGGCTTGCATATGTAGTAGGCATTTTTGCATAACTGAAAAAAAAAAAAAAAACACAAAACCAAAAACCATGTGTATGAACCACCACCTCAAAAGCCAGTGAGAGGCTGGAAAGCAAGGCCAGTATATTCGGGCAGGGGGAACCAATCTCTCCCAAGACACCATCAATTTGCTGCCAGCTTGGGCCAAGGAGACTTGGCAGTGGATGCCAGCCTGACTACAATCCAGGAAATGTCATGCCTATGCCTCTGGTGTGACCTAATAACAAAGTCAGAGTCCCCACAAAGGGTTCTACAACTGGCTGCACATAAAATATATTCTATACATATGTGTTGTTCTGTTTTCACAAGAATACTTAGATGACAGTGTGATACATCAAATGCAAATTCATTTAGAAACACTCTTTAATTAAGAGCTGGATATTAAAAGTTTGGCTTCTATTACATACTATTACTAAGATTGGTAAAATTTTATTTAAAATACGGCTTTTCCAATTGACATGTTGAGAATCATTGTTCTAGAAATGCTACAGGGAGATTAAAAAGATTCTTGTTCTCCATTGAAATGCAACTGCATTCTGATTGTTTCACTCACTGCTTGAATGTGAAAATCTTGTACATTGATTAAAGCAAATCATGCTCTATGCATAAATTTACATTTACAGAATACACATTTTAGAAGAAAGAAGAACAGTTTCATTACAAAGTATGCTATACAAAATGTATCATAATGCCATATTTCCTACTGGGTAAAGAAAATTTCATATGAAATTATAAAATAAAGAAGGAAGGAGGAGGAAAGAAGAAACAGAATATGGCCTTTGAGGGCCAGGTGTAGGAAAGGCAGGGAGTTGAAACTCCTGCCTCATATGGAAGACTCTAGAAACTTAAGTGAACCTGGGACAGCAATAATCCCTCTGTGTTTACTGGTTTAAAAGGGTGAAAGAAAATGTGTCTGTCTCTATGGTGGGCTCAGTCACCACACGTGAACCCCTCTTTGTAAAGGACTGTGCAAGATGGTAAGGCACTTTTTTCATTCATTTTCCTCCTTTTCCTTACTTCTTCTCAAGTTTTGAGACATATACACACTTCTACATATAAAACGGATAACCATTATAATAAGGATCTATTTTGCAGCACAGGGAAAAAAAGTTAACTCTTCTCAATACTCTGTAATGACCTATATGGGAAAAGAATTTTTAAAAGGGTGGATAGATGTATAACTGATTCACTTTGCTGTACAGTAGAAACTAATATTTTAAATCAACTATACTTTAATAAAAATTAGAAGAAAAAAAAATCCATTGTACAGGTACATCACCGAAGCTGCTGCTTAGAAATCTGAAAAGGAAGCAAGCAGTGTGGAGAATGGAATCTGCTGGATGTGGGTGTGACGGCAGCTACTCTGGGCTTTCTGAGGCAGCTATGGCAGCAGTTTAGCAGCAGAATTCAAGCTCCCAGTGTCGGGTGCCAGCTGTGTGAACTCCAGTGTTTGCATCCCATAGAAGCAGTAGTAGCATCTTCTCTGGACCAGCTCTACAGTATAATTTGGGTGCATATCTGACTACGCATGCTCCATATGTAAAGATCTCCAGTTCTCCCAGAGATTCTTTGAGTGTTACCTATCCTTTTGGTAAATTCATTTTATGCCCAAGTTAGTTGCTACTGCTTCAACTGCCCGAGTTAGTTACTACTGCTTTAACGAAGAATGCCCACAGTGGGTAGACCTGGGTACGGAACACCGTTCTCTGAGGTTTGAATCTTCATTACGTTCAGCATGGGCCATCTGATTAGGAGTCAGGTCATAGCCGCTATGTCACTGAGTTCTTCCCGATTGGTAGTACTTATCAGTTTCTGATCTTGTGGGGACATAAAGAAAAACACTGGATACATCTTCTGAGGTTCTTGCCATCTCCTTAGGATTTATTGTGCATGTCTACACTACTTGATTAACAATATTCTCACTGATCTTAGAGGGAAAAAAAGAGAACAAGAGATCTGAAAAACTCTACAAAAGGCGAAAAACTATGCAGGTCTGGAAAGGTGTGTGCTCACTGCCAATAGGGAGCAAAAATCACAATAACCTAAAAACAGATGTCTTTTTCCACTCTGCCCAAGATTTTCAGTATCACTGATGATACCGGGCCAAATGTGAATACATTAAGTCTATGCTCCCACTAGAACCATANGAGGGAAAAAAAGAGAACAAGAGATCTGAAAAACTCTACAAAAGGCGAAAAA
Source organism: Raphicerus campestris (assembly GCA_006410735.1). Lineage (NCBI taxonomy): Eukaryota > Metazoa > Chordata > Mammalia > Artiodactyla > Bovidae > Raphicerus > Raphicerus campestris. Next base: position 29,324 of record SJYW01044195.1, read on the forward strand.
CTATGCAGGTCTGGAAAGGTGTGTGCTCCCTGCCAATAGGGAGCAAAAATCACAATAACCTAAAAACAGATGTCTTTTTCCACTCTGCCCAAGATTTACAGTATCACTGATGATATCTGGCCAAATGTGAATACATTAAGTCTATGCTCCCACTAGAACCATATACAGTCAATTCTTATTGTTCATGGCTGAGTGTTCTTTCAGTTGCCATAAAAAATAAGCGAGCAAATACTAAAGCACTGTATCCAGGGGAAATACAGGATTAAGTTCCTGGGAACGCAGGTCACAACATTGGATCAGTTGATCAACACATAACCTTGTTTTATGTATGTTTCTGTTTATTAACACATCTTATCTAATACATAAGTTGGCATTGTATATGAACCATTTTTAAAGTCTTTATTGAATTTGTTAAAATATTGCTCTGTTTCATGTTTTGGTTTCTTGGCCCTGAGGCATGTGGGATCTTAGCTTCCTGACTAGAGACTGAACACGCACACTCTGTCTTGGAAGATGAAGTCTTAACCACTGGAGCACCAGGAAAGTCCCTAATATATATTGTTGATTCATTAATATTGAAATCAGGGGGAACAACACTACAAATCATAGCTAAAGGAATCTTATCTAACACATGTAATCTTATCTAATCTTATCTAACACATGTATTTTCTCCATAAGGCACGTCACAGAATTCTTCCACTTAGGAATGCTAGACAGCCCATCAGCACTATGTTTTGGGGAACATTTTGAATAGCATAATCACCACCAACAACAACAAAAAAAAGAGCACAATAATGTGAAAAACATGGCACTAAATAGACCGTGAAAAGAACACTTTGTTTAAAGTGTGCGAGCTGAAACAAAAAGGCAGAGTGTCTTTTTGGTTTGGCCTAAGCTGAGACTATACATGTTGAGCAACTCAAATTTTTCCTCCTTTGTTTATGGCTGTGAATGATTGTGAAAATGCTGTTGAGTTTTGATTGGGGGACTACAAATAAATTTAAGTAAGTAGGCAAATTCACACATATGGAACTTGCAAATAAAGGAACAACTGTGCTCTGTTCCCAGAAATATTCCTACAAACCATGAATTGCTTTTGAACACTGCTATCCCACATCACCCTTTTGAATTTATGTGTCATGAATCTGTAGGAGCAATGTAAATTGCAAAGAGAAAACAATCCCCAGTTTTAAGAAGATTAATTTGGGGTTAAATTTTAATGTGCTAAGAATGATCTGTTGTACTTTCTATATTAGCAATCTGTAAGGGAGGCAAATATTTCTGTAAGATTTCTTGTTCATCCATTAGAAAGGAACTTATTAATAAAGACATCCTACCAGCTTTTCATCTGGATGCTTTCCACTGCCTCTCACATTTTCATTCAATAGATGTTTTGTTTTTAAACATGGCTGCAAACAGAGTATTTGTATTAGTTAACATTTCTTCTGAGCTTCTCCATGAAATTCTCATGTGTATCATTTTAAATGAGTGTACAATATTCCACTGGGCTGTCAAATGTTCTGATGGCTTCCAGTCTCTGAGTTGGGAAGATCCCCAGGAGAGAGGAAAGGCTACCCACTCCAGTATTCTAGCCTAGAGAATTCCATGGATGGGTTGCAAAGAGTCAGACACAACTGAACGACTTGCACTTTCACTTTTTGCTATTTTAAATAGCTCTACGATAAACATTTTTAAAGAAAAGTTTTTATTTTTTAAAAACATGTTTTTCCAGAGGATAAATTCCTCAGGAAATGGGTGAAGAAAGTAAGCACCCTTGATAGTAACTATAAATTAACTGAGGACTTCCTTGGTGGCTCAGACAGTAAAGCGTCTGCCTACAATACAGGAGACCTGGGTTCAATCCTTGAGTTGGGAAGATCCCCTGGAGAAGGAAATGGCAACCCATTCCAGTATTCTTTCCTGGAGAATCCCATGGATGGAGAAGCCTGGTGGGCTACAGCCCATGGGGTCAAAAAGAGCCAGACACGGCTGAGCAACTTCTTTACAAATTAACTAAGTCCCTTCAGAAAGTGATGACGAGCGTTCCTGTTTCCCCAACGATTCTTCAGCATTGGTTTTTTATTTCTTTAAATTTGCTAAGTTAATTGCTGTGAAGTTGTATCTCATGATTGTTTTAGTTAGTATTTATGTAAATACTGGTGAGGATAAAGAGCTTTTTCATATACTGATTCAGTCATTCACTTAGTCAGTTAACATTTATCAAGTCCCTACCAGGCAACCAAGAGACGTGGTTTACTCAGATACAGTTTCTGCCCTTGGGGAACCTCCCCTCTGCCGCCCTTTACTTTTTTACAAACTGCCTATTAAAATTCAGCTGTCTGACTATCGGAGGCTGTGTAATCTCTTAAACTTTGAATAAACATTTATCTAAATTGAAACAATAAATCTTTACCTATTATAATGCCAATAGCTTCCCAATTAATTTTTCCCCTTAATTTTGATGGTTAAGTTGAATAATTTTAACTTTAAATAGCCAGAAATGAATCATAATCAAAATATTTAACAACTGGCAAGATAAAATATTAATATATAATATGCCAAAAAATATTTAACCAAAATATATTTAACATCCCTTTTAGTTGCTGAATTAACTATATCTTAAAATATGCATAAATGATATGTTATACAGAAGATGATTTACCAAAATATTCTAGAAATTTCCAAATCAATTGTTGATTTTTTTTACAAATTGGTGTGTTGATCTTAAGTTGATGTAGCTGTCACTTAGCTAAGTGATGCCCCTGTTCAAACAACAGATCCACATCAGTGATGTCACCCTGATACTGGCAGTTACAAAATCTGTTGTCTTTATTGCAGCTAGGCATGCTATAGGCCCTTCACTGCAGGTAGAGAGCTGGATGCCAATGCTTACTGGATGGCCTCTGTCTTCTCTGCTACCACTGTACTCCAGGGAGCCCTGGGCCAAAGAGAGGACCTGCCTCTCCTACTGCCCCCCAGCTCACCAGCCTCCAGTTGGCACTCCTCCCAGGTCCATTACCACCTCCACAGCCACGGATGGGCAACACTGTTAGGTTCTTATAACCTCAACCAAGGATAATTTCTCTTCACCAACTGATACGAAAACACTGCAGTATTTGAACCCTCAATGCAGCTCTGCTGTATCAGCTGATGATTAGCCTTAGTTACCCTGTAAGACATATTTTACATGATTATTCAGAAACATAATTCCTGTAGATTTGACACCTGCTTAGATAACAGATCCTAAACATTTCCAAATACTTTAGACGGTCAACTTGGCAGGATATAAGAACACACTGGAATCATCCTTAAATTGCTCCATATTTGAACTCTGCATGCACTGGCTGAATATCTGACCCAAGCCCAAAGTCAGCTGATGAGAACATTTAAATGCCAGGAGGCATATTGTGAATACTGAGTTCCTCTTTTCTGCAATTAGACAACCAATAGATCCAAATTCTTTAAGGTCGAGTCCCATTGGCTGGGAAGAACTGAGCACAGTGAAAGTTCAATGACGGAGCAGTTTCTCTCTGCTCTTCCCCAGACGATCTCTCTTCTTTCAGAGAACTTGGTGACAAGGAAACGGGATAGCTCTCTGAGAGTAAAACTATTAAGTCTGTTAAAAAAAGTCTTCCAAACCTCAGAAATAAGGAAGAATGATTACTGTGTACCCTTCAATGTCACATAAGAGCATTGTCTAAAAATCTCATTTGATCACTGTAAGAAGGACAGCTTTTTTTTTGTACTTACTATTGATTACGGCCTGACTCTGTAAAGCTAGACAGATACTTGTAGGAACTTGGTAAATTACAAATGGCATTTTTTTCTGGTAGAGATACACGTGCTGCTGCCGCTGCTAAGTCACTTCAGTTGTGCCCGACTCTGTGCGACCCCATAGACGGCCGCCTACCAGGCTCCCCCGTCCCTGGGATTCTCCAGGCAAGAACACTGGAGTGGGTTGCCATTTCCTTCTCCAATGCATGAAAGTGAAAAGTGAAAGTGAAGTCGCTCAGTTGTGTCCGACCCTCAGCAACCCCATGGACTGCAGCCTCCCAGGCTCCTCTGTCCATAGGATTTTCCAGGCAAGAGTACTGGAGTGGGGTGCCATGAGTTGATTTAAAAAACAACCCCAAAGCTTATGTCTTTATTGCCCTATAGGATATTAACCAGTGTTATATATAACTTGAAAATATTATTTCAGCATTCTTTCTCTCATAGACTATACATACTTCTTATATCAATTTTTTCATTCACTCTTTCCTTTAATGAGCTAATTAACTCTTTGACATGTGCTCAGTATGCATTTGGATGAGATTCATGTTTTTAATTTTTTCAGAATTGACTTTGACAATCATAGCTTAATGGGTGCAGCAGAGATTTGCAAAGACATCAACAAAGAGACAGAATTACGTACTTTCAGACAGATCTGACTAGACTGATGGCAGTGACTTGACTGAATTAATATCATTACCTGTCAGTTAGGAAGGGGAAATGGGCAAGCCAACAGTGGAAGCTTCATAAGTAAACGTCCATCAAAGCAATGTCCAAGGGGATGTGGTCCACTTGGCAGGTACATGCCTATGTCTTCACTAGGTGATCAGCCTGATGCCACCAACATTCAAACCATATACTGAGCTCCCTTTTTCTCATTTCATGCTCACTGAGTAACCTCTGGATTATAAGATGGTTTCTCAGGCAGGGAACTGACTCACTGGTCAGGCCAACATGAGTAACCCAGCCAGTTTGTAGTTTCATTTTTCATTGTAGATTAGTAAATTATCATTGGCATGTGGTTTTAGATTCCAGTTCTTTGTGGAACCTGACAGCATGTGTCTGTGTTGTGAATTCAATCAACTCTGGTTCTTCAACTAGATCAAGTTTCTAGGCCTGCAAGCTGTGGCTGACCCCAGAACATGTGATCCCACCAAGGGAAATGCCAGCTGGTCATAATTCTGGTGACAGTGCTTCTCAAACTCTCTGTGGTTCTGGATATGCTTTTGGTTCACTTGTTTGTTTCTGATTTTTAATCCCTGTGGACCAATACTTCTATAAAATTTAATAAAAATACATTTCCAGGAAAATGTAATTTTAAAAGAGCCATAGAAAATGTAGGTCCATTTTTTTAAAAAAAATCATCAGATTTAACAGAATCCAAATTGCTCTGCAATATAGAAGTTTCTTTTAAAAG
>SJYW01044195.1:38729-53141 GCA_006410735.1 Raphicerus campestris
ATCACCATCTGCAGTGATTTTGGAGCCCCCCAAAACATAAAGTCTGACACTGGTTTCCACTGTTTCCCCATCTATTTCCCATGAAGTGATGGGACCGGATGCCATGATCTTCATTTTCTGAATGTTGAGCCAACTTTTTCACTGTCCACTTTCACTTTCATCAAGAGGCTTTTTCTTTCCTCTTCACTTTCTGCCATAAGGGTGGTGTCATCTGCATATCTGAGGTTATTGATATATACTCCAATACGGACTTCCCTGGTAGCTCAGAGAGTAAAGAATCTCACTGCAATGCAGGACACGCAGGTTGGATCTCTGGGTTAGGAAGATCCCCTGGAGAAGGGAAAGACAGTCCATTCCAGTATTCTTGCCTAGAGAATTCCATGGATAGACCATAGCATTGCAAANGCTCAGAGAGTAAAGAATCTCCCTGCAATGCAGGACACGCAGGTTGGATCTCTGGGTTAGGAAGATACCCTGGAGAAGGGAAAGACAGTCCATTCCAGTATTCTTGCCTAGAGAATTCCATGGACAGACCATAGCGTTGCAGAGTCAGACACGACTGAGCGAGCGATTAACATTTTCCGCTTTCCATACTCTTATATGAGGTGCCTAGAATAGTCAAGTTTATACAGACAGAAAGTAGAACTGCTGTTGCCAGGGGCTAGGTAGGGGCAGAAAGGAATGGAAAATTGCTGTTTAAGAGGTACAGAGTTTCAGTTTTGCAAGATGAAAAGAGTTCTGGAAGTGGATGATGGTTGCACAATAAAAATGTGCTTAAGATCACTGAACTGTACATTTAAAAATGGTTAAAATGGTAAATTTTATGTTATGTGTATTTTACCACAATTTCAAAACAAAAAACCTCAAAAAAACCAAGATGTTTATTTCCCTTTCTCTACCTTTAATTTTGTCATAAATCATAATAATTCTGCCTTACTGTTGGTACCGTCCTTGCTTTAGTTCTTTCCAGCTTAGGCCTGAGCTGGGGATGGCCCAAGTCCCAGGAAAGAGGCTGTTCAGAGGCTGTGAGCTCAACCAGAGAATGGCCAAACCTTAGCTGAGGCAAGGCCAAGCAAAAGCTGATGGGCAGAAATGTGCTGGGAGAGGAAAAGACAGTGTTTACCCCTCAAAGACCCTGGAAGCAAACGCTTATTTGTCAGCTAATTTTCAAGACCAGAAGCAAGCAGCAGAGACAGGGACAAGTCTCAGAAACAGTCTAGTCCTTGAAGATGAATTCTAGAGTAGAGACAGGTTTCCAGAAAGCTGACAAGGCACTGTCAGAGATGGAGATTTTATACACACACTACCCTTCCTCCCCCTTTTTTCCTGCTATTTCTCACAGCGGCTGAAGGGTAAACACACAGAATTTTAAGGGTTATCCTAAATAGCAGTCTAGATCACCCTTTCTATTTCATTTTCACCAAATCCTCATGGTATCACAGCTAGGACCTAGAAGGCAGAGTTGACAATGTCTATGTGCTGTAGTAGACTATCAAAGAAAGTAGGAAAAAGTTCCTTAAAAAATTAAAAATAGACACTTCCCTGGTGAAACAGTGGTGAAAAATCCACCTGCCAACACAAGGAACGTGGGTTTGATCCCTGGCCTGGGAATATTCCAACCATAAGATGTGCACCCTAACTACTGAGCCCACCTGCTGTAGCCACTGAAGCCCGTGCGTTAGAGCCCATGCTCACAACACAGGAAGTCCATGCACAACTAGAGACTAGCCCCCACTCACCACACCTGGAGAAGGCCCATGTGCAGCAACGAACACCCAGCACGGCCATAAATAAATAATACATCTTTTTTTTTTTAATTAAAAGTAAAATTACCATATGATCCAGCAGTTCCTTCTCAGAGTATTTATTCAAAGGAAACAAAAACAGCAGCTTGATAAGATATCTGCATCCACATGTTCACAGCAGTATTATTTACAAAAGCAAAGACTTTCAAGGAAACAGCCTAAATGTCCATCAATGAAGAGGTAAAGAAAATGTGATTCACACACATACAATAGAATATTACTAAGCCATAAAGATGGCAACCCACTCCAGTATTCTTGCCTGGAGAATCCCATGGACTGAGGAGCCTGGTGGGCTGCAGTCCACGGGGTCGCAAAGAGTTGGACATGACTGAGTGACTTTACTTACTTAAGCCATAAAAAACAATAAAATCTTGCTATTCATGCCAATATGAATGGACTCAGAGGGCATTAGGGTAAGTAAAACAAGCCAGACAGAGAAGGAAAACACAGTATGCTCTCACTTGTAAGTAGAATTGTAAAACAAAACAAATTTCCCCCAATACACAGACGGAACAGACTGGTGATTGCTAGGGGTGAGGAGGGGGTTTGTGAAATGGGTGAAGATGGTCAAAAGGTGCAAACGTTCAGTAACGAGATAAATAAGTCCTGGGATGTAATGTACAGCATTGTGACTAGCACTAACAGTACAGTTTCTAAAAAAGATCTTCAAAATTTCTCATCTCAAGAAAAATAGATTTGTAACTGTATGGTGACGCATGTAAGCTAGACTTACCTTAGTGACTCTTTTGCAATATATTCATACACTGAATCGTCACATTGTATGTCGTACATTCTAAACCAGTGTGTTATATGCAATTTAAATAAAAGAAGAAGAAAGCAAGGGACAGTGACTTGGCCATAGCAACACTTGTCTGCTAAGTGCTTCCCTGTGGTGTCAGAAGCTGCAAACTTACAGAACTGAAGGACTCTGCAGTGAAATGAACATTTGTATTCAGTGCACTTCCTAACATTTTGTTGTTCTTATTGGTATTTTTAATTCAGACAAAGAACCTTCCCTGGTCTCTTGTGGCTATTTTGTTTGGCCCATTGGGCTTTTGTTGGAGCTATTATTTTCACAATTTTTCTTTCTTTTTCTTCTTTACTTCTTCTCCCCTCCCTCCTTCTCTTTCGCTGCTGTATGTGGGATCTCAGTTACCCAACCAGGAATAGAACCGGTGTCGCCTGCAGTGGAAACGTGGAATCCTAGCTACTGCACTGCCAAGGAAGTCCATTCTTTTTTAAATGAGTTATCTTTTCAGCTTTGTTTCATGTTACTTTCTTGTATTTTTTCACTTTTTATTAAATAGGGATGAGGAAGCAAGGAAAGAACTCTGGGGATAATCTTTCTTCCTGGCCAGATCTGTGGTCTTCTTGCCTATACTTACCCCAACACACATCTACGTCAGACCCAGCAAAACCTAAATGCAGGGGCTATTTCTGTCCTTAAAATTATTCATGCAAGTCTTTCAAAAGAACCACTTAGAAAGAAAGAAATTCTCTGTCCTTTCCTGTATAATTTAAATACTTCACAATCATTTGTAAGCAGTAATATTAGCCTCAAAGGTTGGAATAATACCATTCCAAATTTTTCAGAATATGAGATCTGTAAACTAAAATCTGTGGTCTCTAACATAGGTTACCACAGTTCAGAGACAATTCACTTGAGAAACCAGGGCCATAGATGGAAAATAAAATAAATGGAAGCAATCCCCTGAGAGCAAGAACCCTATAGAGAACACTCAGAGTGTTAAATCCACAGTGAGAAGGTCTCTCTCCCTTTCATACTGACCTGCCTCCCAACAACTTCATTTCAAGGCAGGACTAGGAAAGAACGTCATTATTACACAGATATTTCCCATGGTCTTCCTTTAAAACATTATTCCTTCAACACACTGCAGGGCATGCAGTTGTTATAAGCTATAAGATCCTGGCCTCAAACATGGTATAGCCAAAGCCACGCTCTGTCTACCTGACCCCAACGAGTTCCATCTAGCCTTTCACCAAAGGAGTTCCCTGCCTCCTCCAAAACCAGATAAGAAGGGACCCAAGCAATCTGGTAACAATCTCCTCTGGGAAATACAGACCATATTACAAATAGGCTTATGTCCCTGGAAAGCAAATTTGATCGCTCATTTACCCAGTCAGTAATTTTTTCATCAGTTAAACTTCTCAATCCATCTCTCCTTCTTGAAGTGACAATGAGAGTTCTAATTCAACTGCAAACTTGATTCCATCTGTAAACCTTGCTCAACAGACATCTCTTAATTCTAACATTATCCTTTTTACATCACAACTTCATTCCCACAACTCCACGACATAACCCTGCCTCCCACATCTGTCTTCATTCTTATTAGCTACAGGAGTCATCACTTTTACAGCTGTATGACCTTAGGAAGTCTCTTTCTTCCCAAAGATGATTAAGCCAAGGAAATGTAAACATTCTCTAACTATAAATGAATGAATAGTTTGACTCAACTATATCCACTCCAGATAAAGCCTGACTCTCCAACTCTACTCAGTAAACTACTCTACTCAGAGGTATACAACATTTACTCTTACATTTCAAAAGGCCAAAGCTTTTCCCTGGCCCGAGGGCTCTTGGTTTATACCCAGTGAAGTTCACCTTCATTCCTGGAATGCCACCTCACCAAGAGAGCTCACTCACCACTTGTCCATTGTTATCTGCTCAGGTGGCACCAGCGGTAAAGTGCCACGGTGGTAAACCTGCCAAGACAAAAGGTGCCAGAGATGCTGGAGTAGGAAATGGCAACTCACTCCAGTATCTTGCCTGGAAAATTCCATGGGCACAGGAGTCTGGTGGTCCATGGGGTTGCAGAGAGTCAGACACAACTGACCTCGAATGCAAAAAAAAAAAAAAAAAAACCACACAAAAAAACCCACACACAATGCTGTTCCTTATGCTTCTAAAGGTTTCCCCCTTTATTCATTTTGCTGTGATATTCTCAGATATTATTATTCTCCATTTCCTTATAATTTAATATATCATAGTTCTGCCTTATATTTTAATGAACTTTTAAGTACATCTGTTTTATGCAGATTAATTTTATATCTGTTATGACGGTTATGTTTGGACAATCAACTATCTTTCTTTATTTCATCTTGTTTTTGCTATTTCTTATTTATGCTTAATACATGCCATTGGTATTAAACACTGTGTATATACTTCTTTCTCCTTTCTTTTGAAATATGTTTGTTGGAAAGCATTGAGTAAAACGATTTTCACTTAAACCACATCTGTACACCAACTCACACACAATCATGACAATCATCAAATTCATTTTTTCTGTTGTTTTCTACATATAGCCATACAATAAACATCATATCCTTAGACTTTTATTGCATAAGTAAAAAAAAAAAAATTGAGTTACAGGTTTCAGCCCTTACCTGTCTTATCTTATTCTTAGTTTTTAACTGTTACTCTGAAACTTCTGCTTTTTCTGCGGGGTCAGAAAGACATGAATTCAAGTTCTGCTACTTATCAAAGCAGGGCTTCCCTGGTAGCTCAGCTGGTAAAGAATCTGCCTGCAATACAGGAGACCTCGGTTCAATTTCTAGGTTGGGAAGATCCCCTGGAGAAGGGATAGGCTATCCACGCCAGTATTCTTGGACTTCCCTGGTGGCTCAGACAGTAAAGAATCCACCCGCAATGTGGGAGACCTGGGTTCAATCCCTGAGTAGGTAAGATTCCCTGGAGAAGGGAATGGCTACCCACTCCAATACTCTGACCTGGAGAATTCCATGGACAGAGGAGCCTGGTGGGGAACAGTCCATGGGGTCGCCAAGAGTCGGACACAACTGAGCAACTTTCATTTTCACTTATCAAAGCAAGCTCCTTAACCTCTCTGAGACTGTGTTCTGATCTGAAACAAGGAGATCATACCATCAGGGTTTTTGAAGAGTAAATGAAAAATGTAAAGAACTTGATACACAGTAGTTGCTCCCTAAATACTAGTTCCCTTCTTCTCTTCCTTTTAAGCTTTAGATCACAATCTTATTCTGAAATGGGATGATGTGGTCAGAAACACTGATCTCTCCTCAGCTGATGTTTTCAGTCTCCCATCTTTAGTTGATAAGGCCGCTACCACATAAAGTTCTTGTTCTGGATCAAAGTGTAAGGTCAGTGACAATTTAGGGTTGGTGGGATATGTGAAAATCTTTCTTTAGCTTTCCCAAATGAATGATATCTTGCCTGGATCATTCTTTTCCATAAAAAGAACTGCAGATGTTGTTTCATTTCCTTGGGGAGTTCATGGTCTTAATTGTGACTACATCTGAAATCATTATTTGAGAGTTATCTGGACTTTCTTCCCAAATGTTTTAAAATTTATTTTTCACTGAAGATTGAAGATATGAATAGTAAATGTCTTGATAGCTTGATTCATTTTCACTTACAGGCCAAATCAATTCTGAAAATACTTTTACCTTAAATTATTGATTCTTCAAAATGTATTTCTTTTATTGGCTCAAGTATTTACTTATTATTTTTAAGTTGAAATACTATGCTTAATTTTCTAGAAATGAGTTATTTTGATTCATCACTGTCTATGCACATTCATTTAAGCAACCTAATTTTGGAATTCATTTAGTAGTTAATAAGCATACCTCCCTAATTAACTATTGATATTTAGCAGTTATCAATGTATTCTTTACTACTTCTAGACATGTCCTTATTTATGGTATTGCAATTTCACTACATGGCCTTTGCATCACAGCTTTATATCTTCTTTCTTATCATTTAGGGCCTAGTTGAATCATTTTTGAACTCTGAGACTTCGTTGTTCTGAATCAGACAATTTTAAAGTTTATTGTTTTTTTGTAATTTTGTTCCTTTGATTGTAACCGTTACAAATTAGTTATTTTTTTAAAATTAGTTATTTTGAAAACTCTTCTTTGTTTTCTGAATACGGAGGTTGTACTATTGAAAATTTCTCTTTGTGACATTTTCATAGGCATTTTAATGGGTTTAATATGAAGAAGGCTGTCTACACTGCCACTTAGGCTACTGTCTTCCAAGAAGTAAAAATATTTCTACTTGTAAACTCTAGCCTTTAAAAGTAAATACAGGAGGACTGTAGATGTTTTTAAAACTGATGATAAGTTATTATCCGATAGGTAATATTCCTCATCTACTTCATATATTGTGGTTTTATTTTCAAACGAACCTCTATACAAACGGATAAAAGTATGCTTCAAAGAAAACAGAAATGTAAATACAGTCATTAGTTTCCTCTAAGACCCACTTTTAAATAAGTCATGGCCAATCTAGCACTGAGAGAAGAAACGGACGTGCCTAACCACACAAAGCTCAGAGCACAGCCTCTGTCTGCTCCGTGGCAGCAAGGCGGGGATGAGGCCAAGTGGCACAAAGCTCTTCTTTAACAGTCTTTAAGTCAGCTTACCACATCCATCCTTGGAGATGGGACCTAGGGACTCCTCTGCATTTTAGCCTGAGAATAAGTTTTGGCCTTAAGAGTAGAAAAGTTATTTATATTTATATCTTTTATCTAACCATTTAATCAAATTTCCAATTCCAAAAGAAATAACTCTTACATACTGAGGAACACATTTTAGAAGAAAGTTCAGTAGTTATTTGAAAACCATTTGACAGTATTTTTAGAAGATATAAAATAAGACTTGAACAGAGAGACATGATNAAAAAACCACACACAATGCTGTTCCTTATGCTTCTAAAGGTTTCCGCCTTTATTCATTTTGCTGTGATATTCTCAGATATTATTATTCTCCATTTCCTTATAATTTAATATATCATAGTTCTGCCTTATATTTTAATGAACTTTTAAGTACATCTGTTTTATGCAGATTAATTTTATATCTGTTATGACGGTTATGTTTGGACAATCAACTATCTTTCTTTATTTCATCTTGTTTTTGCTATTTCTTATTTATGCTTAATACATGCCATTGGTATTAAACACTGTGTATATACTTCTTTCTCCTTTCTTTTGAAATATGTTTGTTGGAAAGCACTGAGTAAAACGATTTTCACTTAAACCACATCTGTACACCAACTCACACACAATCATGACAATCATCAAATTCATTTTTTCTGTTGTTTTCTACATATAGCCATACAATAAACATCATATCCTTAGACTTTTATTGCATAAGTAAAAAAAAAAAATTGAGTTACAGGTTTCAGCCCTTACCTGTCTTATCTTATTCTTAGTTTTTAACTGTTACTCTGAAACTTCTGCTTTTTCTGCGGGGTCAGAAAGACATGAATTCAAGTTCTGCTACTTATCAAAGCAGGGCTTCCCTGGTAGCTCAGCTGGTAAAGAATCTGCCTGCAATACAGGAGACCTCGGTTCAATTTCTAGGTTGGGAAGATCCCCTGGAGAAGGGATAGGCTATCCACGCCAGTATTCTTGGACTTCCCTGGTGGCTCAGACAGTAAAGAATCCACCCGCAATGTGGGAGACCTGGGTTCAATCCCTGAGTAGGTAAGATTCCCTGGAGAAGGGAATGGCTACCCACTCCAATACTCTGACCTGGAGAATTCCATGGACAGAGGAGCCTGGTGGGGAACAGTCCATGGGGTCGCCAAGAGTCGGACACAACTGAGCAACTTTCATTTTCACTTATCAAAGCAAGCTCCTTAACCTCTCTGAGACTGTGTTCTGATCTGAAACAAGGAGATCATACCATCAGGGTTTTTGAAGAGTAAATGAAAAATGTAAAGAACTTGATACACAGTAGTTGCTCCCTAAATACTAGCTCCCTTCTTCTCTTCCTTTTAAGCTTTAGATCACAATCTTATTCTGAAATGGGATGATGTGGTCAGAAACACTGATCTCTCCTCAGCTGATGTTTTCAGTCTCCCATCTTTAGTTGATAAGGCCGCTACCACATAAAGTTCTTGTTCTGGATCAAAGTGTAAGGTCAGTGACAATTTAGGGTTGGTGGGATATGTGAAAATCTTTCTTTAGCTTTCCCAAATGAATGATATCTTGCCTGGATCATTCTTTTCCATAAAAAGAACTGCAGATGTTGTTTCATTTCCTTGGGGAGTTCATGGTCTTAATTGTGACTACATCTGAAATCATTATTTGAGAGTTATCTGGACTTTCTTCCCAAATGTTTTAAAATTTATTTTTCACTGAAGATTGAAGATATGAATAGTAAATGTCTTGATAGCTTGATTCATTTTCACTTACAGGCCAAATCAATTCTGAAAATACTTTTACCTTAAATTATTGATTCTTCAAAATGTATTTCTTTTATTGGCTCAAGTATTTACTTATTATTTTTAAGTTGAAATACTATGCTTAATTTTCTAGAAATGAGTTATTTTGATTCATCACTGTCTATGCACATTCATTTAAGCAACCTAATTTTGGAATTCATTTAGTAGTTAATAAGCATACCTCCCTAATTAACTATTGATATTTAGCAGTTATCAATGTATTCTTTACTACTTCTAGACATGTCCTTATTTATGGTATTGCAATTTCACTACATGGCCTTTGCATCACAGCTTTATATCTTCTTTCTTATCATTTAGGGCCTAGTTGAATCATTTTTGAACTCTGAGACTTCGTTGTTCTGAATCAGACAATTTTAAAGTTTATTGTTTTTTTGTAATTTTGTTCCTTTGATTGTAACCGTTACAAATTAGTTATTTTTTTAAAATTAGTTATTTTGAAAACTCTTCTTTGTTTTCTGAATACGGAGGTTGTACTATTGAAAATTTCTCTTTGTGACATTTTCATAGGCATTTTAATGGGTTTAATATGAAGAAGGCTGTCTACACTGCCACTTAGGCTACTGTCTTCCAAGAAGTAAAAATATTTCTACTTGTAAACTCTAGCCTTTAAAAGTAAATACAGGAGGACTGTAGATGTTTTTAAAACTGATGATAAGTTATTATCCGATAGGTAATATTCCTCATCTACTTCATATATTGTGGTTTTATTTTCAAACGAACCTCTATACAAACGGATAAAAGTATGCTTCAAAGAAAACAGAAATGTAAATACAGTCATTAGTTTCCTCTAAGACCCACTTTTAAATAAGTCATGGCCAATCTAGCACTGAGAGAAGAAACGGACGTGCCTAACCACACAAAGCTCAGAGCACAGCCTCTGTCTGCTCCGTGGCAGCAAGGCGGGGATGAGGCCAAGTGGCACAAAGCTCTTCTTTAACAGTCTTTAAGTCAGCTTACCACATCCATCCTTGGAGATGGGACCTAGGGACTCCTCTGCATTTTAGCCTGAGAATAAGTTTTGGCCTTAAGAGTAGAAAAGTTATTTATATTTATATCTTTTATCTAACCATTTAATCAAATTTCCAATTCCAAAAGAAATAACTCTTACATACTGAGGAACACATTTTAGAAGAAAGTTCAGTAGTTATTTGAAAACCATTTGACAGTATTTTTAGAAGATATAAAATAAGACTTGAACAGAGAGACATGATTCCTGGATGGAAAAAACTGAATTAAAAAAAGTTAATCCTTTCCAAATTAATATATAATTTTAATTCTATCTTAAGCAGAATCTCCAATGACATTTTATATTGAAACAAAATCAGTTTAACCTTTATATGGGAAAAAATGCCAAATAATACCAAGAAATATTTTTAAAGAAGAGTAAAATAGGACTCAGTTGCTTTTCTATATATTAAAGCCTAAACTACAACTATCATAATCAAGATAGTATCATATTGATACAGGAATAGAAAACAGACCCAGGAAATATAATACAAGGTACAGAAATTGATAGATGCATATGTGAAACAACATAGGGCTAAAGTTGCATTTGACTTCATAAATAAAATACACGGTGTCATCAGACTGGCTATACATTTGAAAGAACATAAAGTTATACTCATATATCATACCATGTACAAAATATATTTCAGATGGATTTAATATATAGATTAAACAAATCAATACAAGCATTAGAAGAAGAATTAGAAGGATACTGGCTTAGACAGAAGAAGCCTTCTGAAGATAGAAATCATAAAGAAAAAGACAGATATATGTGACTAAATATTAAAAAATTTTTGGAAAGCAAAATATAATGTAAACAAAATCAAAGACAAATAATATACTGGGAAATAAACAACTGTGTCATATAGAACAAACAAAACATTACTATCAATAAACTAAGAGCTCCCAACAAACTGAGGCGTCAAATCATCTTAAAGAGGCATGAGCAAAGGATATGAAACAACAATTCACAGAAGAATGCAAAAGGACAATAAAACGTGAAAACAGGCTCAACTCACCAAAATTCAAACAGGCTCAACTCACCAAAATTCAAACAGGCTCAACTCACCAAAATTCATGGGAATATAAATGAAAATAGAATACCAATTTTCACCCAGGAGAGTAGTAATACTCAGTGATGACTAATACAGAAAACAAGCATTCTGACACTTGCTAATGGAAACCTGAACTGTTACAACTTTGGGGGAAGGAATCTGGCAATATACTTTTAAACTGGAGATACATGTGTCCTTTGACTCAGCCCCCTGTTGCTCCCCTGTCTTGGATTCAACCAGGGTGAAGAACCACAAGCCACCCAAGGGAGATGTTAATTTTTCTCCACCGGGACGGAGGAGTGAAAAGGTGCAGTCATTAACATGAGTGAGTGGGAGCCATGCCTATGAGCTGGGTGAATGTGACATTTATCATGAAAACATAGCTGCATGGTAACGCTTACATTTGAAAAATCCTCAAAGATTGGATATGTGCGCATGTGTGATAGAATTGTATGAAATTGCTTATATTCAACTTTTTGATCTAATAAAATGGCAATCTAAGTCACAATCTAACATAAGTCTACTACATATTTATGAATATGAAAAAAATGCAGAATGATATACCCTATCATTAACACTGGTAACCTGCTGGGGGGAAGGTAAAAGAGGGAAGGAGAAATTATCTTCCTCATCCATTTTGCACTGTTTTACTTATTGAAATTTTTGCATATCAAAAATATCTAATAAAAAAAAAAACAGGAAAGGAACAAGACTCTCAGGCTGGCTATCACTTGGAAATATATCTATTGGCAGAATCTAGTGATGGTCCATTTAATTTTATCAAATGTAGTGAACAAACACATTTATTTTCTTATCTCTTTCAATAAGATGATGCAAATTAAAAACCCAACCAAATATTTGTTAACCAAAACAAATGTCAGAATATGCAATGAGACTAATAAAAACAAAAATTCAGAGAACATTAAGTGTTAACAAGTGGAGCAAAAGTCACATTTTTACACTGCTAATGAAGAGTGAATTGGTATAATCACTTTCAAATGACTTGGCATTACCTAATAAAGTTGAGCACTGCATACTGTATGACCTAGCAACGGAACTCCAAAGTATACGTCCCAGAAAAACTCCTGGCAGAGGACTAAGACACATGTACAGAGTGTACTGTACAGCATTTTCATGAGAGCAAAAAACTGGAAGCAAACCAAATGTCCCAAATGGGTTTAACAGAAAAAGTGTGGGATATTTCATACACAGGAAGAAATACTGATGTACTAATTAATACTAGATAGTAGGGAAAATGAGTGAACTTCAGCTGCATATATCTACCTGCTGCTGCTGCTGAGTCGTTTCAGTCGTGTCCGACTCTGTGCGACCCCAGAATCGGCAGCCCACCAGGCTCCCCGATTCCTGGGATTCTCCAGCAAGAACACGGGAGTGGGTTGCCATTTCCTTCTCCAATGCATGAAAGTGAAAAGTGAAAGTGAAGTTGCTCAGTCGTGTCCAACTCCTAGCGACTCCCATGGACTGCAGCCCACCAGGCTCCTCTGTCCATGGGATTTGCCAGGCAAGAGTACTGGCGTGGGTTGCCATTGCCTTCTCCGATATAGCTACCTAGTTAATCTCAAAATGTAATGTTGGGTAAAAATCTAAGCCAGAGAAAAAGTATGATTCCATTTCAAAAAGAGGTGACACAAAACAATTTAAGAAAAAGCAGGGGAATGACAGGTAAAAGAAAAATAATCTAGATTATGGCTTTGCTGGAAGAAGGAGAAAGGAGGGGCTGGAAGGAGCAAACGGTAGTCTTTAAAGATAGGGAGAAAAGTCAGGAAACGTATGCATGTTTCACCAATAGTCTTTAATGTGTACATGTGNAATTGCACACCTAGCATTCAACTGACATCTTGGACAAGCCAGAGTTTGCACTGAGTTTGCGTGTGATGCCCTTTCATGGCAAGAGTGCCCTTGTCAGTCTCCAGACAGTAGTTCATATTGCTCTGTCAAACCACTGTACAATGCATAAGTGTACAGATTTCCAGAGATACGATGTGCGTGCAGAGAGCTCAGCCCCTGTGCACTGTCCAGACCAGTGGCGTTGAGTGCTTCTGGAGAGTCCTGCAGTCTTGACCACAGGCCAGTTTCAGGACGTGTCCATCGCATCCTCCACACTTCCCTGAATTGTTTGTCTCCCATTCCTGGCCCCAGGCAGCCAGGCCCTGGTCTGCTTTCTGGCTCTTTAGGTTTGCGTTTTCTGGACCTTTATTAATACTGTGAGGATCACACAAGTTATAGACTTTTATATCTAGCTTCTTTCAATTAGCATGTAATATATTTGAAATTCGTCTTCATGTAGCATGTATCAGTTTTTTGTTACCTCTTATTGCCAAGTAATATTCTGTCGTGTGCCTAGATCCCATTTTAGTTACCCATTCACCAGTTAGTAGACACGTTTGGATGGTTTTAATTTTGTGGCTGTTGTGGATAATGTTGCTGTGAGCAGTCATGCCCACCACATCTACAGTTGGCTGGAGTTTCTCTAAATGTCACTGAGGTCAAGTTGGTTGTTAACATGTTTCACCTGATACAATTATCTCCGATTCCAGCTCTCCTAGGGTTGCTGTTTGCAGAGTATTATCTTTCTCCGTCTTTTTCCTTTGAAACTTTGGGTTTTTTGAACCTAAGATATGTCTCTTGTGGACGGCACCTTGTTGGAATCGTGTTTTTTTCCAGTCTTGACAGTTTGTCTTCTGAGTGTGGTGTTTATTCCATTTACATCAGTGTAATTATTGTTATTGATGGACTTACGTCTTCCATTTTGTTACTTGTTTTTCTGTCTCATAATCTTGCTTTTCTCTATTTCACAGTTTTCCTTTGTGTTAAATATTTTTTAGTGTACAATTTTTATTTCTCTGCTGCTTTTCTTGTTGCTACTGTCATTTTGAGTCATTTCTTTTAGTCATTTGGTTATTTTGGAGATTATAGTATGCATCCTAATGTATCATCATCTACTTGAGAATCAAGCTAACTGAACACTGGTGACGTTGTTTTGGCTTTTCTCTCTTTCCCTTTGTGCTTATTGTCATAAATGTGTGATCCTTGTATGTTACAAACACAACTTTACAGTATTAAATTATGGCTTTGTACAGTCTTCTGTATTTTTATGAATTTGCGGGAAGGAATGAGAAAAGATAGAGTTTAAGAAATAAGAAAAATATTAATGGAGTCTTACATTTACCCCTTCTGGCCATCTCCATTTCTTCTTGTGAATTTGAGTTATTGTCCATGTCATTTCCATTCAACCTGAAGGACTTCATACAGCATTTTTGTAAGGCAGATCTTCTAGCAA
>SJYW01044195.1:54116-164461 GCA_006410735.1 Raphicerus campestris
AATTTATTTATTTATTGGCCACGCTGTGCGGCATGTGGGATCTTACTTCCCTGATCGGGGATTGAACCTGGGCCCCCTGCATTGCAAGCCCAGAGTCCTAACCACCAGACCACCAGGGAAGCCCCTCTCTTGCTTTTTCCATGATCCAGCGGATGTTGGTAATTTGATCTCTGATTCCTCTGCCTTTTCTAAACCCAGCTTGAACATCAGGAAGTTCACGGTTCACGTACTGCTGAAGCCTGGCCTGGAGGATTTTGAGCATTACTTTCCTAGCATGTGAGATGAGTGCAATTGTGCGGTAGTTTGAGCATTCTTTGGCATTGCCTTTCTTTGGGATTGGAATGAAAACTGACCTTTTCCAGTCCTGTGGCCACTGCTGAGTTTTCCAAATTTGGTGGAACAGGCTGCTAAGCAAATCCTCTGGCTTTGCTGTATACTGGTAAGAGATTGCCTGGGGGCAGTTGTTTTGCCTCTTTCAAGCATAAATGGCCACCTAATTTCAGTTTTAAAAAATTTCCCCCATGTCTTCAAACACCAGAGAGATTGAATAAGCCAATGCACCCCCATCTACCACTCTCCCATCCAGCTCCCCCAAGATAATGGTCATCACACAGCTGTCAGCATCCTAGCAAGCACCTGAAATCCTATCCTTAAGACTCTGCTTCTTAGGACCACTTCTTGTACTGACTCTCTTAAGCTGGGCCACCAAGAAGCAGGGCTTGAGACAGAATTTCGATGCCTGCGTTACATGGAGGGGGAGTGTTCTGGGGAGAAAGAGAATGGAGGAAGGTCGGTCAGGAAAAGTTAAGTGAGGATGCAGTCTCAGGGGGAGATGAGCTTGCTTCTGATTTCATTGGCTCTGGTCCAGTTTCACTGGCAGCTGGCCAGGAACAGCTGTCAGTACTGGGCAGCTCTACGTTCTTAGCGGCCAGCACACAGAGCAGCTGGGAGTGGTCGGGCGCCTCGGCCAGCCAAGGGGATCTAGATGGGGCATTAACAGCACCCACCACAGGCTCCCTCGGTGTCTAGAGGTGCTTGGAAAACCTAATTTATTCCTTTTGGACACCTTTTGCTCTTTGATCACGTGATCACCTGGACTGGGAGGCGGAGCACTTGGTGTCACTTTCTGTATATGCGCTCAATCATGTCCACCTCTTTGCCACCCCGTGGACTGTAGCCCACCAGCCTCCTGTCCATGGGATTCTCCAGGCAAGAATACTGGAGTGGGCTGCTGTTTGCTACTCCAGGGGATCTTCCCAATGCAGGGATGGAACTCCAGTCTTCTGCACTGCCAGGCAAGTTTTTAACCACTGAGCCTCCTTGGAAGCCCCTGGTGTCAGTTTACCTCTAGCATAAAGACAGCGTTGGTCAAGGGAACTAGCTAAGTAATGTGTGTAGGTCCCACAGCTTGTAAGAACAGAGGTAGAGTGAAATTTGTCTTCCAGCAGCATTCACTTTGGGTTGAACTCTGGTCTGGAGGAAAATGAGTTTCTGTGGCAAAAGCCAAAGACCTGACTGTTTGAAAGCAGGGGTTTCCTAACCTCCTTTGTCAACTTCTGCACTTACGTCATAGGTTTGCTTCAGTAAATGGCCCTGAGGTTCTTTAGAGGAATAGGGCCTCTGTGTTTGTTTTCAAGGCATAGAGGAAGGAGGAGGTAGGCGGCCATGGGACAACCCCGCCTCTCAAAAAAATCCTGTTCTAGATAGAGAATGCCAAGGGATTAAAAAAAAAATCCCTGGGGCGAGAGAGGATGAGATGGTTGGATGGCATCACTGACTCAATGGACATGAGTTTGTGCAAAGTCCTGGAGATAGTGAAGGACAGGGAAGCCTGGCATGCTGCAGTCCATGGGGTCACAGAGTCCAACACGACCGAACGACTGAACAATTCTACTATATTACGAGGCTGGTGGCAGGGGCAGTTTGTCAGTAGGATGTGAAATGGAAGATGAAATTAGAAGCCAGACTTCTCATGTGGCTTCCAAAGACAGCATTTTGAAATAATCACAAAGCTCAGGTGACTATTAGGCACTTGACTCCTTAGTTCCTTTTCCTTCTGTATTTAATCACCTGAAAGTCATTTGGAAAAGGCAGGCAAATTACTGGCTCCATCCCTATGGCTGGTCTGTTCTTACAAATCTCTTAATAGTGTTGCCAGGACCATGCAGGTGAAATTTCATAAGCATTCTTCATCAGGAAGTAAATTGTGGTGTTAATCCCCAAGTAAAGTCGCTCAATCCTGTCCGACTCTTTGCAACCCATTAGACTGTAGCCCACAGGCTCTTCCGTCCATGGGATTTTCCAGACAAGAATACCGGAGTGGGTTGCCATTTCCTTTTCCAGGGGATCTTCCCAAACAGGGATCGAACCCGGGTCTCCGGCATTGCAGGCGGATTCTTTACCGTCTGAGCTACCAGAAAGATCTTTATTCCCCGAAGTGGGTCCTGAATTTTGGAGGCTTGAAATTCACTCTTTCTTGTTTCCTCAAACTTCAGTGTTCTGATCCAAATGTACAGCTGATCACTTGAGTGACTTCTTAACGGTAAAATTAGAGCTACTTAGATATAGGGGAGCAGTAAGATTCTGATGGGCGGGGTGGGGGTGGAGGGGTGCTAATGGAAGAAGAGGCATGGAGTGGGATGTTTGTAGGCAGTTTTGGCCGGGAGGAAAGGGAACTGGAGGCCTTCCATGCCAGGAAGAGCAGACTTTTCTGTGGGTCAAGAAAGTAGCTAAAGGCTCTTCCGAAGGGAGCGACATCTGACCTGTCTTTTTTTAAAGAGGATCTTGGCCACAAGCGAGAAGGTTGAAAGTGGGCAGCAGGGTGACTGGAAGGAAGGCGAGCGGCCAGGCTAGGAAGGGAGGAGAGCCCCCCCGGGGAGGTTCAGGTGGAAGTGACTTAAGGTAGTAGGGTCGGGAGAAGAAGAGAGACAGAGGAAGCCCTCAGGTTAGTGCAGGAGAGGGCCGCGTCTGCTCATCAAAGCAGGGAACCACACGGGGAGGAGCAGGCTGGTGGTGGTGGAAGGGAGATGCCACAGTCAATTCTGTTCTCTGCTCGGCCTCGCGATGGAGACATCAATAAGCGGCTGGATCTGGCCCTCGGGAACAAGAGCAGGTCTAGCTGCCCCCAAAGAAGGCGCCCGGCTCGGAGCTGAGATGATCCCGTGGCGGGATGGGCCGGGCCGGGGCGGTGGTTGGGTGTCTGCCTCTTCTGGAGCCCGGGTAGAAAATTCTCCGCTTTCAGGAACACGGCTGGCGAAGTCCGAAGGTCCCCCGCTGGCTCCGGCGTCCTTACATGCCGAGTCGCTAGGCTGAGGAGAATCTCTCCCGGAGACCTGCCGGTTTAGGGTGGGGGGGGAACCCAGGTGTCCCCGTGTGGTCGCGTCCCCCGCGACGCAGGCCAGACCGGGCGCACGCTGGGCAGAGGCGGGGGGCGCTCTCGGGCCTCCGCTCCGCTGCTGCTGGGGAAGGACCTCAGCGCATCCGCGCCGCGCGCGCGGCCCGACGCCGCCAATCAGCGCGTCGCTCCCGCGGCCGCCCCGGCGCTCCAGTGACGCGTGCGCCAGCCCGCGCCCGCGGCGCTTTGGGCGACGGCCCCTCCCGCGCCCGCCCGGCCCGTTAGCTGCGCGCCGCGCCTCTTGTGCGACGGCCCCTGGGCGNGCCCCCCGGAGCCCTGGCCTCGCCTCCCTGCCCCCTCAAAGAGACAAACTTTCCCACCGGGTCGGCCCGCCGCGCCAGCGCCGGTCCGCTCCGCCCTCGCGGGGCCGGCCACCTGGCCGGGTCCCCGCCGGGCGTCCCGAGTTGCGCACGCCGGCCGCCGGGCGGAGCGGGCACCCACTCGCGGGGAGAGGAGGGGGCCGGCCCGGCGTCGCGGACCCCTCCACTCCCCAGAAGCGTGTGTGCCGGGGTCCTAGTCTTTTATCTTCGGGGCAGGAAGAGCCAGCTTACCTGGAGAGGGGGTGGCGGGAGAGGGCAATCAAGATGTTTGAGATTTGCCGGAACCCGAAGTTTTTACGGTCTTAGGACTTTAACCTCGCTTTATGATTAATGCAATCGAGACCGTTTTTGGTGAATAGCTCTTTTATTTTCTGGGAGGCCTATAAGGAGGGATGACTTGTTGATGGGAAAAGCACGTTGGTTGTTGAAAGTAAATAACACTCAAATAACAGGAAAACTGGTTGAGAAACTAGTTAGCACCTGTTTTTCAAAGTGAGCCCACTGTTTTAGCTTCTTCCACGTGTTAGTGGAGTCTCAAATCTTAACTTGTATATTTGGAACACCATTCTCCTCTTTTGACTGTATTTATTCATTC
Organism: Raphicerus campestris; assembly: GCA_006410735.1. Taxonomy (NCBI): domain Eukaryota; kingdom Metazoa; phylum Chordata; class Mammalia; order Artiodactyla; family Bovidae; genus Raphicerus; species Raphicerus campestris. Next base: position 58,426 of record SJYW01044195.1, read on the forward strand.
AAAATGGATTGGTGATAATGAATCATCTGTCTCACTTGTTTGTGTTTAGAGCCAGTTTCACTTTCTTTTCTGTGTCATTGAATTAAGTCTACAGATTTTGGTTTGTAGAAGTTTAAAGGTAGTCGATGTGTTTACAAGTAATTAAAACTCAGGTTGTGTCTTTTTAAAGCATATGTGTTTGAAAATGGAAATACATTGTTAATATATTAAAAAGCAGAATGTAAGTTTCTTTCTGCATGTATTGATATTATTACCACAGTGTATGAGGAGAGCCATAACGTTTAGAGAGATGCTTATTCTTCTAAAAATGAAAAAGGAACATATATTCTAGCCTCTTGTCACCACAAGGGAGAAGACATGCCATAGTAGGGACGGCATTTTAAGACTTTCGAGTAAAACATTGTACTTAGAGCGAGTTACACTTGAAAGGAAACGCTTGTGAAGTCACCTTGTCTCATTCCTCCACACACCATCCAACCTTGATTCTTGTACCCAATTTTTTTCAAACATGCTTTTGTAATTTTTTATCTGTCATCAGAAGATGTTGAGAGAAGTTTAAACTGTTCATTGAAGTAGTTGCTTAAAAGTCCTGAGCTTTATAACAGCAATGTTTAAAAGCTTTTCTGAGAGTAAAGAACACGTAACATCTGAATCCTACACAGCGTAGTTTGGCTTCCAGAAAGGTTTCTCCATAGCAGATGGAGTTCAGTTTAATGCCTGATGGTTTCAGGGTAAGAGTTCGTTGGCTGAATACACATGATGAAGGGGAATGGATGGTTTTGGTTTTCCCAAGTTCTAATGCTATTTGGTTGTCAGTGACTTGAGTTGTATGTTTTACTTTTTTTTTTTCAAGAGTGGTTCCCCATCACCACCCCAAAAAAAAGGCAACTGCAGCAAGTAAAATAGTTTTATTAGGTCATTAGTGAATGATTGTCCTTAAAGGGATGTTCACCCCAGAAAAGGTTTTTGCTATTTAACATTATTGTAAATAAGGCTAGGTTAATTTCCTTCTTCCTTTTCTTTCTCCTCTACTCCTTCCTCTCTTGTTTTCTTAGTCTTGCTTCTTGTTTTGTAGTTTCTTTTGACTGTCAAATGAGGAAAGTGTAATTTTCATTTGGTAATGTGGCTCCTGTACTATATTTTACTTAGATTGACTTAACACTTCAATTCAGTTTTTCTTTTTGTTAAGATCTAATTAACATCTTCTTTTCTATTTCTACAGAAGATTCCAAATTTTTTTATTTAAGGTTGTACTTTTTAGGGAAGTGATAATCTTGCTTTCATGTAAAATCACAACAAAATCAAGGCTTAAAAAAAACCCTTGTTGTGAGTAGACAGTGCATCATAACATTTGTTAAGGTGTCATATGCATGGGTATTTATTTCACTGTTTTGAATATTTTTTGAAACAAGTTTTAATTCTATGTCAGAGTCCTTAAGGATTAAATGAGATACTTTATACAAATCAGTCACCTGCAGCCTGGTGCTAAGAGCAGACATTGGTTCCATTCTCTCTTCACAGCTCATTCGTCTGTTCAGCACGTGTAGGGAGAGCTTTCCCTGTGCCAGGTCAGGGTGTACAAACAGGAACACGAGGGAGAGGAGCGTGGCAGCCTCCCCCAGAAACCAGCAGAGGGTGCCCCGCTGCTGGGGAGCTTCCAGGAGGGGTTCTCAGCCCGTCTTGGGGGAGGGGGCTGTCCAGTCAAGTGTCCTGGAGGAAATGCCATCTAAAGGGAGCTGAGGGAGTATTCACTGGCTGGAGGTGGAAGGGTGGGAGAGACCTGGGGGAAGACTAGCTGGGGAGAGCAGGTAGGAGAGGGCTGCACAGGCCTAGGGAGGCTTCCGGGGCTGGCAGAGCAGGGGGTGCAGGGGTCGGGAGCTGTGAGGGGCGGGGCTAACCTGGAGGGGCTGTGCGATGGGCCTTGGTGAAGCCCGAAGGAAGTGCAGCCGGGAGTGTGGGGCCTGGCGCCTGTGCCCAGCAGTGACTAGTTTGGGTTAGGGTGGCCCCGTTTCGTAGGCCCAGTGGATTCTGTCCAGTCTCTCATAGGTCCTTACGAATATTAAGTTAATGACTAACGTAATGCCCAGCACATAGAAAGTGCTCAATTAATGGTGGTCCTGAGATTTTAGTAGGGCTCAGAGAGAAATNAGTTCAGTTTAATGCCTGATGGTTTCAGGGTAAGAGTTCGTTGGCTGAATACACATGATGAAGGGGAATGGATGGTTTTGGTTTTCCCAAGTTCTAATGCTATTTGGTTGTCAGTGACTTGAGTTGTATGTTTTACTTTTTTTTTTTCAAGAGTGGTTCCCCATCACCACCCCAAAAAAAAGGCAACTGCAGCAAGTAAAATAGTTTTATTAGGTCATTAGTGAATGATTGTCCTTAAAGGGATGTTCACCCCAGAAAAGGTTTTTGCTATTTAACATTATTGTAAATAAGGCTAGGTTAATTTCCTTCTTCCTTTTCTTTCTCCTCTACTCCTTCCTCTCTTGTTTTCTTAGTCTTGCTTCTTGTTTTGTAGTTTCTTTTGACTGTCAAATGAGGAAAGTGTAATTTTCATTTGGTAATGTGGCTCCTGTACTATATTTTACTTAGATTGACTTAACACTTCAATTCAGTTTTTCTTTTTGTTAAGATCTAATTAACATCTTCTTTTCTATTTCTACAGAAGATTCCAAATTTTTTTATTTAAGGTTGTACTTTTTAGGGAAGTGATAATCTTGCTTTCATGTAAAATCACAACAAAATCAAGGCTTAAAAAAAACCCTTGTTGTGAGTAGACAGTGCATCATAACATTTGTTAAGGTGTCATATGCATGGGTATTTATTTCACTGTTTTGAATATTTTTTGAAACAAGTTTTAATTCTATGTCAGAGTCCTTAAGGATTAAATGAGATACTTTATACAAATCAGTCACCTGCAGCCTGGTGCTAAGAGCAGACATTGGTTCCATTCTCTCTTCACAGCTCATTCGTCTGTTCAGCACGTGTAGGGAGAGCTTTCCCTGTGCCAGGTCAGGGTGTACAAACAGGAACACGAGGGAGAGGAGCGTGGCAGCCTCCCCCAGAAACCAGCAGAGGGTGCCCCGCTGCTGGGGAGCTTCCAGGAGGGGTTCTCAGCCCGTCTTGGGGGAGGGGGCTGTCCAGTCAAGTGTCCTGGAGGAAATGCCATCTAAAGGGAGCTGAGGGAGTATTCACTGGCTGGAGGTGGAAGGGTGGGAGAGACCTGGGGGAAGACTAGCTGGGGAGAGCAGGTAGGAGAGGGCTGCACAGGCCTAGGGAGGCTTCCGGGGCTGGCAGAGCAGGGGGTGCAGGGGTCGGGAGCTGTGAGGGGCGGGGCTAACCTGGAGGGGCTGTGCGATGGGCCTTGGTGAAGCCCGAAGGAAGTGCAGCCGGGAGTGTGGGGCCTGGCGCCTGTGCCCAGCAGTGACTAGTTTGGGTTAGGGTGGCCCCGTTTCGTAGGCCCAGTGGATTCTGTCCAGTCTCTCATAGGTCCTTACGAATATTAAGTTAATGACTAACGTAATGCCCAGCACATAGAAAGTGCTCAATTAATGGTGGTCCTGAGATTTTAGTAGGGCTCAGAGAGAAATTAGAGTGAAGTACCTTTATAACACTTGTTTGTTTTCCAGCTTGATGTCAGAAATGCCTTGATGGGCTTCATTTTTAAAAGTCACGTATACCGAATAAATGAGCCTCTTCAGAAAATATGTTTCAAAAGTGAGACTTACCTATATTTTTTTAAAAAGTAATATAATTCAAACAATGTCATTTTGAACTTGAAGCTTAAAGTTAGGTTTTCTTTTCAGGTAGTTGAGACTTTTCCCTGAGGAATTATATATGAATTGAAAATTGAGCCAAAGATATTAGTGCATTTCACATTCTAGGTTTAAGCAAAAGAGAAAAAGACAGATACTTCATGAATGTAGAGAATTGAAAATTGAGGTACTTGATTGTAAATCAAAATATTAGATTTTCAGAGGGCATGAAATAGAATGACATGATCTAATCAAATACTTCACTGAAAGTTTTGTGATGAAAAATTGTTGGCATGTTCTGATTAGCACAGTGGTAAATACCCCAAGAAAATTATTACAGAGCTAAAAAAGATACTGTTGCTTTCATATTGGAGTGATTTATTGGAAAATTAGCCTGCTTTTAATTATTTTCAAAGATTTAATGGTAGAATAAGTAGATTACTCTTCTTGACCTTATGAAGCAAATGTATGCTTTTTGTCTTTTACAGAGTTGAACAATGACCATAGTTGACAAAGCTTCTGAATCTTCAGACCCATCAGCCTATCAGCACCAGCCCGGCAGTTCGGAGGCTGTCTCACCTGGAGACATGGACGCAGGTTCTGCCAGCTGGGGTGCTGTGTCTTCGTTAAATGATGTTTCAAATCACACACTTTCTTTAGGACCAGTACCTGGTGCTGTAGTTTATTCAAGTTCATCTGTACCTGAAAAATCAAAACCATCACCACAAAAGGATCAAGGTATTACTTTTTAAAAGACGGAATCACTACAGGAAACTCCTGTATAAATGCTGTCCATAAGTTGGTAGTTTCAGAGAGGGGCTTATTTTGCAAGATAAATTATTCCCACCTGAGTGGCCAGCAGAGTCACGTTATTTGACGGGCTTCATTTTCCTCTGCTTCTGCTTCATGATTAACATACGTATCATAACAGGGTAAGATTATTTTTAGTTACTATTAATTTCTTTAATTATCCTAATTTTTTGAAGGATAAACTTTATTCTGGTGAGAATCGAGAGGGACAAGCGTTTTGTTAACTTGTCAATTAACTACCATGCCCTAAGTAAATGTCTGCCTCTTAAAAATTTAAAAACAGTTGACTTTTGACAAGTGAGCTCTGCCCAACTTTGTTTTCAATTTTTTGTTTTTTTTTTCCCAGTTAAAGTCATCTATAGTCATAAAGCTCTTTGAAAGAGAGCAGATCACGTAAATATGACATTATGTATCAAACCGTATAAATGTGGTTACATGTGTTAAAACTCATCCAGATAAGTAAGATGTGGACACTTGAGCTGGCGCTCCTAAAATGTGGGGATTTGAAAGCTTTGAAGTTGTGAGAAAAGATTGCTTCCCACTCAGGACATTGTTTTTCCCAGTTAAAGGATGGCTTGGCCCTGGGATTGCTTGAGTCCTCTTGGTGCGTGTGATGCTGTGATGTGGGCTGGGGGGTGCGATTTGCTGAAGGTGTTTGGTGGGGACTTTGTCTCACAGAACAGTTTTACTGACTGTTGTCCAGAGAGGTTTACAGACCTTTATAAGCAGGACTCTGCCACAGGGCGTCTTCTCGCAGACCCAGCCTCCTCTCACCTTGCTAGGGCCCCTCTCTCCCTCAGGACTGATGTGGTGTCGCCCCACCTGGCCATTTTTGGGGCCCTTGCCACACGTTTTCACGGCTCATGTCTTTGTTCCTAATTTGGCTCGCCTCTTCCCGAAGCTGAAGCCTGCCTTTCTGCGTATTTAAATGCTCAGGATCACTGTTGCAAGCCGAGAACCATCTCGTGTGTGTCTTAGGCTTGGGTGGCACTGAGGAGCTGGCAGGCTTCTGAAGAAAGATTCTGGCTGTGGATGATTCTGGCCTGTCCTAAACAAGTTGTTTCTGGGCTTTACCTGAGTTTTATTAGCAGAGTTGTCAATTAGCCATTTGAATCTTAAAAATAGATTAAAAAATTGTTCGTGTATAGTATCTTTACGAGTATGTTATCCTGGTGCCTGAAATCCCACTTCCTTACTGGTAAAGCTGGGATGACATCACTACCAGCCTCTAGACTGACCCACAGTGAGTGAGGACTCAGTGAGATAGCGGGGGGTGCTGGGGGCCGGACTGTCCACGTCCACCCCAGGTGTCACCAGGCGTCAACTCTCCTGCACTTGCTATTGTGGGGGTGTTAATTTCAGTAGATAGAAAAGAGGATAGCTATAAAGAACTCTCAGGCACCCTTCAGTCAGCTTTGTTTATCATCTGGCCACCCATACCTCCACCCAATTAACTTCTCTCCTCACTTCCCAACCATTTAAAGCAAATCTAAGAATTTCTACTTCATCTATAAATATTTTAATGTGTTTATCTAAATCATTCTTTTCTGAAAATTAGAATGTTTTTCTATGAAAAGTCCAGTCAATATTCAGATGTTCCCAGGTGTCATAGAATGGTTTTTAACAGTTGGTCATTGAAACCAACATCCAAACAAGGCCTACCCTTTGCATTTGGTGAATGTCTTTAAGTTTTTAAAAATCTGTTAAATATTGTCCCCCCTCTCACACACACTCTTGTCCTTGAAATTTATTTATCAGGAAAACCAAATCATTTACAATTTCCCACATTCTGGGCTTTCTTTTAAAATGTCCCTTTCTCCCCTGAGTTTCTGGTTAGCTGGTCATAAGAATCTTGGTCGGATTCAGGTGTGATGTGTTGTTATTTAACTTCAGAAATGTATGAAGCTTTCATTTCAAATGTTTATTTTTCTAGCCCTAGGTGATGGCATTGCTCCTCCACAAAAAGTTCTCTTCCCATCTGAGAAGATTTGTCTTAAATGGCAGCAGACTCATAGAGTAGGAGCTGGGCTCCAGAATTTGGGCAATACCTGTTTTGCAAACGCAGCGCTGCAGTGTTTAACTTACACGCCACCTCTCGCCAACTACATGCTATCGCACGAGCACTCCAAGACGTGTAAGTGCCGTGTGTTACGTGCGTGCTGGTATTTTAGTATGCTAACCTTTCATTTTTTTCTCTGAAAAAATTAAGTCAAGAATTTGGTTATCACTAAGTTGGTGTCTTTTAGAAACCACGGAGGAAGACTCAAAAGGTTTGCATCAGGTTGCATGAAAAACATTTTGCATGTAATTTAATCTGTGGAATTATTTTAAAAGAAACGTGTTTTTTTTTCAGCATTTGGCGTTTCTGAATACACTGCTGACTTTCTACACTTGCTAAATGTAAATATCTACTGCCAATAGCTTGGGACAAGCAGAGTTGAGTCCTGCCTCTCCTTGCATCCATCCTGTGTCGAAGGCTTGATTCATTACAGGCTTTAGGCATAAGAGGAGCCTCTGGTCACAGCTCCTAACCCCTGGAAATTTGTGCAGGACTTTCCCTTTGGTGTGTGAGAGCTGTTTTCAACCTAGAGGGCAGGAAATTCGTTAAAACATGTTATGTCTTTCAAAACATGTTATGTCTTTCAAACAGCGTGTTTTACTTTAGGGGAGAGTCAACTCAGTGGTCAACTAGTGAAATTCAGAATTTAGAATGTATCCATTTTTTGTTGCGGTTTTGAACTTCTACATATAGTATTATAGCCCTTCACCTTTTATAAATGAAAACTGCCTATTCTTTGATCTACATTAATGTGTATGTTCAGGTGCTAGGCCTTCATGGAAAAGGTGGGAAAAAAAGCCCTTGATTTCTTTCTGAATAGTTCTTTACTTTTTTGTGTGTGGCTTATGGGATCTTTTTTTTTTTTCTTTTTCTTCTTCTTCTTTTTTTTTTTTTTAATACTTTATTCTATTTTACAGTACTGTATTGGTTTTGCCATACATTGACATGAATCAGCCACAGGTGTACACGATCTCCCAATACTGAAGCCCCCTCCCACCTCCCTTCCCACCCCATCTCCCCGGTTCATCCCGTACACCAGCCCCAAGCATCCTGTATCCTGTATTGAACATAGACCAATGGGATCTTAGTTCTCCCACTAGGGATTGAACCCTGGGCTCTCGGGAGTGAAAGTGCTGAGTCCGAATTATTGGACCACCAGGAAATTCCCGAATAGTCCTTTACTGGATGGAGAATTTAGACGCATTCTTTTGAAACTCCCCCCCCCCCCTCAAAAAAGCAACATAATGGCTATGTAAAGAATTTGGAAAGTACAGAAATTTTTAAAATAACCAAAGGAAAATCACTGAGACTGTCAACCACCAGTAGGCGTTTGCTCTGCCATAAGCTTCAGATTATAGAACGAGGAGCTCTTGGCCCTCATTTTTTCCTTTCCCAAGTCCATAGGTGGTCATTGCGTTAATATGTAATAACATGGACAGCTTTCTGATCATTTTTGCACTTAATAAAACGGGGGTGTGAATGAGAGTCCAGCCCTGGCACCTGGACGTCGAGAGAGAGGGATGGAGACAAAGATGCAGCTGCCTGGGGTTCCAGAGTCAGGGGCCCATCTTTTACAGGCCATTGGTAGTTTTCCCTTGTTCTCAATGAACAAGAAACTGCACATGCTTAAAATACACAATTCGATGCATCTTGACGTTTGTGTGCACCCATGAAACGACTACCACAATAATGAACTCTTTCATCGCCCTGGAAAGTCTTAGTGTGGCTTTGAAATCAGTTCTTCCAGCCCTTCCTGCCTCGCATCCCTTCCAGGTCGTGCAGCCACTGATGGACTTTCTGTTTTACTGCAGATGAGTTTGTATTTCCTCGAATGTCATCTCCGGGGGATTGCACAGCATTTATGTTTATATTGCCTGTCTTTTTTCACTCAGCAGTTATTTCAGTATCATTCTGTGTTGCTGCCTGTATCAGTAGTCACTTTTTATTGCTGCATAGTATTCCACTGTATGGATTAATGTACACAATTTGTTTCTCCATTCACTTGTTGACGGACCTTTGGGTTCTTTCCCTTTCGGGGTCATCACAAGTGAAGCTGCTATGGGGTTTTTGTAAGGACATGTGTTCATTTCTTGTGGGTAAGCATCTAGGAGAGGAATGGTTTGGTCCTATAATATGGGTATGCTTTACCTTAAGATACTTCCATGGAGAAGGAAATGGCAACCCACTCCAGTGTTCTTGCTTGGAGAATCCCATGGACAGAGGAGCCTGGTAGGCTACAGTCCACGGGGTCGCAAAGAGTCGGACACGACTGAGCGACTTCACTCACTCACATAAACGATATGTAATAAAATTATAAAAAAAAAAACAAAAAAAACTTCCAAACTGGGAAGAGGATTATGAGATTTCACATTCCCACTAGCAGTGAATGAAAGTTTCACTTGCTCCACGTCGTCCCTGATCCTTGGTGTGGTCAGTCTTTCTCATTTTAGCAGCTCTTCCCAGGTGTGTGGGGTGACAGTGTCTCACCGTGGTTTGAGTTTGCATTTCTGTCGTGAATAATGGTGTTGACTATCCCTCCATATGGTTCTTCAGCAGCTGTGTGTGTGCTTTGCCCAAGGGCTTGCTGCTCCTATCTTTGGTCTGATTTAAAATTGGGTAATTCTCTTCTTGTTGAATTTTGAGAGTTCTTTATATATGCTGGGTAGAAGTCCTTTATCCAGTACATGATTTGCAAATGTTATTTCTCAAACTGAAGAAAATAGCCTTTTCACACTGTCTTTCAAATAACATGTTTTATTTACTTCAGTATTTTTATCAGTTGTGCTCTCAGTGTTGTATTTAAGAAATCTTTGTCTAACCAAAGGTCGCAAAGATTTCCTCTTTTTTTTTTTTTTAGCAGTCTTATACTTTTAGTTTTTATGTTTAGGTCAGTGAGCCATTTTGTGTTAATTTTTGTCTGTGGTGTAGAGTTCATGTTTTTAAATATGAATATCCAATTGTTCCAACGCTGTTTGTTCAAAAGATAGCCCTTTCTCCACTGAATTATTTTTGTACCTTTGTCAAAAATCGATTGATTGTATCCATATGGATCTGTTTCTGACCTGTTTTGTTACACTGATCCACTATCTTGTCTTGACTCCATAACACAGTGTCTTTTAAACACATTCTTTCTTTTATTTATTATTTGCATTTTGGACTGTGCTGGGTCTTCATTGCTGCACCGGCTTTCTTTCTTTGCAGCGAGTGGGGCCTGCTCTTTCTTGGGACTGGTGCTTCTCATGAGGTGGCTTCTTGTAGGAGAACACAGCTCTAGGGCTCTCCGGCTTAGTTGCCCCAGAGCCTGATAACAGTAGTGTCTGGTTACTGTGTATTTAAAAGTTTTGAAACTAGGTAGCTTTTCCAACTTTGCTCTCCTTTTTCAAAGCTGTTTTGGCTATTCTTGGTCTTTTGCATTTCCAAATTAACTTTGAAATCAGTTTGTCAGTTTCTACAAAAAAGCGTCCTGGGAGTTTGCCTAGGATTGTGTTGACTCTGTAAATCAGTTTGAGATGTACGGAGTCTAAACAGTGTTGTCTTCTGACCCACAAGCGCTGTGAGCGTCTGTTTATTCAGGTTCGCTTTGGTTTTTCTTAGCACTGCTGCATAGCTTTCAGTATACAAGTATAATGTGCACATCTTACAATCTGGTTTAATTGCTAAGTATTTCATATTTTTGAAAGCTATTATAAATGGTAATATTTATTTTGACCTTCCAGTTTTGATTGTTGCTAGAACGTAGAAACTCAGTTGACTCGTTTATTGATCTCGTATACTACAAGTTTGCGAGCTCCTTAATTCTAGTGTTTTCTTTTTTTTTTAAATACAGTTACCTGGTTGGTTACCCATGTGATTGCTTAGAGGCATGTCATTCAGTTGCCAGATGTTTGGGGATTTTTCAGAAACTGCCCTGCTACTGATTACTAATTTAATTCCATTGTGGTCAGAGAAGATATTTTCATTGTTTGAATCCTTTGAAACTTGAGACTTGCTTTATGCACTAGAATGTGGTTTAGTTTGTTAAATATTCCACGTGTACTTAATAAGGATGAGTATTCTGTGTTGGTTGGCATTTCTGTAAATGCTGATTATGTTTAGTTAGTTGATAATGTTGTTAAGATAGTCTTTTATGTCCTTCCTGCTTTTCTGATTACTTGTTCTATCAAATTTTGAGAGAGATACATTGAAATAAAATACACGGAATAAAATTCTTATAAATAGCCTATAGTTCTTATTTTTTAATCCAGTCTTACAGTCTCTACCTTTTATTTTAGAGTGTAAATCATTTACATTTAATGAGAGTATTGATATGATTGGGTTTTTATTTACCATCTTGCTATTTGTCTTCTGTTTGTCCTGTATTCTTTGCTCTCTTTTTCATCTGTTTCTGCCTTCTTTGGAATGAGTGATCATATGATATTTCCTCTACTTTATTGGCATATCTTCTCAAATTTGTTTTCTCCTTTAGTGGTTGCTTTAGGGTTTAACGTGTCTCTCTAGCTTATCGTAGCCTTCTTTACAATACTGTTCCATGTGTTATGTTTCGTAAGTCCTGTGTGACAAGATGCTTTCACGCCTCTCCCAGGGCATCTGTGCTACTGGTGTCAGACATTTTATTTTTACTTATCTTGTTACCGCATAGTATGTTGTGTTATTTTGCTTTAAATAAAAGTTGAANCCCCCCCCCCCCTCAAAAAAGCAACATAATGGCTATGTAAAGAATTTGGAAAGTACAGAAATTTTTAAAATAACCAAAGGAAAATCACTGAGACTGTCAACCACCAGTAGGCGTTTGCTCTGCCATAAGCTTCAGATTATAGAACGAGGAGCTCTTGGCCCTCATTTTTTCCTTTCCCAAGTCCATAGGTGGTCATTGCGTTAATATGTAATAACATGGACAGCTTTCTGATCATTTTTGCACTTAATAAAACGGGGGTGTGAATGAGAGTCCAGCCCTGGCACCTGGACGTCGAGAGAGAGGGATGGAGACAAAGATGCAGCTGCCTGGGGTTCCAGAGTCAGGGGCCCATCTTTTACAGGCCATTGGTAGTTTTCCCTTGTTCTCAATGAACAAGAAACTGCACATGCTTAAAATACACAATTCGATGCATCTTGACGTTTGTGTGCACCCATGAAACGACTACCACAATAATGAACTCTTTCATCGCCCTGGAAAGTCTTAGTGTGGCTTTGAAATCAGTTCTTCCAGCCCTTCCTGCCTCGCATCCCTTCCAGGTCGTGCAGCCACTGATGGACTTTCTGTTTTACTGCAGATGAGTTTGTATTTCCTCGAATGTCATCTCCGGGGGATTGCACAGCATTTATGTTTATATTGCCTGTCTTTTTTCACTCAGCAGTTATTTCAGTATCATTCTGTGTTGCTGCCTGTATCAGTAGTCACTTTTTATTGCTGCATAGTATTCCACTGTATGGATTAATGTACACAATTTGTTTCTCCATTCACTTGTTGACGGACCTTTGGGTTCTTTCCCTTTCGGGGTCATCACAAGTGAAGCTGCTATGGGGTTTTTGTAAGGACATGTGTTCATTTCTTGTGGGTAAGCATCTAGGAGAGGAATGGTTTGGTCCTATAATATGGGTATGCTTTACCTTAAGATACTTCCATGGAGAAGGAAATGGCAACCCACTCCAGTGTTCTTGCTTGGAGAATCCCATGGACAGAGGAGCCTGGTAGGCTACAGTCCACGGGGTCGCAAAGAGTCGGACACGACTGAGCGACTTCACTCACTCACANCCCCCCCCCCCCTCAAAAAAGCAACATAATGGCTATGTAAAGAATTTGGAAAGTACAGAAATTTTTAAAATAACCAAAGGAAAATCACTGAGACTGTCAACCACCAGTAGGCGTTTGCTCTGCCATAAGCTTCAGATTATAGAACGAGGAGCTCTTGGCCCTCATTTTTTCCTTTCCCAAGTCCATAGGTGGTCATTGCGTTAATATGTAATAACATGGACAGCTTTCTGATCATTTTTGCACTTAATAAAACGGGGGTGTGAATGAGAGTCCAGCCCTGGCACCTGGACGTCGAGAGAGAGGGATGGAGACAAAGATGCAGCTGCCTGGGGTTCCAGAGTCAGGGGCCCATCTTTTACAGGCCATTGGTAGTTTTCCCTTGTTCTCAATGAACAAGAAACTGCACATGCTTAAAATACACAATTCGATGCATCTTGACGTTTGTGTGCACCCATGAAACGACTACCACAATAATGAACTCTTTCATCGCCCCGGAAAGTCTTAGTGTGGCTTTGAAATCAGTTCTTCCAGCCCTTCCTGCCTCGCATCCCTTCCAGGTCGTGCAGCCACTGATGGACTTTCTGTTTTACTGCAGATGAGTTTGTATTTCCTAGAATGTCATCTCCGGGGGATTGCACAGCATTTATGTTTATATTGCCTGTCTTTTTTCACTCAGCAGTTATTTCAGTATCATTCTGTGTTGCTGCCTGTATCAGTAGTCACTTTTTATTGCTGCATAGTATTCCACTGTATGGATTAATGTACACAATTTGTTTCTCCATTCACTTGTTGACGGACCTTTGGGTTCTTTCCCTTTCGGGGTCATCACAAGTGAAGCTGCTATGGGGTTTTTGTAAGGACATGTGTTCATTTCTTGTGGGTAAGCATCTAGGAGAGGAATGGTTTGGTCCTATAATATGGGTATGCTTTACCTTAAGATACTTCCATGGAGAAGGAAATGGCAACCCACTCCAGTGTTCTTGCTTGGAGAATCCCATGGACAGAGGAGCCTGGTAGGCTACAGTCCACGGGGTCGCAAAGAGTCGGACACGACTGAGCGACTTCACTCACTCACATAAACGATATGTAATAAAATTATAAAAAAAAAAACAAAAAAAACTTCCAAACTGGGAAGAGGATTATGAGATTTCACATTCCCACTAGCAGTGAATGAAAGTTTCACTTGCTCCACGTCGTCCCTGATCCTTGGTGTGGTCAGTCTTTCTCATTTTAGCAGCTCTTCCCAGGTGTGTGGGGTGACAGTGTCTCACCGTGGTTTGAGTTTGCATTTCTGTCGTGAATAATGGTGTTGACTATCCCTCCATATGGTTCTTCAGCAGCTGTGTGTGTGCTTTGCCCAAGGGCTTGCTGCTCCTATCTTTGGTCTGATTTAAAATTGGGTAATTCTCTTCTTGTTGAATTTTGAGAGTTCTTTATATATGCTGGGTAGAAGTCCTTTATCCAGTACATGATTTGCAAATGTTATTTCTCAAACTGAAGAAAATAGCCTTTTCACACTGTCTTTCAAATAACATGTTTTATTTACTTCAGTATTTTTATCAGTTGTGCTCTCAGTGTTGTATTTAAGAAATCTTTGTCTAACCAAAGGTCGCAAAGATTTCCTCTTTTTTTTTTTTTTAGCAGTCTTATACTTTTAGTTTTTATGTTTAGGTCAGTGAGCCATTTTGTGTTAATTTTTGTCTGTGGTGTAGAGTTCATGTTTTTAAATATGAATATCCAATTGTTCCAACGCTGTTTGTTCAAAAGATAGCCCTTTCTCCACTGAATTATTTTTGTACCTTTGTCAAAAATCGATTGATTGTATCCATATGGATCTGTTTCTGACCTGTTTTGTTACACTGATCCACTATCTTGTCTTGACTCCATAACACAGTGTCTTTTAAACACATTCTTTCTTTTATTTATTATTTGCATTTTGGACTGTGCTGGGTCTTCATTGCTGCACCGGCTTTCTTTCTTTGCAGCGAGTGGGGCCTGCTCTTTCTTGGGACTGGTGCTTCTCATGAGGTGGCTTCTTGTAGGAGAACACAGCTCTAGGGCTCTCCGGCTTAGTTGCCCCAGAGCCTGATAACAGTAGTGTCTGGTTACTGTGTATTTAAAAGTTTTGAAACTAGGTAGCTTTTCCAACTTTGCTCTCCTTTTTCAAAGCTGTTTTGGCTATTCTTGGTCTTTTGCATTTCCAAATTAACTTTGAAATCAGTTTGTCAGTTTCTACAAAAAAGCGTCCTGGGAGTTTGCCTAGGATTGTGTTGACTCTGTAAATCAGTTTGAGATGTACGGAGTCTAAACAGTGTTGTCTTCTGACCCACAAGCGCTGTGAGCGTCTGTTTATTCAGGTTCGCTTTGGTTTTTCTTAGCACTGCTGCATAGCTTTCAGTATACAAGTATAATGTGCACATCTTACAATCTGGTTTAATTGCTAAGTATTTCATATTTTTGAAAGCTATTATAAATGGTAATATTTATTTTGACCTTCCAGTTTTGATTGTTGCTAGAACGTAGAAACTCAGTTGACTCGTTTATTGATCTCGTATACTACAAGTTTGCGAGCTCCTTAATTCTAGTGTTTTCTTTTTTTTTTAAATACAGTTACCTGGTTGGTTACCCATGTGATTGCTTAGAGGCATGTCATTCAGTTGCCAGATGTTTGGGGATTTTTCAGAAACTGCCCTGCTACTGATTACTAATTTAATTCCATTGTGGTCAGAGAAGATATTTTCATTGTTTGAATCCTTTGAAACTTGAGACTTGCTTTATGCACTAGAATGTGGTTTAGTTTGTTAAATATTCCACGTGTACTTAATAAGGATGAGTATTCTGTGTTGGTTGGCATTTCTGTAAATGCTGATTATGTTTAGTTAGTTGATAATGTTGTTAAGATAGTCTTTTATGTCCTTCCTGCTTTTCTGATTACTTGTTCTATCAAATTTTGAGAGAGATACATTGAAATAAAATACACGGAATAAAATTCTTATAAATAGCCTATAGTTCTTATTTTTTAATCCAGTCTTACAGTCTCTACCTTTTATTTTAGAGTGTAAATCATTTACATTTAATGAGAGTATTGATATGATTGGGTTTTTATTTACCATCTTGCTATTTGTCTTCTGTTTGTCCTGTATTCTTTGCTCTCTTTTTCATCTGTTTCTGCCTTCTTTGGAATGAGTGATCATATGATATTTCCTCTACTTTATTGGCATATCTTCTCAAATTTGTTTTCTCCTTTAGTGGTTGCTTTAGGGTTTAACGTGTCTCTCTAGCTTATCGTAGCCTTCTTTACAATACTGTTCCATGTGTTATGTTTCGTAAGTCCTGTGTGACAAGATGCTTTCACGCCTCTCCCAGGGCATCTGTGCTACTGGTGTCAGACATTTTATTTTTACTTATCTTGTTACCGCATAGTATGTTGTGTTATTTTGCTTTAAATAAAAGTTGAAAGTTCTAAGAGGTTTGTTAAAAGTTTCTTTACAAATCTTTGATATTTTCTTACTCTTCTCATTTCTACTGCTTTTAATTCCTCTGTGTAGATCCAGGTACCATCTGGAATTTTCTTATGCCTGAAGGAGTTCTCTTAACTGTTTTTGCTGATTTTTGTTTTGTTTTTTATTCCTGGTCCAAAATGTCTTTATTTTGCCTTGTTTGAAGTTAAGCTTTTTATTTTGAGGTAAGTTTAGATTCCCATGCCGTTGTAAGAAATTGCACAGAGACATCCCAACTACCCTTTCCCAGTTATCCCGCGTGGTGACGCTGCACTTCAATCTGCAGCCAGGATATTGATACTGATACAGTCAAGATATGGACCATTTCCATTCCTAAGGAAATGTTTCCCTTTCATAGCCAACCCCACTTCCCTCAAGCCCCTACATCCTCCTTAATCCCTGGCAACCACTGGTTTTCAGTTATGTTATTTTATTATTTCAAGAATGTTGTTTTTATTGAATTATATAATAGGGAATTGGCGTCTTCACTTAAGCCTAAGTCTTTGGATATTTCTTCCCTTTGTTGTATATATCAATAATTTGTTCCATTTGTTGCTGAGTCGTATTCCATGGTATGGATGAACCACAATTTGTTTAACCATTCATCCATTAAAGGACGTCTGGGTTTCTCGTTTTGGATATTATGAACAGAGCTGCTGTAAACATTACTGTGTAGAGCATATGTGTGATCACAAGTCTCTGGAATAAGTGCCCAGACTGCTGTGGCTGGGTCACGAGGTAGTTGCATATTTGGTTTTACAAGAAATTTCCTAATAGTTTCTTAGACGGCTGACCATTTTCCATTTCCGCCATCAATGTATGAAGACTTCCAATTGTTCTTCATTGTTGCCAACATTTGATGTTGTCACTATTTTTCATTTTAGCCATACTTATGCATACAATGATATCTCATTGTGGTTTTAATTTGGATTTCCCTAGTGCCTAAAGGTCCTGAACTTCTTTCCACGTGTGTGTTTATCATCTGCATATCCTCTTTGGTAAAATGTCTCTTTGTGTCTTTTGCTCCTTTTCAGTTGTGTTCTTTTGTGTTTATATTGTTGTTTTCTTCTTTATGTATTCTAGATAGTCTTTTGGGTATGTATTTCCAACATTTCCTGCCAGTTTGAAGCTTGTCTTTTTATCCCCTTACCCTTAGCAGGATCTTTCACAGAATGTAAGTTTTAAATTTTGGTGAAGGTGAGTTTTTCCTTTTATGGATTGTGTTTTTGCTGTTGAGTGTAAGATCTCTTTGCATAGCCCTTGACCCTAAAGAGTGTCTCCTGTTTTGTTTTGCTTTTCTGAAAAGTTTTATAGTTTTATATTTTGTGTTTAGATGTATGATCCTTTTTATGTCCGTTTGTTTTTGGTTTGTATGTTTGTGGATGTTCAGTTGCTCTTGCACCGTTTGTTGAAAGGGCTAGCCTCTTCACTGAATAGCTTTCATACTTTTGTAAAAAATCACTTGGGTGTGGGTCTGTCTCTGGGTCCCCTGTTCTGTTCTGTTAAGGTATGTATCTGACCCTCAGTATGGTCTTTTGTTATTGTGACTGTGCAGTAAATCTTGATATCAGAGTGATTCCGTCCACTTACTCTTTTTCAAAATTGTTTTTCTCTATTTTAGTTCCCTTGTTTATCTATGTAAATTATACAAGAATCTTGTCTGTATTTACAAAAAAGCTTATTGGGGTTTTGCTGGGAGTTTTGTTGAGCCTGTGTCTCCGTTTGGGGAGGACTGGCACCTTTCCTGTGCTGGCGTCTCCAGTCTGTGGACGGGGTGTGGCTCTCCATTTACGTAGATCTCTATTTTGATTCATCAGTGTTACGTAGTTATCAGAATGTTTTGCTTTGTTAGTTATACATCTAATTCTTTTATTTTTTGAGAGATCAGAAGCATCATTATATTTTTAATTTTGGTATTCATTGTTAGGTAAAGATGACCAGGACCCCAAAAGAGTTTTTAACAGGCTTTACTGGGGAAGCGCTCCTGGGCGGGGTTCCCAGACCCAAAGGAGGCAGGTCCAGGAAGTCCACGCGCCCTGACCGCGCTAGAAGTTTGTTTATATATGCACGCTGCGGGGGATGGCCAGGTTAGCAGAAGGGGTTTGGATAGGTTGCCGGTTTACGGCGGCGCGGGCTGATAGGTCTTTCTATGTGGCTGGGGTGGGGTGGCTTTGGCGGCAAAGTGTGCTGTCCTTGGTCCCCGGGATCCGGGAGCCTCCCTCCATTAGGGACTCCCCCGGCCAGCGGGAGAGAGGAGGGCCGGCTCGTCATGGCAAACGGCGAAGTGTGCTGTCATTGGGGACCTTCTCGCCAGCGGGAGGGAGAGGAGGGACGGCCCATCATGGCCCCCGGGGTCCGACCTTACATTCATCTCTTTATTGCTGGTATATAAAAATATGTTTCATTCTTGTAAATTTTTGTGTGTTGACCTTGCTGACTTCACTCAACAGTTCTAGGCTTTATTTTTTGGTGGAGTCCTTGTATTTCTCTATCTAGAGTCGTGCCATATGTAAACAGGGGCGTTTTCACTCACTTTTTACTGAGCTGTGTCCTTTTTCCCTTTTCTTGCCTTATTTCACTGGCTGGAACTTCCAGCACTGTGCTGAACCAGTGATCAGAGGGGACATCCTTGCCTCATTTCTGATCTTAGGGGAAGAGCATTCAGTTTGATATTAGCTGTAGGTTTTTAATGTATCCTGTTTATCAAGTCAGGGAAGTTCTCTGTTTCTTTTTTCCCCCCTGTTTTACCAGTTCCTGCTTTTTATCTTGAAATAGTGTTGATTTTTGTCAATAGTTTTTCTATATCAAATTGATGTGATCGTGTGAATTTCTTCTTTAGCTTAGTATGGTGGAATATTCTGGTAGATTTTCCAGTATTGAGTCAGCTTTCTATCTCAGGAATAAACTACATTTGATCATGATGTTTAATTATTTTTATTTTTTTAAATTTCTACCAGTTTTTGCTACCAACCCATCACCCTCCACCCTCCTGCACACATGCTCAGTCATGTAACCCCANTTATTTTTTGAGAGATCAGAAGCATCATTATATTTTTAATTTTGGTATTCATTGTTAGGTAAAGATGACCAGGACCCCAAAAGAGTTTTTAACAGGCTTTACTGGGGAAGCGCTCCTGGGCGGGGTTCCCAGACCCAAAGGAGGCAGGTCCAGGAAGTCCACGCGCCCTGACCGCGCTAGAAGTTTGTTTATATATGCACGCTGCGGGGGATGGCCAGGTTAGCAGAAGGGGTTTGGATAGGTTGCCGGTTTACGGCGGCGCGGGCTGATAGGTCTTTCTATGTGGCTGGGGTGGGGTGGCTTTGGCGGCAAAGTGTGCTGTCCTTGGTCCCCGGGATCCGGGAGCCTCCCTCCATTAGGGACTCCCCCGGCCAGCGGGAGAGAGGAGGGCCGGCTCGTCATGGCAAACGGCGAAGTGTGCTGTCATTGGGGACCTTCTCGCCAGCGGGAGGGAGAGGAGGGACGGCCCATCATGGCCCCCGGGGTCCGACCTTACATTCATCTCTTTATTGCTGGTATATAAAAATATGTTTCATTCTTGTAAATTTTTGTGTGTTGACCTTGCTGACTTCACTCAACAGTTCTAGGCTTTATTTTTTGGTGGAGTCCTTGTATTTCTCTATCTAGAGTCGTGCCATATGTAAACAGGGGCGTTTTCACTCACTTTTTACTGAGCTGTGTCCTTTTTCCCTTTTCTTGCCTTATTTCACTGGCTGGAACTTCCAGCACTGTGCTGAACCAGTGATCAGAGGGGACATCCTTGCCTCATTTCTGATCTTAGGGGAAGAGCATTCAGTTTGATATTAGCTGTAGGTTTTTAATGTATCCTGTTTATCAAGTCAGGGAAGTTCTCTGTTTCTTTTTTCCCCCCTGTTTTACCAGTTCCTGCTTTTTATCTTGAAATAGTGTTGATTTTTGTCAATAGTTTTTCTATATCAAATTGATGTGATCATGTGAATTTCTTCTTTAGCTTAGTATGGTGGAATATTCTGGTAGATTTTCCAGTATTGAGTCAGCTTTCTATCTCAGGAATAAACTACATTTGATCATGATGTTTAATTATTTTTATTTTTTTAAATTTCTACCAGTTTTTGCTACCAACCCATCACCCTCCACCCTCCTGCACACATGCTCAGTCATGTAACCCCATGGACTACAGCCTGCCAGGCTCCTCTGTCCATGGATTTTCCAGGCAAGAATACTGGAGTGGGTTGCCATTTCCTTCTCCTATTTTTATATTTTGCTGAATTTTTATTAAGGGTTGTTACATCTGTTGGAGATGTATCGGTCTGTAATCGTCTATTTTTATACCACCTTTGTTTGGTTTTGGTATTAGGATAATACTAGCTTTATAAGATGGGCTCGATAAAGGACAGAAATGGTATGGACCTAACAGAAGTAGAAGATATTAAGAAGAGGTGGCAAGAATACACAGGAAAACTGTACAAAAAAGATCTTCACCGCTCAGATAATCACGATGGTGTGATCACTCACCTAGAGCCATACATCCTGGAATTGAAGTCAAGTGGGCCTTAGAAAGCATCACTACAAATAAAGCTAGTGGAAGTGATGGAATTCCAGTTGAGCTGTTTCAAATCCTGAAAGATGATGCTGTAAAAGTGCTGCACTCAATATGCCAGCAAATTTGGAAAACTTGGCAGTGGCCACAGGACTGGAAAAGGTCAGTTTTCCTTTCAATCCCAAAGAAAGGCAATGCCAAAGAATGCTCAGACTATTGCACAATTGCACTCATCTCACATGCTTCGAAAGTAATGCTTAAAATTCTTCAAACCAGGCTTCAATACATGAACCGTGAACTTGCTGATGTTCAAGTTGGTTTTAGGAAAGGCAGAGGAACCAGAGATCAGATTGCCAGCATCTGCTGGATCATGGAAAAAGCAAGAGAGTTCCAGAAAAACATCTATTTCTGTTTTATTGACTATGCCAAAGCCTTTGACTGTGTGGATCACAATAAACTGTGAAAAATTCTTCAACGGATGGGAATACTAGACCACCTGACCTGCCTTGAGAAGCCTATATACAGGTTGGGAAGCAACAGTTAGAACTAGACATGGAACAACAGACTGGTTCTAAATAGGAAAAGGAGTACATCAAGGCTGTATATTGTCACCCTGCTTATTTAACTTCTATGCAGAGTACATCATGAGAAACATCTGGACTGGAAGAAACACAAGCTGGAGTCAAGATTGCTGGGAGAAATATCAATAACCTCAGATATGCAGATGACACCACCCTTATAGCAGAAAGTGAAGAGGAACTCAAAAGCCTCTTGATGAAAGTGAAAGAGGAGAGTGAAAAAGTTGGCTTAAAGCTCAACATTCAGAAAATGAATATCTATATTCTCTTGTGTCTCTTTTGATGTCTGCAGGGTCTGTGTTGATTTACTTGTTTTTGTTTCTGATATTGTTACAAGTGTAGATTTCCCTTTGGACACTGCTTTAACTGTGTCTCCAAACTTCTGATATGTTGTCTTTTCAGTTTTCATTTTAACCCTTTGAACCACGGGTTGTTCAGAAGTGTTACTCAGTTTCCAGGTATTTATAGACTTTTCTTGTGTTTTCTCTCTCTCACTGATTTTTAGGATTTTCCATTCTGTACTTTTTATGATTTCTGTTTTATTTTTTGAGGTTTGTTTGTGGCCCAGGATATAGTCTATCTTGGTGTATGTTCTGTGAGCCCTTGAAACACATGTGTTGGGTGGGGTATTCTATAAATGCTGATGGACTCTCATTGGCTCCTGGTGTTGTCGCATTCTCCTTGCTGGTTTTCTGGTTAATTGTTCAGTTGTTGACAGAAGG
This sequence comes from Raphicerus campestris, assembly GCA_006410735.1. Taxonomy (NCBI): domain Eukaryota; kingdom Metazoa; phylum Chordata; class Mammalia; order Artiodactyla; family Bovidae; genus Raphicerus; species Raphicerus campestris. Next base: position 80,143 of record SJYW01044195.1, read on the forward strand.
ATGTTGAGGTTTCCAGCTCTAGTTGTGGATTTCTATATATCCATTTTAGAAAATCCAAGAGAAGGAAAATGTATTTGTCTATATTTTTGATTACTATGTTTTTTTCTTCCTTCTTGATATTCCAGGGTTGCTTTAAAAAAAAAACAGCCAAAACCCCAAATCACTTCCTTTTTGTTTATAGAGCTTCTGACTTAAGGAAGTCATTCTTTAAGTCATTCCTTAAGTCATTCTTTTAGGGCAAGTCTACTGGGCAGATTCTCCTCGTTTTGCTTCACTTGGAAGTGTCTTCGTTTCCTCTTCTCCTGGAGGACCTTTCCGCTGGCCGTAGGGTTCTGGTTCACAGTCCCTTTCTTTCAGCACTTGAGAATCTGTGTGCGACTTCCTCTGTCCTCCATGGTTTTTGGTGTGAAATCCGTTTCTAGTCAAGTTTTCTCCTACAGGTAAGGTGGTGTTTTTCTGCCACTACTTCTAGGGTGTTTTTCCGTGTCTTTAGTTTTCACAAGTTTGATGTAACGTGTCTTGGTGTTTATTTCTTTCCTCTTTTTCCTGCTTGGTGTTTGCCGTGCATCTTGAATCACGTCTTTTGCGAAACTTGGGGCAGTTGCCGCCTTCGTTTCTTCCACTTTGCGCCCAGTCTTCCCTCTCCCCTGCTTCTGGGACTCTGGTAGCGGGTGTGTTAGACCTTCTGTTAGAGTCCCATGGGTCCCTAGGCTCTGGCCTCCTTTCTCTCCCAGTCCGTTTTTCTCTGTTGCTCAGAGCACGTGAGTTCTGTTGTTCTGTGCGTGGATTTACTGACGCTTTCCTCGGTCAGTCTCATTCTTCCACTTAGCTCATCCACAGAGCTTCTTACTTCGGTTATTGTGGTTTTCATCTCTAAAACTTCCACTTGGTTCTTTATATCTTTTACTTCTTTGCTGAGTCTTTCTATATTGCTTCATTTGTTTCTAGTATATTCATAACTACCTGTTGAGGCATTTTTGCCATGGCTGCTTTCAAACCTTTGTTAGATAATTCTAACATGTCTCATTATCTTAAGAGTTGGTATCTATTCATTGTCTTTTAGTCACTTCTCCAGCATTCAGAAATTCTTGGTTCTTAGTACAATGAGTGATTTTCAGTTGAAACCTGGACATTTTTGTGTTATGCTATAAAGTACTGGATCTTATCTGACCTGTGTTTTGGCTGGCTTTCTCTTGACACCATTCTGGCAAAGGAAGAAATATTAGGTGGAGATAGAAGTCCAGATTCCACACTCAGCCTCTGTTGGCATCTGAGGTGGGGGTTGGGCTCCAGTTCTCACTGGATGGGAGTGGAGGTTTCCACTCCCTCCCCGGTCTCCAGGGAGACTGCGGTGGCTTTTTACCACTGGTTGATGGCGAGAGTCCTGATTCTGACACTACCCAGTGGGAAGCTGGACAGATGCTTCTTTCCTTCCCTCTCTTTCTTGAGGTATAATTCATTACAATATTGTATGTTGTTGTTCAGTCACTAAGTTGTGACCAATTCTTTGCGACCCCATGGACTGCAGCACCCCAGGCTTCCCTGCCCTTTACTGTCTCCTGGAGCTTGCTCACATTCACGCCCTTTGATTTGGCAATGCCATCCAGCCATCTCACCCTCTGTCGTCCCCTTCTCTCACTGCCCTCAGTCTTTCCCAGCATCAGGGTCATTTCTGAGTCAGCTCTTCGCATCAGGTGCCAAAGTAGTAGAGCTTCAGCTGCAGCTCAGTCATTCCACTGAATATTCAGAGTTGATCTCCTTTAGGACTGACTGGTTTGATGCAGTCTAGAGGACTCTCAAGAGTCTTCTGCAGCACCACAGTTCAGAAGCATCAATTGTTTAGCGCTCAGCCTTCTTTACCAGGTGTACAGTATAGTGATTCCCAATTTTTAAAGGTTATGCTCCATTTCAGGGAAGGCAGTGGCACCCCACCCCAGCACTCTTGACTGGAAAATCCAATGGACAGAGGAGGCNAGATGATGCTGTAAAAGTGCTGCACTCAATATGCCAGCAAATTTGGAAAACTTGGCAGTGGCCACAGGACTGGAAAAGGTCAGTTTTCCTTTCAATCCCAAAGAAAGGCAATGCCAAAGAATGCTCAGACTATTGCACAATTGCACTCATCTCACATGCTTCGAAAGTAATGCTTAAAATTCTTCAAACCAGGCTTCAATACATGAACCGTGAACTTGCTGATGTTCAAGTTGGTTTTAGGAAAGGCAGAGGAACCAGAGATCAGATTGCCAGCATCTGCTGGATCATGGAAAAAGCAAGAGAGTTCCAGAAAAACATCTATTTCTGTTTTATTGACTATGCCAAAGCCTTTGACTGTGTGGATCACAATAAACTGTGAAAAATTCTTCAACGGATGGGAATACTAGACCACCTGACCTGCCTTGAGAAGCCTATATACAGGTTGGGAAGCAACAGTTAGAACTAGACATGGAACAACAGACTGGTTCTAAATAGGAAAAGGAGTACATCAAGGCTGTATATTGTCACCCTGCTTATTTAACTTCTATGCAGAGTACATCATGAGAAACATCTGGACTGGAAGAAACACAAGCTGGAGTCAAGATTGCTGGGAGAAATATCAATAACCTCAGATATGCAGATGACACCACCCTTATAGCAGAAAGTGAAGAGGAACTCAAAAGCCTCTTGATGAAAGTGAAAGAGGAGAGTGAAAAAGTTGGCTTAAAGCTCAACATTCAGAAAATGAATATCTATATTCTCTTGTGTCTCTTTTGATGTCTGCAGGGTCTGTGTTGATTTACTTGTTTTTGTTTCTGATATTGTTACAAGTGTAGATTTCCCTTTGGACACTGCTTTAACTGTGTCTCCAAACTTCTGATATGTTGTCTTTTCAGTTTTCATTTTAACCCTTTGAACCACGGGTTGTTCAGAAGTGTTACTCAGTTTCCAGGTATTTATAGACTTTTCTTGTGTTTTCTCTCTCTCACTGATTTTTAGGATTTTCCATTCTGTACTTTTTATGATTTCTGTTTTATTTTTTGAGGTTTGTTTGTGGCCCAGGATATAGTCTATCTTGGTGTATGTTCTGTGAGCCCTTGAAACACATGTGTTGGGTGGGGTATTCTATAAATGCTGATGGACTCTCATTGGCTCCTGGTGTTGTCGCATTCTCCTTGCTGGTTTTCTGGTTAATTGTTCAGTTGTTGACAGAAGGATGTTGAGGTTTCCAGCTCTAGTTGTGGATTTCTATATATCCATTTTAGAAAATCCAAGAGAAGGAAAATGTATTTGTCTATATTTTTGATTACTATGTTTTTTTCTTCCTTCTTGATATTCCAGGGTTGCTTTAAAAAAAAAACAGCCAAAACCCCAAATCACTTCCTTTTTGTTTATAGAGCTTCTGACTTAAGGAAGTCATTCTTTAAGTCATTCCTTAAGTCATTCTTTTAGGGCAAGTCTACTGGGCAGATTCTCCTCGTTTTGCTTCACTTGGAAGTGTCTTCGTTTCCTCTTCTCCTGGAGGACCTTTCCGCTGGCCGTAGGGTTCTGGTTCACAGTCCCTTTCTTTCAGCACTTGAGAATCTGTGTGCGACTTCCTCTGTCCTCCATGGTTTTTGGTGTGAAATCCGTTTCTAGTCAAGTTTTCTCCTACAGGTAAGGTGGTGTTTTTCTGCCACTACTTCTAGGGTGTTTTTCCGTGTCTTTAGTTTTCACAAGTTTGATGTAACGTGTCTTGGTGTTTATTTCTTTCCTCTTTTTCCTGCTTGGTGTTTGCCGTGCATCTTGAATCACGTCTTTTGCGAAACTTGGGGCAGTTGCCGCCTTCGTTTCTTCCACTTTGCGCCCAGTCTTCCCTCTCCCCTGCTTCTGGGACTCTGGTAGCGGGTGTGTTAGACCTTCTGTTAGAGTCCCATGGGTCCCTAGGCTCTGGCCTCCTTTCTCTCCCAGTCCGTTTTTCTCTGTTGCTCAGAGCACGTGAGTTCTGTTGTTCTGTGCGTGGATTTACTGACGCTTTCCTCGGTCAGTCTCATTCTTCCACTTAGCTCATCCACAGAGCTTCTTACTTCGGTTATTGTGGTTTTCATCTCTAAAACTTCCACTTGGTTCTTTATATCTTTTACTTCTTTGCTGAGTCTTTCTATATTGCTTCATTTGTTTCTAGTATATTCATAACTACCTGTTGAGGCATTTTTGCCATGGCTGCTTTCAAACCTTTGTTAGATAATTCTAACATGTCTCATTATCTTAAGAGTTGGTATCTATTCATTGTCTTTTAGTCACTTCTCCAGCATTCAGAAATTCTTGGTTCTTAGTACAATGAGTGATTTTCAGTTGAAACCTGGACATTTTTGTGTTATGCTATAAAGTACTGGATCTTATCTGACCTGTGTTTTGGCTGGCTTTCTCTTGACACCATTCTGGCAAAGGAAGAAATATTAGGTGGAGATAGAAGTCCAGATTCCACACTCAGCCTCTGTTGGCATCTGAGGTGGGGGTTGGGCTCCAGTTCTCACTGGATGGGAGTGGAGGTTTCCACTCCCTCCCCGGTCTCCAGGGAGACTGCGGTGGCTTTTTACCACTGGTTGATGGCGAGAGTCCTGATTCTGACACTACCCAGTGGGAAGCTGGACAGATGCTTCTTTCCTTCCCTCTCTTTCTTGAGGTATAATTCATTACAATATTGTATGTTGTTGTTCAGTCACTAAGTTGTGACCAATTCTTTGCGACCCCATGGACTGCAGCACCCCAGGCTTCCCTGCCCTTTACTGTCTCCTGGAGCTTGCTCACATTCACGCCCTTTGATTTGGCAATGCCATCCAGCCATCTCACCCTCTGTCGTCCCCTTCTCTCACTGCCCTCAGTCTTTCCCAGCATCAGGGTCATTTCTGAGTCAGCTCTTCGCATCAGGTGCCAAAGTAGTAGAGCTTCAGCTGCAGCTCAGTCATTCCACTGAATATTCAGAGTTGATCTCCTTTAGGACTGACTGGTTTGATGCAGTCTAGAGGACTCTCAAGAGTCTTCTGCAGCACCACAGTTCAGAAGCATCAATTGTTTAGCGCTCAGCCTTCTTTACCAGGTGTACAGTATAGTGATTCCCAATTTTTAAAGGTTATGCTCCATTTCAGGGAAGGCAGTGGCACCCCACCCCAGCACTCTTGACTGGAAAATCCAATGGACAGAGGAGGCTGGTGGGCTGCAGTCCATGGGGTCACTAAGAGTCGGACACGACTGAGCGACTTCACTTTCACTTTTCACTTTCACGCATTGGAGAAGGAAATGGCAACCCACTCTAGTATTCTTGCCTGGAGAATCCCAGGGATGGGGGAGCCCGGTGGGCTGCCATCTATGGGGTCGCACAGAGTCGGACACGACTGAAGTGACTTAGCAGCAGCAGCATGCTCCATTTATCAGCATATTTATTCTAAGATGCTGGCTATGTTTCCTGTGTTGAGCACTGTCCTTGCAGCTTATTTTATATAATAGTTTACATGTCTTAATCTCTTACTCTGTCACGCCCTCCCCTTCTCTCTCACCGCAGGTAGCCACTAATTTGCTCTCTGTGGCTGAGTATGTCACCTTTTGGTTGTACTCACTGGTGTGTTGTATTTTTTTGATTCCACATATGAGTATTACCATAGCAGCATTTGTCTTTCTGTGTCTGTCTGTCTTTAATTTAGCATAATATGGAGGGATGCTTCTTTACTACTGGGTTTGGGGGTGGAAGTCCAGGCCCCTCTTGATCTCACTGGTGTTGCGAGGTAGGGGTGTGGTTTGTTGTCACTCAGCATGGATGAAAGCTCTCATTCCTAATCTACCTTTCTTAACACTGTGCCAGAAGCTTTCACTGTGGCTTCGTTCCCTGCTTTTATTGGTTTTTCCAGGCTGGTGGCTTCTTCTGCTCCAAGTCAGAAATATATGAAGCAGAAAGGAAGCCAGAAAACTCACTGCTGTGTCATCCCTTGGGCTCTGAAACTGTTCATGTATCTTTTTCTCTCCACTTTTCCCAGCTTTCTTATGTCTGTTTCATATACAATGGCCAGAGGGTTTTTTGTTGCCGTTGTACTTAGTGGAAAGAATAGGAAAAAGTACCGCCAGTCCATCTGAGAAGTGGAGCGTTCATGTGTGTTTCTGAAAGATGTCCTCCTGGGGTTTGGAAGTCCTGTGCCGACATCTTTCTCTTTACACGTGAGGGTTGGTGCTCTGCGGTCATCTCTTGCATTGCTTCTAACAAGTCTGTTGCCAGTTTTACCTTTGTTCTCATATACATCATTTATTTCCACCTGCTTTAAATTTTTGATTTTTATCACTGTTATAAGTAGCCTTCTATCTGGGTTTTGTTGAAGTTGTTAGATCTGTAAATTTACTCTTTGTGTTTGTATGCCTTTTTAGTCATTTAAGAAAATGTTTATTATAATTGTGCTAAGTCACTTCAATTGTGTCCAACTCTTTGTGACCCTGTGGCCTGTAGCCCACCAGGCTCCTCTGCCCATGGGATTCTCCAGGCAGTAGTGGAATGGGTTGCCATGTCCTCCTCCAGAGGGTGTCCCCAACCCGAGGGCTGAACCCATGTGTCTCACAGCTTCTGCACTGGCAGACAGTTCCTTTACTGCCAGCGTCACTTGGGGAGCCCCCAGTATTTATTCACATTAATAAGTTAACATTTATAACAGTTATTATAATTACTATATGGTTAACTTCTTTACTGTACATTTCTGTTAATTTGAGAGGGTCAGTTTTAAGAATTTTAATACAGGTATAGGTTCATGTTAAACTACCACCTCAGTCAGAATGCACAACTGTTCTGCTGCTCTTAAAAAAAAAAAAAACTGCCTTGTGCTGTCCCTTTGAAAACAGTCATTTCTTAAAATATTTGTTCTGTCTCTTCTCCTTCAGACTCCAGTAACATGTATACTGGGGACAGCTAGAAGTAGTCCCATAGGTCATTGATATGCTTTTTTGTTCTTGTTATTTTGAGAGGTGTGTTTTTTTTTAAGTTTGTGTTTCATAACATAACTTCTGCTGCTAAGTCTTCAAGTTTGCTGATCTTTCCTTCTTTGTTTCTAATCTGTTATTAAATCTACTTGTTGTGTTTTTCATCTCAGAAATCCTACCTTTCATCTGTAAAGTAGATTTGGTTTTATTTCCGTGTCTCTCCTTAACATGCCCTTGCTTTTTTCTACATCCTTGAGCATAGAAATATATATATATACATTTATATATATATATATATGCACACATAACATCTTTTTTATTGTCCTTGTTTTTGAGGACATTTCCAGGTCTATTTCTGTGTCATTTCCAGGTCTATTTCTGCTAATCTACTTGTTATTCGTCTTTTCTGCATTATTGCATGCCTTGTACTCTTCAGTTACAATTTTATGTTGCTGGGTGCTAGATTTTTATTCCTGTGAATATTTTTGAGCTTTACTCTGGGACACAGTAATGTTAACTGGAAACAGTCTGGACCTTTTGAGACTTTAAAAGCTTGGTTAGGCAGGACTGAGCCATCTTTAGTTTTAGGCGTTTCTTGGATTCAGTGTAATTGACTTTTGGGGCCACATAATTCTTTATGGTAGAGGCTGCTTACTGAAGGCTGTTGACCAGCATTTGTGGTCTCTACCCACTAGATGCCAGTGGCACCACTTAGTATGCGCTAAGGTGGTTTTCATATTTTTAAAAAGCTGTTAAAAAATTATAACAGAGACCTTTGTATGTGGAAAAGCTAGAACACTTGAGATTTTGAAAGGAGACATTCCTTTACTGTTTGAGACAAATGGTAGCATAAGGGAAAAAACTTCTAATTTCTCTAGTATAGGCAGTAGTTAAGAGCACAGGCTTCGAAATTAGAAGGGTATGATTTGAGCCCAGTTATGTGCCTGCCCCTTAATCACTATTTGGCATTGCGTAAATTTTTAACTCTCTGAGCCTCAGTTTCCTTTCTTGTAAAATATAGATTTATCACTTAGGTTTGTTGGAGAATTAAATGGAAATGAGTAAAGGTATATAGCTCAATAACAGGACACATAGTTCCGTTATCCTTGTTTCAGGAGTGTGCTTGTGTTATTTATAATACCCCTTGATGTGCGTATAGTGTAATGTTTTGCTAACTTAGAGGATTATCTCTGTTATCTTTCAGGTCATGCAGAAGGATTTTGCATGATGTGTACGATGCAAGCACATATCACCCAGGCACTCAGTAATCCTGGGGATGTGATTAAACCCATGTTTGTCATTAATGAGATGCGGCGTAAGTATCCTCTCTAGTATTTTACATGAATATCTGTTAGCCAGTTGGTCTTAATGATCTGACTAGTAAATGACGAGCTCCTTGGGTTTGCAGCAAACAGTTTATTGTGTATGAATATGTCTTCAACGAATAACAGTTTTTTAGCAAACCATTTACTATGTACAAACATTTTGAAACCTAAAGCAAAAGATGACAATATAGTAAAGAAGGTGGTATTCAGTTTGCTATATAAACAAATTAAAAATGATAAACCCCTCAAATTTGTTATTAAAATTGATAACTTTTGCAGCATTTTCCCTAGATATTTGGATTTCTAGGCTGAGTAATACTAACTAAATATTGTCCCACCGATTTCTTTAAATAGTTTTCAGTTAGCTTTAACTCAGTAAATAAGTATTACACTACACATAGTGACAGGAATTATCAAAATAAAGTTAATTATGTTCTTAAAGAACATCTTTATACTCGGAAGTTAGCAGATTTGTGGATAAATTTCACAAGTTTCTACATACTTTTTAATGACTTTAAAATCTCCTCTTGCATTATAATGATTCTGATAGGTTGCATGAAATTTTTTATGTACTTTCTACATGTTTTTTGCAGCAAGCTTTTGTATTAATTAACTGAGTTGGAATAAAAAATGCTTACAAATAAAACAAAAACCTGCCTCTTAATCTGGTATCTAGCTGGGTAATTATAGGAGTGGATAATTACACAGTGATAGTTTATAATGCTATTGCCTAAAAAGCTGTTGAGGATAAAGAAGATATTGGCCTTTGGTACTATTAACAGGCTGGAGAAGACCATGAAAAAAATTTTTTAAACATTGCTGGATCTTAGCAAAATTTTAGCCAGGGGTGATTTTGTTTATTGAATTATATGTGTATATTATATATACTGATATGCACATGTATACACACACGCACACATATATGGCAGACATAATTAATTTTTTTAAACCTAGTTCTTTAAGAGACTGCTGTTGCTGTTGGTGTGTGTATGTACATACATCNTACGATGCAAGCACATATCACCCAGGCACTCAGTAATCCTGGGGATGTGATTAAACCCATGTTTGTCATTAATGAGATGCGGCGTAAGTATCCTCTCTAGTATTTTACATGAATATCTGTTAGCCAGTTGGTCTTAATGATCTGACTAGTAAATGACGAGCTCCTTGGGTTTGCAGCAAACAGTTTATTGTGTATGAATATGTCTTCAACGAATAACAGTTTTTTAGCAAACCATTTACTATGTACAAACATTTTGAAACCTAAAGCAAAAGATGACAATATAGTAAAGAAGGTGGTATTCAGTTTGCTATATAAACAAATTAAAAATGATAAACCCCTCAAATTTGTTATTAAAATTGATAACTTTTGCAGCATTTTCCCTAGATATTTGGATTTCTAGGCTGAGTAATACTAACTAAATATTGTCCCACCGATTTCTTTAAATAGTTTTCAGTTAGCTTTAACTCAGTAAATAAGTATTACACTACACATAGTGACAGGAATTATCAAAATAAAGTTAATTATGTTCTTAAAGAACATCTTTATACTCGGAAGTTAGCAGATTTGTGGATAAATTTCACAAGTTTCTACATACTTTTTAATGACTTTAAAATCTCCTCTTGCATTATAATGATTCTGATAGGTTGCATGAAATTTTTTATGTACTTTCTACATGTTTTTTGCAGCAAGCTTTTGTATTAATTAACTGAGTTGGAATAAAAAATGCTTACAAATAAAACAAAAACCTGCCTCTTAATCTGGTATCTAGCTGGGTAATTATAGGAGTGGATAATTACACAGTGATAGTTTATAATGCTATTGCCTAAAAAGCTGTTGAGGATAAAGAAGATATTGGCCTTTGGTACTATTAACAGGCTGGAGAAGACCATGAAAAAAATTTTTTAAACATTGCTGGATCTTAGCAAAATTTTAGCCAGGGGTGATTTTGTTTATTGAATTATATGTGTATATTATATATACTGATATGCACATGTATACACACACGCACACATATATGGCAGACATAATTAATTTTTTTAAACCTAGTTCTTTAAGAGACTGCTGTTGCTGTTGGTGTGTGTATGTACATACATCTACAGACATACACCCCCCCCAACTCTAGACATACATGGTTAAATAATGAAACTGTCATTTTTGTAGGTCACAATTTGTGGAATGTGGTCAGTTTCATATGATTCAAGTTAATACATATCTCTATTCATTCACATAAAATTATATGCATATCTATGCTTCTGTATGGTTTTCATTGTCATTTTGGCCTGTGGCTATTTAGTCAGTTAGAAATAGGACTGAGATGTTACTGTGCAGTGGAGAATATAGTATGTTCTCTAGGTTATTGGGACAGAATTAGACAGGTTCACACTTTGTGTTTTATATAGTTTCTCTTAGGGAATTCTAGCACCCAAGTCAAGATATGTGCACTAACATAACATTTGAGACAAAATTTTGAAACAATAACAGCTAAAGTTGAGTTTATTCAAGAATCATTTTATTGCTGAAGACAGAGTCTCTAGGCTCTCAGAAACTCCAGCCCATGTGGTCTGTAGAGCTCATCCTAGGTGTTCTCAGGGGAAACTTATTAATGTTATTTCCTCATAAAATAGTTATCTAACCAGTATACTGTCATAAGATAAACCTCGAGGGGAAGTACCACCTGGGTGTATGAAAGGTGATGATAAGGCTTTGTCTTTCTTCAAACTCTACAGGTATAGCCAGGCACTTCCGCTTTGGAAACCAAGAAGACGCTCACGAATTTCTTCAGTACACTGTTGATGCTATGCAAAAAGCATGCTTGAATGGCAGCAACAAGTGAGTCGCAGCAGCGGCCGCCCCCACCCCCATCCCGGCCGCCCCACTGCACGGCCTTCCCGGAGGGGGCCTTCCTGGAGGGGTGTCTGCTCCCTGTCAGCTTCACCTTTTGACTTTGTGCCACCTCTTCCTCAAGTGGTTTGCCTTATTTTTAAATGGTTGAAATTTTAAAATCTGTGCTTCCTATCTCTAGCTTTTGAAATCTGTGTTTGTTCCCTTTGTCATTGGGGTCAGTTACCAGTCCCTGGGGTTTCTTCTTTAAAATCTAAACGTGGGCTCAGGGGAAGGATGGAGAAACAGACAAGTCATAGCCCACTTGGCGTTGCTTCAACACCCCTGCAGGCCTGCGTTCCCTTCCCACGGCTGAGGGCCGGGCTCTCAGTGTCTGGAGGGTGCTGGGCTGCAGAGCAGGGTCCTCACATTTGGGTCCCAGTCCTGCTCTGGGTGGCTGCCTCTTGCTGCCTGCTTCAGGGCCAGAGTCCTGCCCTGATTTCCGAATCTCTTCTTAATACCGTCCGACTGCTTCTCCTTGCCCCAGACGTGTCTTTGATTGGGCAGGGCTGTTCTCTGGTTGTTTCCATGTTGTACGGCTCTCTTGCGTGAATTCTCATTCTTTTATGGATGTGTGTGATTTTAGCATCAGTTACAGCACCTCTTATTTTTGCAGAACGCTTCTCTCATCTCACGCTCTGATTTTTTTTTCAGATTGGACAGACACACCCAGGCCACCACACTTGTCTGTCAGATATTTGGAGGCTACCTAAGATCTAGAGGTAAACTCTTAATTTTAAAGGTTGATAATTGTGATCTTGCATGTGGTATAAAAGGATGCAAGGGCTCTGAAAGGGTTAAGAAGGGCCTGTGTGTCTCCCTGTCGGCCCAGGCTCTCATCCCCCATCCCCCATCCTCTGTCAGCCCCTGGCCCAGCTTGTGGTTGTCCTCCCAGTAGCTTCTTGTGCATGAACAGCCTGGGTTCTTACACTGGAAGCTTTCCGGCGTTTTCCACACATACAGGTCTAACACAGCCTTTCACGGTTGCAGGAGTGTTCCGTTTATTTCACTCCCACCAGGGAACTTTCAAGTGGTTTCTAGTTTTTTGTTGTTGTTGTTACCACTAGTGCTTTATTCGGAGAAGGCAATGGCACCCCACTCCAGTACTCTTGCCTGGAAAATCCCATGGACGGAGGAGCCTGGTAGGCTGAAGTCCATGGGGTCGCTGAGAGTCGGACACGACTGAGCGACTTCACTTTCACTTTTCACTTTCATGCATTGGAGAAGGAAATGGCAACCTACTCCAGTGTTCTTGCCTGGAGAATTCCAGGGACGGGGGAGCCTGGTAGGAGGCCATCTATGGGGTCACATAGAGTCGGACACGACTGAAGCGACTTAGCAGCAGCAGCGCTTTATTGAGCACCCTTGTCTAAACAGACCTTTATGCCCATGTAAAAGTGTACCTACATACGATAATTAGTTAAAATTTCTGTATCAAAGGATTTCAAATTCTGATTTTGCCATATTGTTCTTCCAAGAGGTTATGCCAGTTTCCACTCCAGCCAGCAGCACACGTGGACCAAGTTAGCGACTCCCCTGTGTAGTAGGAACATGTGTGGCCCGGTCTGATAGAAAAGTTCCTTATGGCTTTTGTTTTGTAAATGTGTGTGTGTTCTATCATTTCAGTAGTTGATATTGCCATGCTGATTATACTTTGCTTATCTTTTGTGTTTTATTTCAGTCAAATGTTTAAATTGCAAAGGTGTTTCAGATACTTTTGATCCCTATCTTGATATAACTTTGGAGATAAAGGTAAGTTTGGTAGTTGTGGTAGTAAGTTAAGTTATAATTTGTAATTAGTCATAATTTATTTATAATTCTCTTACAATTTAGACTACACTTGTTAGAGAATATGAATTGAAAACTTTAATATGCTAAGACTTCATTAGAGGAGCTTATTGAAACTTTGTATTAGGCATCCTAAAAAACTTAAAACATTTAATAATTTTAAATGTTTGACCTTTATTAACATTAAAGAATTAATGTTTATTAACCCTTTGACCTTTAATCTTAATAAAACCAGATTATGTTGCCTATATCAGCCAAATTTAGGTGGTGGTTATTCTTTAGAAACTGTTTTTTACCTCTTGCATTTTTTTGTTGTCTGAAGCTTTTGTTTTTCTGATCTCAAGTGTGATACATGCTAACCATAAAAATGAGAAACACTTCAGAGACGTGTGAGCCTGTCCCCCAGAATGAACACTTGTTAACAGTTTGATATAAATTGTTCCAGAGTGTCTGTACTGTTTACACGGACGGGATTCCACGTTCAGTCTGTTGGGCCACTTGCTTTTTTCATTCCATTTTGCTTGGGCCTGCCGTGTGTTGTACTTCAGCCAGTTTACATGCCTCTTCCTTCCTGGTAGTACTTTGATTTTGTTCCTGTTTTATGCTACTGTAAATAATGCTGCAGTGGGCAACCTCTATTTTTTTTTCTGGCCACACTGTGCAGCTTGTGGGATCTTAGTTCCCTGACCAGGGATTGAACCCAGGCCCTTGGCAGTGAAAGCACGGAGTCCTAATCACTGGACCACCAAGGAATCCCCTGCTTTTTTTTTTTTAATTGGGGGTGGAGAGGGTGATAGCTTGGTGTGTACATGTGTAAAACTGAACACCAAAATGAAAAAAGTTTCTTTTCACGCAAAATTTGCACTTGGCTTTATCCTTTGGAGTCCCCTGTCTCCTCTCTGCCGACCAGCGGCAGTGCGTGGTCATGCGCTGTTGGTGTTCTTCTGTCCCCAGGCTGCTCAGAGTGTCAACAAGGCATTGGAGCAGTTTGTAAAGCCGGAACAGCTCGATGGAGAAAACTCGTACAAGTGCAGCAAGTACGATGGTGGTGCTGGGGGGCGGGGCGGGGGGGAGGCTTGGGGTGAAAGGGTTTGGCCTGACCAGCAAGGCTCCTGTTAGCTTCCAGGACCGTCTGGGAAGACCCTGGGTCTGTTTCCTGAGGGCCAGGACACCGAGTGTTAACACTCCTTAGACCCGGGGGAGGCGGGTCCTCACTCCTGGGGAGCTGGGTAGAGGGGAGCGGTAAGACCATCCGCACATTAGTGCCCCCGCGTATGAAGGTGGCTGGGGCGACGCATGTGTGCCGAGCAGCATCTCCAGGGACCCCGGTGGGAAGGGGTGGGGTGGGTGGAGCATTGCTTTCTCCCAGAGCAATGGATCTCTCTTTCTCATGGTTGTTTCCCAGGATTTGGGGCAGTACCTGCCAGAATCCTCAAGTTTGAGTCATTCTTTAATGTTTCCCCATGAAGTCAAGAGGGCCCATTTTAAGAAAGCCCTGTTTCTTATGGTTTAAGTAGATGTTCACTTTAAGTCAGGTAATATGGGTAAGCATTGTTACTGAGTAGGGCCAGACCTCAGGGATAGCCGCGGGTTTGGTTCCAGACCAGCACAATAAAGCGAATCTTACAATAAAGCAAGTTGCATGAATTTTTTTGTTTCCCAGTTTATAGAAAAGTGACGTCTACCTTATACTGTAGTTTTTAAGTGTGCAATAGCATTACGTCTAAGAAACAGTATACAAACCTTAATTTAAAAATACTTGTTTAAAAATGCCAAAATAGCTAGAAGAGTAACATCAAAGGTCACTGATCAGAGATCATCATAACAGATACAATAATAATGAGAAAGCTTGAAATATTGCAGGAATTACCAAAATGTGGCACAGAGACCTGAAGTAAGCACATTCTTTTAGAAGGATGGCCCAGTAGACTTGCGCCACGCAGGGTTGCCGCAAACCTTCAACTTGTGAAAAATACAGTATCTTCAAAGGGCAGTAAAATGTGGTGCCTGGGTTCATTGTTTCGGGGAAAAGGCCCCCTTTCCTCCTAAGACCGGAGGGATGCTTCCTTTGTTTTAAACCTCATGGACGTTTCTAGTATTTACTTCCTTGCTTCTGTATCTGGGCTTTGTTTTCACAGAGTTCTTCTACCAGTCAGTTTTTCAGTTTGTTTTGAATTAAGAGAAACTTCTATAAATCTAATTTTAAGGTGTCAGTGGCCTGACATTTCACAACTGCCCTGTGGCTTTCATTCATGCTAATTAAGCCATCTCTCAAATTTCAAATTTTAATTTTTTCACTGTTGGATGAAAAGGGTGGTATTTCTCATCCAGTACCCTTCTTTTGGAAACTTAAACTATTTCAGAGAAATAACAAGGGTAAGACGAAAAAACAAAAAGTAACCAACCCACATTAATCTTCTTAAACATCTGTTTTTGGCTTTTTCCCCAAGGTGTAAAAAGATGGTTCCAGCTTCAAAGAGATTCACTATACATAGATCTTCTAATGTTCTTACACTTTCTCTGAAACGTTTTGCAAATTTTACTGGTGGAAAAATTGCTAAGGTAGGTAGATAATATTAACACCTGTTTTATGCTGAGTCTTTCAAGGCTTAACTGTCCAGCAGCTACATGGAAGTTTTATTACCTGATTTTCTAATTTCTTCCAGCACTTTTTAGTGGAATAAAATGTCAAAGAACTGAGCTCACAGTTTGATGTGTGTGTTTACAGAGTGTGTGTGTTGTCGTCTGTATCCCTTAGCTGGCTAGACTTTCTGAAAGTCACAGCTGGTGCTTGTTGCCCACGTTTGAGCGTTGTAGTCAGTGAAGGTGCTGAGCGTTCAGGGAACGCTTATGGCATTTCAAGTCCAAAGAAGATTTCCTGGCCAGACCTTGCCATTCTTTCCCCAGAGCTTGTTTCCTTGCTTATTCATTTGTTTTCTGATTGGTAGTATACTGACCTTTCCCATTTTCTTCCCACTTTCTGAAACTGAGAGTGGTCAGAAATCCAGTAACACACGGAAGAAATAACCTGCTCCTGAATTGTTAAAAATAAGTAATGACTTCAAGTCCAGACTTGTGATTGTTAACTGTCTGCTTTGATGGGTTTGGAGAATTCACCTAGTCTGGGTCCTTACTTGCGTAAAGAAAGCGAAGAGTATGGCGGGATTGCAGTAAACACACTTAGAGTCAGGCGCGCTCCGGGTTAGGCCTGTCTTCCGAAATGAGGCCGCGGGTGTTGGGTCCCTGCTGGAGCACCGTAAGGCGCCATGCTCTGTGAGCCTCCTGCCCTGCCCTGCGTGTATGGACAGGATGATCTGCACCTTTAGAGATAATGTTCCTTTTTTCTCTCTTCATACTTGTGTAGGATGTGAAATACCCTGAGTATCTTGATATTCGACCGTACATGTCTCAACCAAATGGAGAGCCGATCATTTATGTTTTGTATGCAGTCCTGGTACACACTGGTTTTAATTGCCATGCTGGCCATTACTTCTGCTACATAAAAGTAAGTTGTGTGGATTTTGTTAATTACTCTATTTACAGTACACTGTAAGATACCACTGGCATTCTTGGGAGGGAAGGGGGCTTTTCCAGTTGATGTGTGGTAGCCCCCTTTTCTTACAGGTCTCTGGATTGGGGTTCCCCATGTACCTGATCGAATCTAATATCTCTTTTGTTGGCTGTCTTACAGGCNGTGAGTCGCAGCAGCGGCCGCCCCCACCCCCATCCCGGCCGCCCCACTGCACGGCCTTCCCGGAGGGGGCCTTCCTGGAGGGGTGTCTGCTCCCTGTCAGCTTCACCTTTTGACTTTGTGCCACCTCTTCCTCAAGTGGTTTGCCTTATTTTTAAATGGTTGAAATTTTAAAATCTGTGCTTCCTATCTCTAGCTTTTGAAATCTGTGTTTGTTCCCTTTGTCATTGGGGTCAGTTACCAGTCCCTGGGGTTTCTTCTTTAAAATCTAAACGTGGGCTCAGGGGAAGGATGGAGAAACAGACAAGTCATAGCCCACTTGGCGTTGCTTCAACACCCCTGCAGGCCTGCGTTCCCTTCCCACGGCTGAGGGCCGGGCTCTCAGTGTCTGGAGGGTGCTGGGCTGCAGAGCAGGGTCCTCACATTTGGGTCCCAGTCCTGCTCTGGGTGGCTGCCTCTTGCTGCCTGCTTCAGGGCCAGAGTCCTGCCCTGATTTCCGAATCTCTTCTTAATACCGTCCGACTGCTTCTCCTTGCCCCAGACGTGTCTTTGATTGGGCAGGGCTGTTCTCTGGTTGTTTCCATGTTGTACGGCTCTCTTGCGTGAATTCTCATTCTTTTATGGATGTGTGTGATTTTAGCATCAGTTACAGCACCTCTTATTTTTGCAGAACGCTTCTCTCATCTCACGCTCTGATTTTTTTTTCAGATTGGACAGACACACCCAGGCCACCACACTTGTCTGTCAGATATTTGGAGGCTACCTAAGATCTAGAGGTAAACTCTTAATTTTAAAGGTTGATAATTGTGATCTTGCATGTGGTATAAAAGGATGCAAGGGCTCTGAAAGGGTTAAGAAGGGCCTGTGTGTCTCCCTGTCGGCCCAGGCTCTCATCCCCCATCCCCCATCCTCTGTCAGCCCCTGGCCCAGCTTGTGGTTGTCCTCCCAGTAGCTTCTTGTGCATGAACAGCCTGGGTTCTTACACTGGAAGCTTTCCGGCGTTTTCCACACATACAGGTCTAACACAGCCTTTCACGGTTGCAGGAGTGTTCCGTTTATTTCACTCCCACCAGGGAACTTTCAAGTGGTTTCTAGTTTTTTGTTGTTGTTGTTACCACTAGTGCTTTATTCGGAGAAGGCAATGGCACCCCACTCCAGTACTCTTGCCTGGAAAATCCCATGGACGGAGGAGCCTGGTAGGCTGAAGTCCATGGGGTCGCTGAGAGTCGGACACGACTGAGCGACTTCACTTTCACTTTTCACTTTCATGCATTGGAGAAGGAAATGGCAACCTACTCCAGTGTTCTTGCCTGGAGAATTCCAGGGACGGGGGAGCCTGGTAGGAGGCCATCTATGGGGTCACATAGAGTCGGACACGACTGAAGCGACTTAGCAGCAGCAGCGCTTTATTGAGCACCCTTGTCTAAACAGACCTTTATGCCCATGTAAAAGTGTACCTACATACGATAATTAGTTAAAATTTCTGTATCAAAGGATTTCAAATTCTGATTTTGCCATATTGTTCTTCCAAGAGGTTATGCCAGTTTCCACTCCAGCCAGCAGCACACGTGGACCAAGTTAGCGACTCCCCTGTGTAGTAGGAACATGTGTGGCCCGGTCTGATAGAAAAGTTCCTTATGGCTTTTGTTTTGTAAATGTGTGTGTGTTCTATCATTTCAGTAGTTGATATTGCCATGCTGATTATACTTTGCTTATCTTTTGTGTTTTATTTCAGTCAAATGTTTAAATTGCAAAGGTGTTTCAGATACTTTTGATCCCTATCTTGATATAACTTTGGAGATAAAGGTAAGTTTGGTAGTTGTGGTAGTAAGTTAAGTTATAATTTGTAATTAGTCATAATTTATTTATAATTCTCTTACAATTTAGACTACACTTGTTAGAGAATATGAATTGAAAACTTTAATATGCTAAGACTTCATTAGAGGAGCTTATTGAAACTTTGTATTAGGCATCCTAAAAAACTTAAAACATTTAATAATTTTAAATGTTTGACCTTTATTAACATTAAAGAATTAATGTTTATTAACCCTTTGACCTTTAATCTTAATAAAACCAGATTATGTTGCCTATATCAGCCAAATTTAGGTGGTGGTTATTCTTTAGAAACTGTTTTTTACCTCTTGCATTTTTTTGTTGTCTGAAGCTTTTGTTTTTCTGATCTCAAGTGTGATACATGCTAACCATAAAAATGAGAAACACTTCAGAGACGTGTGAGCCTGTCCCCCAGAATGAACACTTGTTAACAGTTTGATATAAATTGTTCCAGAGTGTCTGTACTGTTTACACGGACGGGATTCCACGTTCAGTCTGTTGGGCCACTTGCTTTTTTCATTCCATTTTGCTTGGGCCTGCCGTGTGTTGTACTTCAGCCAGTTTACATGCCTCTTCCTTCCTGGTAGTACTTTGATTTTGTTCCTGTTTTATGCTACTGTAAATAATGCTGCAGTGGGCAACCTCTATTTTTTTTTCTGGCCACACTGTGCAGCTTGTGGGATCTTAGTTCCCTGACCAGGGATTGAACCCAGGCCCTTGGCAGTGAAAGCACGGAGTCCTAATCACTGGACCACCAAGGAATCCCCTGCTTTTTTTTTTTTAATTGGGGGTGGAGAGGGTGATAGCTTGGTGTGTACATGTGTAAAACTGAACACCAAAATGAAAAAAGTTTCTTTTCACGCAAAATTTGCACTTGGCTTTATCCTTTGGAGTCCCCTGTCTCCTCTCTGCCGACCAGCGGCAGTGCGTGGTCATGCGCTGTTGGTGTTCTTCTGTCCCCAGGCTGCTCAGAGTGTCAACAAGGCATTGGAGCAGTTTGTAAAGCCGGAACAGCTCGATGGAGAAAACTCGTACAAGTGCAGCAAGTACGATGGTGGTGCTGGGGGGCGGGGCGGGGGGGAGGCTTGGGGTGAAAGGGTTTGGCCTGACCAGCAAGGCTCCTGTTAGCTTCCAGGACCGTCTGGGAAGACCCTGGGTCTGTTTCCTGAGGGCCAGGACACCGAGTGTTAACACTCCTTAGACCCGGGGGAGGCGGGTCCTCACTCCTGGGGAGCTGGGTAGAGGGGAGCGGTAAGACCATCCGCACATTAGTGCCCCCGCGTATGAAGGTGGCTGGGGCGACGCATGTGTGCCGAGCAGCATCTCCAGGGACCCCGGTGGGAAGGGGTGGGGTGGGTGGAGCATTGCTTTCTCCCAGAGCAATGGATCTCTCTTTCTCATGGTTGTTTCCCAGGATTTGGGGCAGTACCTGCCAGAATCCTCAAGTTTGAGTCATTCTTTAATGTTTCCCCATGAAGTCAAGAGGGCCCATTTTAAGAAAGCCCTGTTTCTTATGGTTTAAGTAGATGTTCACTTTAAGTCAGGTAATATGGGTAAGCATTGTTACTGAGTAGGGCCAGACCTCAGGGATAGCCGCGGGTTTGGTTCCAGACCAGCACAATAAAGCGAATCTTACAATAAAGCAAGTTGCATGAATTTTTTTGTTTCCCAGTTTATAGAAAAGTGACGTCTACCTTATACTGTAGTTTTTAAGTGTGCAATAGCATTACGTCTAAGAAACAGTATACAAACCTTAATTTAAAAATACTTGTTTAAAAATGCCAAAATAGCTAGAAGAGTAACATCAAAGGTCACTGATCAGAGATCATCATAACAGATACAATAATAATGAGAAAGCTTGAAATATTGCAGGAATTACCAAAATGTGGCACAGAGACCTGAAGTAAGCACATTCTTTTAGAAGGATGGCCCAGTAGACTTGCGCCACGCAGGGTTGCCGCAAACCTTCAACTTGTGAAAAATACAGTATCTTCAAAGGGCAGTAAAATGTGGTGCCTGGGTTCATTGTTTCGGGGAAAAGGCCCCCTTTCCTCCTAAGACCGGAGGGATGCTTCCTTTGTTTTAAACCTCATGGACGTTTCTAGTATTTACTTCCTTGCTTCTGTATCTGGGCTTTGTTTTCACAGAGTTCTTCTACCAGTCAGTTTTTCAGTTTGTTTTGAATTAAGAGAAACTTCTATAAATCTAATTTTAAGGTGTCAGTGGCCTGACATTTCACAACTGCCCTGTGGCTTTCATTCATGCTAATTAAGCCATCTCTCAAATTTCAAATTTTAATTTTTTCACTGTTGGATGAAAAGGGTGGTATTTCTCATCCAGTACCCTTCTTTTGGAAACTTAAACTATTTCAGAGAAATAACAAGGGTAAGATGAAAAAACAAAAAGTAACCAACCCACATTAATCTTCTTAAACATCTGTTTTTGGCTTTTTCCCCAAGGTGTAAAAAGATGGTTCCAGCTTCAAAGAGATTCACTATACATAGATCTTCTAATGTTCTTACACTTTCTCTGAAACGTTTTGCAAATTTTACTGGTGGAAAAATTGCTAAGGTAGGTAGATAATATTAACACCTGTTTTATGCTGAGTCTTTCAAGGCTTAACTGTCCAGCAGCTACATGGAAGTTTTATTACCTGATTTTCTAATTTCTTCCAGCACTTTTTAGTGGAATAAAATGTCAAAGAACTGAGCTCACAGTTTGATGTGTGTGTTTACAGAGTGTGTGTGTTGTCGTCTGTATCCCTTAGCTGGCTAGACTTTCTGAAAGTCACAGCTGGTGCTTGTTGCCCACGTTTGAGCGTTGTAGTCAGTGAAGGTGCTGAGCGTTCAGGGAACGCTTATGGCATTTCAAGTCCAAAGAAGATTTCCTGGCCAGACCTTGCCATTCTTTCCCCAGAGCTTGTTTCCTTGCTTATTCATTTGTTTTCTGATTGGTAGTATACTGACCTTTCCCATTTTCTTCCCACTTTCTGAAACTGAGAGTGGTCAGAAATCCAGTAACACACGGAAGAAATAACCTGCTCCTGAATTGTTAAAAATAAGTAATGACTTCAAGTCCAGACTTGTGATTGTTAACTGTCTGCTTTGATGGGTTTGGAGAATTCACCTAGTCTGGGTCCTTACTTGCGTAAAGAAAGCGAAGAGTATGGCGGGATTGCAGTAAACACACTTAGAGTCAGGCGCGCTCCGGGTTAGGCCTGTCTTCCGAAATGAGGCCGCGGGTGTTGGGTCCCTGCTGGAGCACCGTAAGGCGCCATGCTCTGTGAGCCTCCTGCCCTGCCCTGCGTGTATGGACAGGATGATCTGCACCTTTAGAGATAATGTTCCTTTTTTCTCTCTTCATACTTGTGTAGGATGTGAAATACCCTGAGTATCTTGATATTCGACCGTACATGTCTCAACCAAATGGAGAGCCGATCATTTATGTTTTGTATGCAGTCCTGGTACACACTGGTTTTAATTGCCATGCTGGCCATTACTTCTGCTACATAAAAGTAAGTTGTGTGGATTTTGTTAATTACTCTATTTACAGTACACTGTAAGATACCACTGGCATTCTTGGGAGGGAAGGGGGCTTTTCCAGTTGATGTGTGGTAGCCCCCTTTTCTTACAGGTCTCTGGATTGGGGTTCCCCATGTACCTGATCGAATCTAATATCTCTTTTGTTGGCTGTCTTACAGGCTAGCAATGGCCTCTGGTACCAAATGAATGACTCCATCGTGTCTACCAGTGATATCAGATCGGTACTCAGCCAGCAAGCTTATGTCCTCTTTTATATCAGGTATTGTCAGGAAAGTGCACTTCCACCTTTTCTGTTAAGTCAGAAAGAGCACTTCACTTCATCAGCATGCTTAAATTCCATTGTTTGGTTAAACAGCATCTCGATGGTGGGGAGAGTAAGGAAGGTGTGTTTGAGAGTGGGCCATGCGTTTACTGTAGCTCCCAGCTCTTTGGCAGGTTAAAGAAATTCACAGAAGAAGGGACGGGAGTAGCCACAGAGGGCTTCTGCTGCTGGCAGCAAACCAGGTGGGCTGGGGAGGCAGTGAGCAGAGGCCCCAGAAGGGACTCCTGAGTACCCAGTGTGGTCATCTCTCAGCCCTGGGCAGTAGCAGCCAGCCACCCCTGGCCAGGCCCGGGCCTGCCCCCTCCTGCTGCTGCGTGTTACTGATTCAATAATTCCTTCTGGAGATGTAGGGCCTTGGGGCAGTCTGATGAGTGCTCCAAGGTATATCCATTGGTAGTAACTGGAAATTCAGAACATCCTGAAATTGCCAACAATAGCATATCACATAAATGATAGTGTGTACATGTCACAAAATACAATGCAACTGTTGAAAGTGGTTTTTATGATGCTTTTAAAATGCTCTGAGAAGTGCTCTATATATGGAGGATAAGCAGTTTGAAATTTTACACGCTGATGTCAAGATCAGTCCAGGCTAAAGCCTGGAGGGAAATCCACAAAATCTGGATAGCAGGTTCCTTGAAGGGGTGAGGGGAGGCAGAGTGTCTTTGTTTCTTTCTAACATCTCAGGATAGCACAGATCTTTTACATATTTAGAAAAATGGAAAACAAAAATAGCTTTAAAAAATCACCAGCCCCCCCCAAAAAACCTTTCAGCTAGAATACAGATATCAGATCAGAATCCACAGTGACCCTCTGTGTGCTGACCTGAGCTCCGGTGCCAGCCTGGGCCGGGCCGGGACTGTGTGCACTTCCCCAGGCTGCGTCTCCTGTTGCAGAGGGTGGGGTGTGCGTGAGCTCTTTGGGGAGGTGTCCCATGTTACCCTGAGCACTGTCACTCTCTGTCCCCAGGTCCCACGATGTGAAAAATGGAGGCGAACTTACTCATTCCGCCCACAGCCCCGGCCAGTCCTCGCCCCGACCGGTCATCAGTCAGCGGGTTGTCAACAGCAAACAGGCAGCCTCGGGATTCATTGGCCCACAGCTCCCCTCGCACATGATGAAGGTAGCCCTCCCGAGCAGAGCGCCCAGCCCTCTACTTAGTGGTGCAGTGGTGGCCCTGACCTCATGCACAGCTGAGTTTCGTATCCACAAAAATGGATTCAGGCCGTTTATTATAAAATACTTCAAACGTAGGGGAAATCTCTGAGGACGCACAATGTGATCCAGAAGGAAGCAGGGGTGCAAGTCTGTCTAAACACTGGGGACTTGGTCTCCCACCCTGGACTCCGTTCACTTCATGGAGTAAATATTGAGGGGTTCTTGATTCATGCTGGCCTCCAGGAGAGGGATGCTTGTACAGAAAGAACACTTCTTTGCCTCCGTTTAGCCCTCTCAGGGGTGTGGCATTTTCTGCCTGCCGTCCGGCTGGGCCCGATCACACCCCTGAGGGCTGCTCAGAGCAAGTGGAGGGTATTCTCTCTGGTTCCTGTGACATCGGCATCCTCAGTGGAGGCCTGGCTTCTGCTTGACATAAGTGTTGAAACTGCAGACATGCTGGAATAGCCTGTAGGCGCCGTGGAAGAATCCTGCCACCTGTGCCATCATGTCGTAACAGCCTTGCAGTGTGACAGGGAGTCACAGCCTCAGTGCTGTAGGGAGCTGGACAGGTGGCAGGTCCTATGCTGGGCTTGGCCCGAGTGACGTGAGACAGACCAGCTGCCGAGCACCTGCCCTGTGTGGAGGGGCCGCCGCTGTTGATTTGTCAAGAGATGTTTTTGTTTAACTATGAAGCCTTCCCTTATAGCTCAGTCAGTACAGAATCTGCCTGCAGTGCAGGCAGGGTTCGATCCCTGGGTCGGGAAGATCCTCTGAAGAAGGAAATGTATCCTTCTTCAGTACCCACTCCAGTATCCATGCCTGGAAAATCTCTTGGATGAGGAACCTGGTGGCCTGCAGTCCATGGGGTCTCAGAGTCGGGTATAAGTGAGCGGCTAAGACTTCCAGTGTGAAAGTGAAAGTCACTCAGTCGTGTCCGACTCTTTGAGACCCCATGGACTGTACAATCCATGGAATTCTCCAGGCCACAATACTAGAGTGGGTAGCCTTTCCCTTCTCCATAGGCTCTTCCCAACCCAGGGATTGAATCCAGGTCTCCCACACTGTAAGCAGACGCTTTATCAGCTGAGCCATTATCCAGTGGTAAGTTAGCAACTAATTCAAATACTTAAGAAAACATTTTGAAGGTCAAACAAAGTTCCTCTATGAGGCAGAATTCACCCATGACCACCGGTGTGCAACTTCTGGATTTTAGCAGCAAAAGCTGGGATGTGGAGCAAAAGAACTACTCAAGTAAGGGTGGGAGGTCACAGAGGCAGGGATGGCTGAGCAAGTGTGTCCGGCCACATGACTGTCGCCGCGTTCCTGGGGCCCTGGGAAGTCCCCGGGGCTGGCTTCCTCCTGCCTGAACTGCCAGGGGCTCCCAAAACCACAAAGGAGAACCTGAGTGACTCCATGCCCAAGAGGACCTGCTGCTTTCTGCCAGAGCAGGAAGAGTTTGGTCTGGGGGTTGTTCTCTGACAAAAGCCGTTGTCCCTGTTTACCAGGAATTAATTCCCAGAAAACTGGGGCCTGTGAAAGGTCTGGGGCGGGCAGACCCGTGTGAGAGGGGTGGTATTCCTCATTCCTCAGAGAGAGAGAAAAGAGGGCCAGAGTGGGAAAGGCCCGCCGCCTCAGGTCTCTTGAGTCTGGCGGTTTCTAGAGCTCTCACCTGGTTGTGGTCTGCTTGTCCCCAGAACCCCCCTCACCTGAACGGGACGGGACCGCCGAAGGAGACGCCAAGCAGCCCCATGTCAGGCCCCAGCGGGAACTCTAGTGCCAGCAGGACTGTGAACGCCTCCCCATCTGTTCAGAACTGGTCAGTTAGCAGGCCCTCAGTTATTCCAGAACACCCCAAGAAACAGAAAATCACGATCAGTATTCACAACAAGTTACCTGTGCGCCAAGGTCAGTCTCAGCCTAGCCTTCACAGCAATTCTTTGGAGCACCCCAACAAGCCCGCCCCCTCTTCTACCATTACCACTTCTTGTGCAATACAGTCTACCTCGAGTGCCCCCACGCCGCCCGCCTCTAGTAAGGTCCCAAAGCAGATGGCCCCGAGGGAGGCCTGCTCCAGGCCCGTGATGAACGGCAGGCCCAGGCCGAGCGCTGGCGTGCTGGTCCCCTACGGCGCCGAGTCCTCCGAGGAGTCTGACGAGGAGGCCAAGGGCCTCGGTCAGGAGAATGGCTGCGGGCTGACCGAGAGCGTGTGCTCCCCTGCTCCAGACGCCGAAGACGGCGACGCCTCCCCGCACGAGCTCCAAGAGCCCGTGGCTCTAAATGGTGCTACTGGTACGGACAGCGACCCAGTGGAAAACGGCCTGCCCTCAGACAGGGCCCCTTGCCCAGGCCAGCCCGCACTGCACTCAGAACACCCCTTTCCCAAGGCAAACGGCCTCCCTGGGAAGGTGAGTGGCTATGGGGTGGTGGGCAGGCGGGCTTCCCTTCTGCCCTCGTGTCTGGTGGGTCACGTGGCTGGGTTTCAGGAGGCACGGGCGTGGCACTCACAGCTGAAAAAATTTTTTTTTAATCCTAGTTGATGTCTGCTCCTTTGCCACCTCTTCCAGAAGACAAAATCTTAGAGACCTTCAAACTCGGCAGCAAAGCCAAAGGCTCGGCAGAGGAGACTAGGTAAGACGGCTGTCCCAGGGCAGCAGGATGCGGGAGCAGGGCACGTCGGCTCACGGAAGGCCTAGGATGAGCCTCCTTGAATAAGCATCTGTAGCACTCATTGACTTGCCTGGTGGGAAAGTCAGGTAAACAGTTACCGGGGCCTGTAAGTCCAGCACCCACCTCCTCTCCTGCAGAGCCTCCCCCCCGTGCTGGGGCGTTGTCAGTACATGTCTGACCAGCCAGCGGGTCCCACTCAGCGCCCCCAATAGGCACCCGAGGGTGTGCAGAGGGGCTGGGCTGGGAGTCTTGCTCTGTCCAGGAGCAAAGGCTTTGTTATGCTCTCTCTAGAGCTCTGAGATTAAATTAATGGTCAGTGTGGTGTGTCTCCATGCCTAAAAACAGACATCAGTGTCCTGACCTCAGCGTACATACCGTGTTGAGAGTAAAGGCAGGGCCGTGAGGCGGCGGCCGCGGTCACCAGGTGGACAGCCTGGGAGCTAGCACTTTGCAGAGGTCAGGTCGCGTCACCTCACGTCAGCGCCCTGACAGCCTCCTGGAGGACAGCTCTCGGCCAAGGTGTGACTGTCTTACCTGGACACCTGGGGGTGTCTGTGAAGTGGCCAGTAACAGAGCTGAGGTTTTCTCCACGTGGACCAGGGCCGTGGGCACCTGGCTTGTTCTGCAGAACTGCCTGCCTCCGCCCCTCCCTACTGGTGCTCTGGTCTCCCCCATCACAGGGACAACCCCCATGCACCCCGTGTCAGAAGGGCCTTTGCAGGGGATGTGCCCTCAGCAAGAACCCCAGTCAGGAATGTTCCCAGTCGAGCCTACAGAGGGGCCAGCCTGGGCACTCAGTCCCTGGCCCCACGGCTGTCCTCATCTCTCCCCTCATCTGGCTCAGCTCGTCTTCAGGTGGAGCGTGTGTGAGCAGCATGACAGATGACCTGTGGCGGTCACACCCCAGCCACGAGCGCCCCAGCCGAGCCTCTGTGGTGACCTCGCGTGTCTTCTCTCTCCCAGACCAAAAAGGGGGCCCGCTTTAGGGTTTTTCTTGTTTTCTGGCAACTTTCCTTAACTTGAGGAGTCCGTCAAAAGCATGGCAGAATTCGTTTACTGCAGCAGTGGTTCCTCACAGTTTGTTGGTAATTCAGGGAGCTCTTGGCTCTGTTGGGAGGTAACTACTCTGTCTCTGAGGCGCCAGGAAAATTCGGAGAAAAGGGATCCAGAGAAAAAGTAAGCGCCCTGTCATTATTTGACTTTTTTGATGGTCTGGACTTAGTTACTGAGAAGAATTAGAAAAATATCTGAAAACCAGAGACACTTAGAATTGCAGAGTTATTACTGAAAAATTAAGTAGGCTTGATAGAAAGTTTTACATTTATGTACAATGAGAAAACTTGAAGTTTCCAAAAATGATAAGCCCAGTTTTAGGTTTCAGCCAGATACAGTAAAGCCATAAAATATTCAGTAAATGAATGAAGTGTTTGTCCATCCCTGTAGCCCACTGACAAAAACCCAGAGAGTAAGTGACCCCTGTCCTTCTCTGTCTCTGCGGGGCTGCAGGACACCTGGCTCGGAGGAGAGGCCTCTGGAGCATCTGGAGGCGGAGCTAGAGGCCGGCTGCTCCCCTCCCGGCGACACCCGGGACAACCTGGAGCCTGTCTCAAATCTCAGCAGCAAACTCAAGGCTTCGCCGCCCTCGGACCCCAGCATCAAACCTACCAAAGAAGAAGTCTCTGAACATGTTTCGGCAGAACCCGAGGAGGCTGTGCCGAGTGTCAGCACCTTTTGTAACCCCGACAAGGACACCCTCGGGGATGATCAGCTTTCAGCACCCTGTGACTCTGGGAATTTAACAGACGATCAGAGCAAACTGACCCCAGACGTGGGAGGGACGTTACCAGAGCAGCCCCAGGACTCGGTGGCTGCAGAAGCCACAGGGAGGCTGAGCCCGGGTCCCTCTGTGCCTTCCGAGGGCGACCGTGAGCCCGAGCCCTTGGGTCACAGCGGTCGGGACAGAGGCTCGGAGGCGGAGGGTTCCGCTAAGAGCACGGGGGTGTCCACAGACGAGGTGCCCTCTCCACAGCTAGACACGATCACAGAGAACCATCCTGAGGGGCCCCCTGAGCGCAGCAGCAGTGAGAGAGGGGAAGACAGTAAGGCCGGGCAGAAGGCCCCGGAGCCGTGTCCAGTCCAGGAGAAGGTCAGCAGCCTCAGAAAGGTTGACCGAGGACATTACCGCAGCCGAAGGGACCGCTCTTCCAGTGGTGAGCGTGCACGGGAGAGCCGGAGCAGGACCGAGGTGCAGCATCGGCGGAAGCGGCCCCACCGGGAGCATGAGCGGCTGCGGCCCAAGCGGCCCCGGCCGGAGCCCTGCGCCCTGGCCCCACAGCCCCCCTGCCCCAGCTCCCTGGCCAAGTCGAGCCACCACCACTCGCGGAGCAGGGGTGCCCCCGACCAGGAGTGGAGCCGCTACCACCATGCCGAGGGTGAGCACGCCTGGGCCCGGGAGAAGTACTACCCGGACAGGCTGCGCTGGGAGCGCTGCCGGTACCACCACGATAGATCCCCCCTGTACCCCGGCCGGGAGCCCCGGGACTGGCGGCCCTTCCATGCCGAGCGAGAGTACGTGCGGGCCGGGCCCTACGGTGGCCGGCCCTACAAGGACCACTACAGAGGCCGCAAGGGCTACGAGCTGGTGGCCAAAGAGAGGGACCGGCACCGCTTCAGCAGCCCCCGGGCAGGCATGGCCCACGCGCCCCCTCCACACCCCCCTGCCAAATACGCCCACGACAGGCTCGGCTTTGGGGCTGAAGACGGCAGCTGCGACCTGGCCACACGGTTTCACGAACACGACAATGTTAAGTCACGGAAACGGAGATACGATAGCCTCGAGAATGAGAGTCACGTAGAAAAGAAAGCCTGGAGAAACTTACAGAAGGACCCTGTAGAGGAGCCCAAAGTGAAGAAGCACAAAAAGTCGAAGAAGAAGAAGAAATCCAAAGACAAACACCGGGACCGAGACTCCAGGTGAGGGGCAGCTGCGCGTGGGGGGCGCGCCCTCCGCACCCAGCCTGCGGCCGGTTGAGGGCTGTGTCGTGCGTAGCTTTCATCTTGGTGGGTTTGGGATTGCCCTGTTTTTATCGATTCCTAAACCTTAGCTCTGTTTTAAGCGGTATCTTATTACGTGGATTTATAAAACGCCTAAAAACCTGGTCTTACAAGACATGGCTGTGGTCAGTTGGTGCTTTGTAACTCTGAGAACACACGCAGCGTTCGGAAGGTAAAGCTTGGGATTGTCCGACTTCATAGCGGTGGTGGTGGGTAGTTGCTCACTTCTGTCCGACTCTGTGACCCCATGGACTGCAGCACTCCAGGCTTCCCTGTCCTTCACCATCTCCCAGAGTTTGCTCAAGCCCGTGTCCATCGAGTCTGTGATGCCATCCAGTCATCTCTTCCTCTGTTGTCCCCTTCTCCTCCTGCCCTCAATCTTTCCCAGCATCAGGTTCTTTTCCAGTGAGTCTGCTCCTCATATCAGGTGGCCAAAGTATTGGAGCTACAACTTTAGTATCAGTCTTTCCAATAAATATTCAGGGTTGATTTTCTTTAGGATTGACTGTTAACCTATTTATTCACAGATGTAGTTATAGTTCTACGTCTGTTGATACTCTCCAACAAATTGTCCAATGAGATTTCAAACTGAGTTTCCATTTCTCCATTTCTCAGTTTGAAATCTCATTGGGAAGTTTGTTCATGCATTCTTTAAAAGCTAAATTGGTCAGCAGTTTTCTGGAAAATGACTTCTCCGTGAGGAGAGGACTGCGCACAAACAGTTACTATACACTGGTGTCTCAAGATCGAAACCCTGGGAAGAGGTGAAAAGTGGTTACTTGAAGGAAAAGGACATCAAACCTCCTTCCGTCTGTGTGCCTGACACACCCGGCAAAGATACTTTTTCCTTCAGCCACTAACTAGTTTCAGGAAAAGTTGGTGGAGTCCTTCCTTCCTCTGGTGTTTTGGCCAGAGCTCTTCTCCCCACAGTTGAAGGCTGCGGTGGGGACAGGTTGAAACCGGTGAGTTTATGACCCTGGACTTAAATTATTACAGTGAAAACCGCTCGTTTAATTAGGAGAGTCTCACTTGTGTGTGCGTAGCAGAAGGGGTGTGAGTGAGAGGCCCAGGCCCCGCGCGGCGGGTCGCGCTCCCAGTGGCCCTAGTCCTGGCTTTGTCTTCGGCAGGCATCAGCAGGATTCAGACCTTTCCGTAGCGCACTCCGACGCAGACCTCCACAGACACAAGAAGAAGAAGAAGAAAAAGAAGAGACACTCGAGGAAATCCGAGGACTTCGGGCGAGATTCCGAACCGCGCTTGCCCAAGGCAGCCAGCTGTGAGACTGTGGCCCATTTCCGGAGAGCCGAGGGCGCCTTCCCCCTCGCAGACGGCCTGCCGCTGGAGGGCGCGGCTCCTTTCTGTGAGAAAACCAAACACTTCAGGATGGAGAGCCGGGAGGCCAGGTGTCGTCTGTCTGAGTGCGGCCAGGGTAAGGGGCGAGCTGGGGAGGACCGGGGCGGGGCAGCTGTCAGGCTCCCGCGAGGCCTTCCTCGCCTGCGGCCAGGGGAGAGCTGGGCCAGGTGGAGCCGGGCGCCTGTGCGCTGTGTGGCTCTGGGCGTCTGGGGACAGAACTGTTCCTACGCCATGTTTGACAGAAACATTTTTGTGGTACCTCCTTTCTCTTCTGGGCGCTGAACCTCTGCCCCTTGTGAGGTCAGACCCTGGAAGTCTGTCTGGCAAGCGGTGCACAGGCGTCATGCCTCGGGCCCGGCTCCCAGTGGGGGTCCCGGGCGACCGCAGGCTGCCAGGCTCTGGAATTCTTGTCGGCCCTGCAGGGCTTGGCCCACTTGTAACTTCCTAGTCTCTCCTGCTCCCTCCACTCTGTACGCATCCTCAGCTGTTCCCCTGACCTTTGACCCTAAAGGAGTGCTGAGCCTTGCAGGGGGCCGGGCGGAGAGCGGGGTGCCACCTTCACGTGGCCTGCCGGTTGGGAAGGATTGGACATTTTTAAATGGCTGCTGCTGCTGCTAAGTCGCTTCAGTCATTTCCGACTGTGTGACCCCATAGACGGCAGCCCTCCAGGCTCCCCCGTCCCTGGGATTCTCCAGGCAAGAACACTGGAGTGGGTTGCCACTGCCTTCTCCTTTAAATGGTTGGAAGAGTCCAAAGAAGACTTATATTTCACATGAAAATTTTGTGAAATTGATGTGTCAGTAAAGCTGTGCTCCAGCCCAGCCCCTGTCCATGGCCCCGCAGAACTGGCAGAGCCCAGCCTGGGCCTTCCATGGACCAGCTTGCTGAGCCCCCTCATCCACCCTGACCCCCAAGGTGTTCCCTTGTGACCCTGCCTGCTGTCCGGGAGCCCCAGAGGCCATGGGTTCTCTACCGTGTCCTGAACCCAGGGAGGTGTCATGCTGGTTCGGGGAGGACGCCCTCCCATGGCCCACAGTCACGTGATGGTTAGTGGAGGAGAGACAGATGGCCACACAGTGCACTGGCGTTTGGGAGAAGCAGAGATCATGAGAGGTGGGGTGTCTGGGGAGGGGTGGATGCCGGGGGTGCTTGGAGCAAATGAGAAGACCCGTGGGGCCATTAGGAAAGGGAAGCTAGGTGTCCTTTGCTGTTTGTTAAGATGGCAACAATGTGCATTTCCACCTTGGTTTCCACGAACATTTCCATGGTTTGGGCCAGGGGCTGGGTGAGATGAGTCCCTTCTGACTGCGTGTGGTAAAGTGGTCCGGGCAGGTCCTCAGGAATTCTGCGTGTCTGCCTGAATCTTCCCCTTCAGGCTGCAGGTCTGTGGTGAGGACCACAGCCAGAGGCCGCCAGCCCAACATGGGCGCAGCTCACCCACAGAGCTGGCTTGGGGGACAGTAGGTGGCACGCGAAGCCCGGTAGTGGACATGTGCTGGCCCAGGTGCAGGTCTCCAGGGGCTGCAGGTGGGGGGTCCCTTTCCTGTCCTCGATCTGATGGCGCTCAGACGCCCATACTGTCCTGACCTCCTGGCAAGGGCCAGCCCCGAGGGCCCAGGCCCGGCACTGCTGTCGCACTGCTGTCGTCGGCTTCCAGAGGCCAGACCTCTGCCTGCCTGTGCGCGTGGGGGCCTTGACCTTTCCTCTGGGCCTTGACCTTTAATCCAGACTCTTGCTCTCTGGCGCCACCAAGCTCTGGGTTTCTTTGACCCAACGTTGAAATGCCGATGGGTTTGCTGGGATCAGATTGGGCTGTTCCCACGGGGATGTGGCCCTCAGTCACCACGTAAAAGCATGTTTTCAGTGAAACCCTTGGAAGCACAGCGCGTGTAGGACTGGTTTCGGCAACAGACCTGTTTGAGAACTGCTTCTAAGTTAATCATGTGATATGCACAGAGCACAGGCACTAAAAGTTTTGCAAAAACATTAAAATGTTTCCTAACCTTTGCTTTCTAGGTGATTGAAAACTTGGCCTCAAAACAAAAACTTCACTAGTTATGGTGAGCTCTTTTCCTCTCTGCATGTTTGTCCTGACTGTTTGTGGAGCCGCTGAGGGGCCTGAGGAGGGAGCTTGGGGCTGCCTGGGAGCAGCTGGGGAGTCNGGGGAGGACCGGGGCGGGGCAGCTGTCAGGCTCCCGCGAGGCCTTCCTCGCCTGCGGCCAGGGGAGAGCTGGGCCAGGTGGAGCCGGGCGCCTGTGCGCTGTGTGGCTCTGGGCGTCTGGGGACAGAACTGTTCCTACGCCATGTTTGACAGAAACATTTTTGTGGTACCTCCTTTCTCTTCTGGGCGCTGAACCTCTGCCCCTTGTGAGGTCAGACCCTGGAAGTCTGTCTGGCAAGCGGTGCACAGGCGTCATGCCTCGGGCCCGGCTCCCAGTGGGGGTCCCGGGCGACCGCAGGCTGCCAGGCTCTGGAATTCTTGTCGGCCCTGCAGGGCTTGGCCCACTTGTAACTTCCTAGTCTCTCCTGCTCCCTCCACTCTGTACGCATCCTCAGCTGTTCCCCTGACCTTTGACCCTAAAGGAGTGCTGAGCCTTGCAGGGGGCCGGGCGGAGAGCGGGGTGCCACCTTCACGTGGCCTGCCGGTTGGGAAGGATTGGACATTTTTAAATGGCTGCTGCTGCTGCTAAGTCGCTTCAGTCATTTCCGACTGTGTGACCCCATAGACGGCAGCCCTCCAGGCTCCCCCGTCCCTGGGATTCTCCAGGCAAGAACACTGGAGTGGGTTGCCACTGCCTTCTCCTTTAAATGGTTGGAAGAGTCCAAAGAAGACTTATATTTCACATGAAAATTTTGTGAAATTGATGTGTCAGTAAAGCTGTGCTCCAGCCCAGCCCCTGTCCATGGCCCCGCAGAACTGGCAGAGCCCAGCCTGGGCCTTCCATGGACCAGCTTGCTGAGCCCCCTCATCCACCCTGACCCCCAAGGTGTTCCCTTGTGACCCTGCCTGCTGTCCGGGAGCCCCAGAGGCCATGGGTTCTCTACCGTGTCCTGAACCCAGGGAGGTGTCATGCTGGTTCGGGGAGGACGCCCTCCCATGGCCCACAGTCACGTGATGGTTAGTGGAGGAGAGACAGATGGCCACACAGTGCACTGGCGTTTGGGAGAAGCAGAGATCATGAGAGGTGGGGTGTCTGGGGAGGGGTGGATGCCGGGGGTGCTTGGAGCAAATGAGAAGACCCGTGGGGCCATTAGGAAAGGGAAGCTAGGTGTCCTTTGCTGTTTGTTAAGATGGCAACAATGTGCATTTCCACCTTGGTTTCCACGAACATTTCCATGGTTTGGGCCAGGGGCTGGGTGAGATGAGTCCCTTCTGACTGCGTGTGGTAAAGTGGTCCGGGCAGGTCCTCAGGAATTCTGCGTGTCTGCCTGAATCTTCCCCTTCAGGCTGCAGGTCTGTGGTGAGGACCACAGCCAGAGGCCGCCAGCCCAACATGGGCGCAGCTCACCCACAGAGCTGGCTTGGGGGACAGTAGGTGGCACGCGAAGCCCGGTAGTGGACATGTGCTGGCCCAGGTGCAGGTCTCCAGGGGCTGCAGGTGGGGGGTCCCTTTCCTGTCCTCGATCTGATGGCGCTCAGACGCCCATACTGTCCTGACCTCCTGGCAAGGGCCAGCCCCGAGGGCCCAGGCCCGGCACTGCTGTCGCACTGCTGTCGTCGGCTTCCAGAGGCCAGACCTCTGCCTGCCTGTGCGCGTGGGGGCCTTGACCTTTCCTCTGGGCCTTGACCTTTAATCCAGACTCTTGCTCTCTGGCGCCACCAAGCTCTGGGTTTCTTTGACCCAACGTTGAAATGCCGATGGGTTTGCTGGGATCAGATTGGGCTGTTCCCACGGGGATGTGGCCCTCAGTCACCACGTAAAAGCATGTTTTCAGTGAAACCCTTGGAAGCACAGCGCGTGTAGGACTGGTTTCGGCAACAGACCTGTTTGAGAACTGCTTCTAAGTTAATCATGTGATATGCACAGAGCACAGGCACTAAAAGTTTTGCAAAAACATTAAAATGTTTCCTAACCTTTGCTTTCTAGGTGATTGAAAACTTGGCCTCAAAACAAAAACTTCACTAGTTATGGTGAGCTCTTTTCCTCTCTGCATGTTTGTCCTGACTGTTTGTGGAGCCGCTGAGGGGCCTGAGGAGGGAGCTTGGGGCTGCCTGGGAGCAGCTGGGGAGTCAGTCCTTGGTGGGGGTGAGGTTCAGGGCCTTAGACACGCTCTCCCTCGATGTAGAAAACAGGGCAGGTCAGAAGCTTAAGTCATTTGAAAGATGGAGAAGCCATTTCTTCACAGCCCTACCTGAGGGCCTGAGGGAGGGGGGCCCTTCCCAAGACCCCCGTCCTTGAGCTCTGGGCGCCTTGCTCCTCCCCATCCTGCACTTGTTTCAGACAAGAAGGGCTTGGCTTGATCTGAATGAGGTCTTGGTGGTTTTTTCCAGCAAATCAAAGCCTCGAGCATCATCTCCAGGCCTGGTGCTCAGTGGCCCTGCTGGGGGTGGGGGAGGGACTTTCGTCCAAATGTGTAACTTCTCCTCAGCAAGGTGAGGTTTGAGTGAACTGTCTACAGAGGACTACCGTGCAGCTTGTGAACACTTAGCAGCAAGTCCTCAAGGGGAAAGCCCAGAGCCCTGTTGAGGAATTCGCAGACTTTTTTCCTAGGGCGGCGGCTCCAAGTGCCCAGCAGAGGGTGCCCTCCCCACTGGCCTCCCAGCTATTGCCCGCAGGGAGGCCAGGGGGTTTTCCTACGGACCTGGGGCACCTGTGAAAGGGTGGGGGGACGTGAATGGAAAAGACAGCCCAGCTGGGGCTCACCAGGCCCTGGGTTCCACTTCCTACCTCTGGACCACTGACGCGGCTGCCTCTTGTCTTTCAGATTCACCGTGTTCAACAGAAGCCATCCCCAACCCAGCTTAAATTATAAATAGAGAAAATAACTTTGTTCAAATCTGCGTGGTGCTTCTTTAGTAAATACTGTACAGATTTTACCATGGAGGACTTTTTTTTTTAGTTTTTACCTTTTCTTAATTACCCTTATTCCAAACGGATGAACACTTTCTACAACTGCTGACCATTGTAAATCTATAAACTGTGTATATAAATCACATTGAAAATAACGCCCTGGACTAGAACATCTCAAATGCTGCTTAATCACAGACTCAGGTTGATCACTCGTATTCCATGCAATGCTCCTCCAAGTTAGACATCCGGTGCAAGACCAACCGGGAAACCATGGAATTATTAAAAGTACAAACTGACAGCGTGTATATTTAATTTAAAGACTTATTTAAAGATTCACAAGCTCTCAACTAGACTTTTGAGAGCAGTCTGTTTTCTGTAATGTCTGATACTAGAAACTAATTTGCTTCATATTTTAGTTGTATTCAAGATTTGAAGATGTATTTTATAGACAAGTTCTGTTTTTGAACTTTGTGGAACTATTCCAATCAATTTACCAGTTATGATGAGTATTTACATTATGAATGTATAATCCAAACATTATTTGTAAGGCCTACAGTATGTTTTTATTACATAACACTTTTTTATACAGTGTCTCTTGTCTTGACTATGATATTGGAGTCTGAGTTGTCAGCTTGGTCCCTTAAAGTTTCTAGTTACAGACAAAATCATACTGTGATTTTATTTTTAATATGGATATGCTATCAAACTGTGATACACTTATAATTCACTGGTCCTGCATCAGGAGATGGAGTGGGGAAAACTGTATTTAATACAGTTTGTATCTGAATAATCTGTATGGTTTATACAGTTTGTGTTGTTCAGAGATGTCTAAAGTTTGATCTTTGTTTTTTTAAAGATTAAAAAAGCACTTGCCCCACTGTAAATATACAGCATGTAAAATTTATATAGTATATAAATGGCAGCAAAGTCAACCTTGTGTGTCTGTCTTTTTTTACTGCTGTTTCTGCATTTGCTTGCAGACACTTCTCACAGACTTCTTTCTCTGCATTTATTTTCTTAAATCTTCTAAAGCTCCAGCCGTGGGCTCTCAGCCCCGCTGGTGAGAGTCTGGCATGGGCTGCTTCACCCAACAATCCTCCTGTTTTAAAGAACCCAGCTGTAAGCAATCTTATTTTAACAATGTGTTTTTATTTAATGAACACAGTATCTGCCATTTGACAGCCATACACTCTCCAGGCTTACCATTCACTTTACAACAAAATTATCAATAGATAGGATATTTCTTCATGCACGTTGTAGGAGTATATACATTGAATAACAAACACTCCAGAAGTCAACATATATGTACATTATTTACATATTAACTATTTACTGTAAATAGAAATGTTTTCTAAGAAAAAATAAAACGAGAAATCACAATGTGTGGTTTCTGGTCTACAACAGACCTAACTTCTCAGCAAAGCACATCTACGTAGATATATGCATTTTAGCTTGAAAAATATGCATTGCTTTATATGCAGCATTAAATGCTGCTTCATCTATAAATAGCTAGCTCCTATTTGGACTTCGTTTGGTACCACATTAAACTGCTCAAGAATGTTGTGATCCTGAGGACACCTGCCTGTATGGGCCCAAGGTGTCCACTTAAACCCCACGTCAATGGGGGTGTGTGGGGCTGTGGAAGCCATGCCTCCCACCCAGCAGACCTTCCCTGCCTCCAGCCCTCTGTCGCTGGAAGGAAGCTCTTTGGCCAGAGTTGGGACAAGGCGAGTAATTCAAGCACTGAGTGCAGACAGGAGGGTGGCAGGGGGGTGAACAGGATCACACTGAGGTCCAGGCAACCAGGCCCGCCAGCCACAGACCTGTCCCCGGACAGCCCTGACCCAGCGGGGCTTCTGGACCAGGCCATCTGAGGGCTTAGTCGGAGGACACCTTAAGCCTGTCAGGTTAACACTGTCACAACAAAACCTGCAATTCATGACTTCACGTAACACTCCTAGGGCAAAGGACAGATCCTGAGCACCACAGCCTTCGGCATCATTCTGGGCAGGCAGCCGTCGGGTGAGGCTCCTTCACAAACGGCCAGAGAAAATTTCTTACAGAGGTTTCCTTCTGCTCACTTCTCTCAACCACCCCCTGATGCAGACCCAAAAGACTAAGTCCTGTATCCCCAGGGTCCTACCTGGATCAAACAAAGGAGAGAGAGATCGGTTGTCCCACGCAAAATACTGATGGAGCTGGCGCCCCAGGCAGCCCAGGAGCGGCGCTGGCGTCAGCAGTGTTTGGCCGGGTGGTCTGGGCAGCATCTTTTCACGGAAGACTGGGGCCAGAGTTGCATATATGCCAATCAGGCATTTCAAGAATGCTGACTTGCCCTTCGAACTAACTAGAGGTTTGAATCTGAGGTATTGGTACAGTAGCAAAGCATAAATGCTTGGGAATGAACCAAAAGTCAGTTTGCTGCCTGGTGGAGAGTCCTGGGCGTGGACCCCTTTGCAGTCTAGTGTGACTGTGGGCTGCGCGAGGCTGAGAGCTTGTAGCCATCCGTCTCAGCATCAAGGCAACTCCCAGGAAACGTTTTCTGTTTTACCTCTCCATGCATAGGTTGAGGCGGTCTTTCTTGAACTTGGCTTTTGCACAGGAGAGGTGATGAGCTCTCAGGTGTACAAACTGAACAAGGTGGGTGCCTTTGCAGTGGGGCAGGGAAAGATCCCCCAGGGAAGGGACCCTTCACCGAGACAGCCCACATGGGCGAGAGGGTCCTACATATAATGTGCGGGGGTCCTGGTGGTGGAAATAAAACTTACAGTAAAAGGCATGTCACTGGCCCGGCCCTGAATGCCCCACCCTGTGCACCCTTGGGCCATCTCTGCGGTGTGACGGGCCCAGCTCCTCACCGAACACTCGAGCACCTCTCCCTCAGCCAGCGGCACCTGGCAACAACCTGGTCACGGATCTTCTCCAGTCCGACCACCAGTGCATATTTGGGGTTTTAAACTATTTACAGAAAAGCATAAGTGCTATACAGCTTCATCCCCCAGCCTGCTCTTTCCCTTCCTGTAATATATCAAATCTCTGAAAACACGGAGGAAGATTGTCTCTAGTTCCTTATATGTCTACACATTACATTAATATATCTGATCATTGTACGCACTCGTTTGGCCAACAGGCCTGAAGTAGTGAAGACGGGGTCACCGCTGGCCTCAACCATGCGTTCGGTTGGACCACGTGACACTGCTGTTTGTGGGTATCAGAAATGGGTCAAATGTGAGCAGTTTCATGTGGTTCAATACATACACGGTCTGTCCTGGGATTCAGCAGTTACAGGATAAACACCCCATACCAAAATTTAATGATCTGTGTCTTTTAGAAAAGTTATCTGTGGGGCCACGAAGGCTGAGCTGGATGACTCAGAAGACGACCCCTGGAGCCCTACCCTGCCCAGCGCGCCCTCAAGGACACGGGCGTCTCCTTCCACCAGGGGGCGCCCTCGGGTTCCCCAGTTGCTGCATGTATGTAACTTGTTCTCAGTGCACAGTATATACGTGTGTCCAGAAGTTAAATTTATAGCTGCCATTCTAAAAATACTACTGTTAGAAAGTATCTTTCATTATAATTTCAGAATATAAAAAGGCGTATAAAAGCTATAATCCTATATATCTGAGAAAAAAACTCAATAAAAAAGTGGTAGCTTTTCTTTTCCTGTTATGACACAAAACAGCGGCTTTCAGAACGGCCAACACCGCCACTGCCACCAAGGAGCACGTGGGGGCCCTCGTCTGCCCCGCGGATATTCAAGGCTGGACCACCAGGTGCAGCTGCAGGCCAGGGCTTCGGGAAGGATGTCCCCGGAGCCGGGAGGGCGGCGGCGGGAAGGGGTGACGTGAGGCCTCTTGAGATCAGCAGGGGCTGCTGTCCCGGAGGAGACAGGGCAGGCTGTCGGGGTGGTCCAGGGGGTCGCGGAGAGGCCCCCAGTCACTCTGCTGTGGGGTTTCAGTTTACTTTTACCTGCTGCTCAGACCAGGAAAGCTCTATTTCTTATTGGCAATCCTCCTTTTCCTCGTGGCCAACATGTCATAGAAAGGATCCCTGCTGATACTCGCTCTGGGAGAGGGTAAAAAAAAAGCCGGGTTAGGATGGGAGGGGCAGTCCTACACACAAGGTCCCATCAAGAGCGCCCCTCGGCTCGACAACAGCCTCACCCATCACCCAGGCCCCACCCCTGACACGCCCACAGACTAGAGTCCGCCCCTCCTGGCCTACCTAGCGCACAGGCCCCACCCCTGACACGCCCCCAGCACAGGCCCCGCCCCGGCGGGCGCGGGCGCACCTGATGGACTTCATCCACTCCTCCTTCTCCTCCGGGCTGGGCGCCGAGATGCGGTACACCACGTGGTTGCCCTCCACTACCCGGCCGTCTGCCTCTGTCTTACAGGCTTTGATGACCTGCCCTTTGTGGCTGGGGTTGTACAGCTCGAAACAGTTCTGGTGGAGACAGGACTGTCACCCGGCGCTGGGGGAGCGGGAGGGAAGGGCGGGCGGCGGGGAAGCCAGCTTACGGGTTTCCGCGGGTCCTCCACCTCCCTGATGCTCAGGTTCTCCAGCGGGATGATTCCCCGGGGCTCCTTATCCTGCGGGACAAAGCGCTCAGCCAGCCTCCCCCACACCCGCCGAGGGTCCCACGACATGGAGGACCCGCAGCCCTGTGCTTACCGTCGTGTATTCAAAGTAATAGAGGCAGTTGTCGGTGAGGATGAACCAGCGCCGCTTCCAGGTCTTCACGCGCCCCCCTAAGAGCAGAGGAACCCCGTGAGTCTGGGCAGAGCAAGCCCTACACGAGCTACTGTGCTTTTCAGAAATGCCACTGGGGCCGAGCTGGATTCTACACTTCCTCCTCCGACATTCTGCCCCAGATCCTGGCCACGGTGTGCGGCCTGGCCTGCCCGTGGCTGCCGGGGCCCGCATGCACCCCCACCCACCTGCAGGGCACCCAGATGACCCCAGCATTTCCCAAGTCTGCTTCCTGGTAGAGTTAGTCGTGATGAATGGTCTTAATTTCCCCCACATGGAAATGACAACAGGATGAAGTCAGCGCCGCTGCCGGTCTGTCCAGGACTTAATCCCGTTACGTCAGGACCGTCATCGCATTACTGAGGACTTGTGGTGGCCCTGGGATCCATCAAAATCAATTATGGCCTTAGCCCAGAGAATTATTAGATTGAATTAATCTGTTAACAAGATCTGGGACACACATGCATGCATACACACACACACACACACACACATACACACACACAGAGCTCATCTGCACCTACTCTCCTTCAACTACAGCAAAGAAAATCTTTTACCCTCAAATATTCAGTAGAAACCAACTGGCGTCCATTTCTATTTCTAGTCTCTGCTTCCGACATGAAGTTTAAAAACAAACATTGAAACAGAACACACGCCTGGCGACAAGTGTCTGCGCTCCACCAGCACGAGGTAAGCAGCAGCTGCCCCGCAGCCTGGCCCCCGGTGCACACAGGTGAGACCCTTGTGGCTGAGGGCCACGGACCTGGTCCCTGAGATTGAGGAGCCCAGACAGAGACATGGAGGGACATGAAGGCTGTCTGGAAATTGAAGCACGAGGGCTGACATGTGGGGAGGAGACACACGCAGACACCCAGCTGCAGGGAGGGAGCCCCGCCTGTGGCTTCAGTGCCACTGAGAGGTCCTCGGAGACTGGGACCCTCACCCGTGGGCACTGATGAGATGTCTGTCCTCATGATGGCCACAGGCTGGCTGGCAGCAGGGCAGGTGTGTGGGGCGGCAGCCTCAGTTATGCCGTGAAGAGGGTCCCCAGATTCCCCTGCTCCCCTAATCTCACTTTCCATCCCCATCAGAAGCATCTGTCCGAATTCCACTGTCCTTGGGGGCCCTCAGACCCCTTCATGCCTCCAACCCCCAAGGCCTCCACCCCCTTGAGGTGTGTCTCGAACCATGGGCAGGGCTCTCTGTTCTCCTGGAAGGCTTCTCGACTCTTCTGCACCTAGACTCCTGCCCTGCTACACCCAACTTCAGTGGCACGTCTGGAGGAGCCCAACCCCTGGTCCAGGTCTTGAGACCAGGGGAGCCTCTTGGGCCAGGGGCAGTGGGCAATGAGACGGAGGTGTGTGGTCAGGTGGACCCCTGAGCCTGGCCCAGCCCCAAGCCCCCTTACAGGGGGCCGTGGTGACACTCTTGGTCTCTGAGCTCCAGCAGGTTTTGCTGCAGGAAATGGACCAGCTCTACCCAAACCTGTGTTTGTGACTGGGCTTCAGGACAAGGACACACACACATACCGACACACACCCCCCTGCAAGAAGAGGCCCGGCTGCTCCTGACTGGTGTGGACAGAAGCAGCCCTTCTCTCTGGAAACGCCTGCTGCCTGCATGGCCGCTGGCAGACACGCGCCCCCATGCATGCCACACAAGCCTGCTCTCCATGCCAGCTCTGTGCCAACCACACTCCTGTGTTAACACATCTGACTCACTCTCAAGACACAGTGACTACACGGTATTTACAGGACCATCATGAAGCACTATCACCAGGCTCTGCTCTGGCGGGGCACCCTGGCCTCCTGAAAGCACGGTCTCCTCTAAGATTAATTTACGACAACCAACCCCCAAGCAAGGTCACACTAGGACCTCTGGTTCCTAACTTAGCACATGCATGGCCACGGCTCTGGCTTCTCTGCCTGCGTGTGTAGGCTGTTCCGGGGTCTAGTGCTGTGTGTCCTCACTAAGTACAGGTGTGCACCCAGGCCCGGCCTAACACAGCCTCAGCACCAGCCTCCTGGGTCCCTAGGGGACCGACACCCAGGGACACTTCGTGAGGTCAGAACCGTAGGCAGGAGTCTGGCGTGCTGACCGGCCAGCTGTGCACTGGACACCCTGGGGGACGCTAACAGCTCTGAGAGCAGAACAGCCCCAGGGGCTGAGGCTCCGGGCTGCAGGCGCGACCTGTGCTGACACCAGCTCTGTGGCCCCCAGCCTTGGGTCCGAGGACACAGCGGGGGCCGCGGGAACAGGCGAGCAGCAGGCCCTGCGCCTGTCGGCGCTCTGCCCCAACGCTGTGGTCCGGTCATCTGCTGGACCAGATGACAGGCTGGAACACAAGCCCTGGCGTCAGACATCTAGTTCGGGCTTTAGAGGCACCCAGGTGGCACTGGGGGCACCCTGGCTGCCAGGCAGTCCTGTGCTGTCACCATCCCGGGGGGCACTTGCTGGCGACAGAGAACAGGAAGAGCCCAAGTGCCACTGCTGTTCTTCTGGGTACCTTCCTCGTGCCCTCATCCCAGGCCCACAGGCTGGATGGGATCTCAAAGCCAGGTATGTCTGGAAGGTCACTCGGGCATTAGCCAGGGCCACTGCTACGGTTCTGGCTTTTTAGGCAAAGATCCAGAAGTCTTCCGAACCCTGGCACAGCCAGAGAAAGGTGAGAGCTAGATCCCAAATCAGGACAGCCGCCCTGCGCTACACAACCTTACACTGGCCACACTGTCACCAGGCCCAAGTTCATCCCCTCTTGGTTAAAGACTCAAACCACCAGCATCCCTGTAGGCCCTGGGGTCTGACACACCGTCTGCAGAGTGCCTGTGGCATCTGGCTCATCTCACAGGCTCTAATGTCACTGGAAGGAGGAATCTCAACCCCCACCAGAATGATAACTCCCTACGGATCCCTAAGATGGCCCAGAATATACAAAAGCTCTTCTGCTTGTCAATAGTCAAGAGGTTCTCAACAAGCTTCTCCCATCCAAGTACTAACCAGGCCTGGCCCTGCTTAGCTTCCGAGATCAGACGAAAGCACCCGCATTCTAACACACGCGCCTGGACTCTGCACAGGTGGTGCAAACACGCACTGCCTAGTTAGCGGGATGGGTGGCGGGCGATGCGCTCAGGCCCAAGGACGCGGAGGGGCGAGCTTGTCTCCGCCCGGCATCTCCCCGCGCCTCGGTCCCTCACTCCTCGCCCAGCTGCGGAGGGGCGACGCGGCCGCGGCACCTTGCCCTTCGTGGAGGATGAAGTGAGCCCGGCACGTCTGAAGCCACGAGGGCCAGATGGATGGCAAGCAAGTCGGAGCGTCACACGAACCGACAGAGAGAGAGGAGAGAGAGCAGCTGGCAAGGAGCAGGAAGCCGCTGGGTACGTACCTCCTACGCAGGACAAGCAGGGACAGCCCATCACAGAACAGAAAGGTGGGAGCCACAGGCAGAAGGAAAACAACAAGAAGGCACATTTAAACCACGCATCGAAAGTCAGCCACACCGAACCAAGAGAGGCGGCAGGCGCCCGGGGGCGGTGCCGCCGCCGGAGCAGACGCCGCGCGGGCGCCCCTGGCCGCTAGGGGGCGCTGTGCGGGGACCTCGGGGAGCCGCCGCTTCCTGCCGCGCGGGGAAGCGCACCGGACGCCGCGGGGCTGGGGCTGCGGCGCGGGCGCGGGCGGAGGGGCCACGGCGGGGTCCCGCCCCCGGCGCCGCCGCTCACCCAGCTTCAGGAGCCAGCCCTCCCGGTCCGGGTTGAAGAACGTGTGTGTCAGGTCGTTGCCGTCGTCCTCGGGGATCTTGAACGGCTCGTTCTTGATGCTCTCGTACAGGTTCTGCGCAGGGAGGGCGGCGGGGCTCAGGCCGAGCGCCACCAGCCGCCCCGCGAAGCCCCCCAGGGCGCGCCCAGGGCCCCTCTAAAGGCCGTCGACTTGGGCGCAAGGGCAGGGCCTGACGCTCCTGAGCACAGAGATGGGGACGGGATGAGGGGGACACGGACCGGGGAAGAGGAACACGGGGCGGTGAGGCGGGCGGGAGACATGGGGGTATACGGAGAGAAAGCGGGCACGGGGGAGGAGGGGGGCATGGCGGGGCGGCTCACCCGCAGCAGCTCCTCGGGGAGGTCCCCGCCCTCGTTGATGCCGCGATTCATGGTGACGAAGCGCTCAGCGGTGGGTTTGTCGCGCACGTTGTGGTTGTGGAGGC
Source organism: Raphicerus campestris (assembly GCA_006410735.1). Lineage (NCBI taxonomy): Eukaryota > Metazoa > Chordata > Mammalia > Artiodactyla > Bovidae > Raphicerus > Raphicerus campestris. Next base: position 124,631 of record SJYW01044195.1, read on the forward strand.
TGGTGTTGAGCATGATGATGGCGAAGGACAGCACGTAGCACGTGTCTGGGGGGGGTGGGGGTCAGCGCCGCGGGCCATCAGCAAGGGCCCAGCCCGGGCACCCTCGCGCATCACCCACCCGCCGCGCACTCACCCGTGGACTGGAAGACGCCGGGGTTGCAGAGGCAGTAGCGAGCAGCGAAGGCCTCCATCATGCGGTCGATCTTCTGTGCCTCGCCCGGCAGCCTGAAGCTCCAGAGGAACTGCCTGCAGGGGCGAGGGCAGGGGGGTGAGTGGGCATCTCCGAGACCAGAGGCCCCGTCCGGGGGGCCGAAGCGCGCTGACCCCCTGGACACCGAGGCGCGCCTGCTGTCTGTGCTCCCCGCCCACCTGCGGGAGCCCCTGCGGCTGATGAAGAGAACAGGGTCCTCGTGGTTGCACTCCAGGCTCGCCAGGTCTGCCCCTGCCCCAGACACCATCTTCAAAACGCCTAATCTAAAACTGGACCCGCCAGCGCAGCCCTCAGCCAAGGCCAGGCGCTGAGCCCACAGAAACGGCCACCCGAGTCCACAGCTGGGGGAGCAGTCACCAGGAAAGGTGGGGTGCGCTGTGGCAGAGGACACAGGAGACAGGCTGAGACCAGCACCTGCCAACGAGGCTGGGATCCTGGGCCAGGGCGGCCTCCCGGGCACACCCTGGGCCTCTACGTGGCTAGTGGGCAAAGCCAAATGTGGCGTAAAGTGGGCCCAGGCCTGGCAGCACTGAGACCGCACCCAGAAGTGGGAAGGGGGGCGCAGCCACAACTGCCGAAGACCAGGCAAAGAGAGAGAAGGCAGAGAGACAGGGAGCGGAGCCCGAACCTGGGCCATGAGGAGGCAGGAGACGCCCGTCCCCCCGTTTCTCTCTCTGATGGCTGGAGTTACCTGGAGGGTCACTGCCTAGCACCACCGGGCCACTCTCCCACCCAGCCTCCCTTCAAGTGCAGGGCATGAACGCTCACCTTAAGGCTTGTACGAGGTTGAGATCAGCAAACTCGTGGAGTTCCACAAAAGCCTGAAGAACTTTAATGTTAAATTCATCCCTAGGAAAGAAAATGGACTTTACAGCCTCACTGCATGTCATTTCAGTTGTTTCATTAGATATTCCCTAAAGTAAGGGAAAGTTATGACCAACCTAAACAGCATATTAAAAAGCAGAAACATTACTTTGCCAACAAAGGTCCATCTAGTCAAGGCTATGGTTTTTCCAGTGGTCATGTATGGACATGAGAGTTGGACTATAAAGAAAGGTGAACACCAAAGAATTGATGCTTTTGAACTGTGATGTTGGAGAAGACTCTTGACTGCAAGGAGATCCAACCAGTCCACCCTAAAGGAGATCAGTCCCGGGTATTCATTGGAGAGACTGATGTTGAAGCTGAAATTCCAATACTTTGGCCACCTTATGCAGAGAGCTGACTCATTTGAAAAGACCCTGATGCTGGGCAACATTGAAGGCAAGAGAAGAAGGGGACGACAGAGGATGAGATGGTTGGGTGGCATCACTGACATGAGTTTGGTTGAACTCAAGGAGTTGGTGATAGACAGGGAGGCCTGGCGTTCCACAGTTCATGGGGTCGCAGAGAGTCAGACCGAGCGACTGAACTGAACTGAAAGCAAGTGTTCAAGAGATTTAGTGTCATATGACTAAAAGACAAGTTATTTTTCACAGTGCATTTGTTTTCAAGCTTAGCTCAAAGGAGACGGCCCAGTAGGGTATGGAGTTTACTTCACAATCAGTACGAGTCAGGGTAAGACCCCAAATACGAGCCCGACTGCCAAGGTTCAGAGTCCCTTGTGCTGAGCGCGAAGGCACCCACCCAGGTGCGTGGTGCGGAGTCTCAACCTCAGGGCCACCACGAAGCAGGCGCTAGTCCCATTCCCGCCTCCCGGGCGGGATTCTGCGGCTCAGAGCCAGGAAACGGCTCCTCGAGGATCACGAGCCAGAAAGCAAGGTCCTGGGCTCAGAGAGGAAGACGGTTTGGAAGTGATGCCTACCATTAATAACTAGCTTTTAAAAACTAAACTGAGTAGAGCTTAGTAGAATGCCAGCAGAGTTCCTGGGTCACACAGTCAGCTCACTGTTTGGAAGCACTGCCAATGACTTTCCAAAGTGGCTGCACCGTCGCTGCCGTTTTTTTATAGCCAAGTATGAGGGTTCCAATTTCTCCACACCCTCACCGACACTTACAGTCTTCTTTCGTGACAGCCATTCCTGGTGGATGGGAATGGCTACCACGCTGTGTTCTGATCTGCGTCTCCCCGCTGGCTTGTGCTGTGGAGCGCCTCCCCATGTGCTGACCGGCCACTGTGCGTACAGCCTGTCCTACGCCCGTCTATCCGGGCCGCACAGGCGCTTCGCTGCGGTGCGCGGGAACACGCTTAGCTGCCCCATGGCATGTGGGATCTTTGTTCCCCAACGAGGGACTGAACCTGCGTCCCCTGCACTGGACCACCAGGGAAGTCCCCTGTCATACGCCTAGGTATGTATATCCTCTCTGGATGAATGTCTATTCAGACCCTTTGCCCATCAACAACTGTCTTTTTATGGCTGAGTTGTAAGAATTCTTTTTTATATATCAGACACAAGTCCTGATCAGATTTCTGACCTGCAAATATGTCCTCCCATTCTGTGGGTTGTCTTCTCCCTTTCTTGATGATGTCCTACGAAGCAACTGATGTTTTGGAATTTAATGATTTTGTCTCTTTTGCTGTCATATCTAAGAAAGCCTGCCTAATCCAAGGTCACAGAGATTTATCACTAGGTTTTCTTCTTAAGTGTTTTATAGTTTCAGTGCTCGTATCTAGGTCTTTGGTGAGAGATCTGGTGCTGTCTTTCTGCGTGCGGACATCCAGTGGTCGCGGCACCATGTTCTGAAAGGACTATCTCCCCATCCGAACAGACTTGGCATCTCGTTTGATGGTCTATGTGAGGGTCTATTTCTGGATTCTCAACTCTGTTCTATGACCTATATGTCTGTTCTTACACCAGCACAACAGACTGTCTTCGTTAGTGGAGCTTTAGTCTTGTTTTATAATTGGGTAGTTTAAGTTTTCCAACTTTGTTCTTCTTTTCCAAGATGGCTGTGGCTATTCTGGGGTCCTTGAATTTCTGTATGAATTATGGGATGAGCTTGTCAACTTCTACAAAGAAATTAGCTTGGATTTTGCTAGGGAGTATGTTAAATTTGTTTATCAAGGTATAGGCAGTTGCCATTTTTGCAACATTAAGTCTTCCTCATACCCCCAACTAACGGGGGCAAGACGACCGCTGAGAGAGCCGAGGCTTCTGTGCAAAACATCCCAAGAAGATCACGATGCTTTCTAGGGCAAGCAGCGGCCTCCTGGGTTCTGCTACAGTCCCCGGAGTGAGCAGAGGGCCCTAGAGGAGCGCAGATCCCACCTGGCCCCAGGACTGCCTCCTGCCCCTGCTCACAAAGACACAGGGGAGGATGTGGGCTCGCTCGGTCCTGGGGAGCACAGGTACCCCCGGAGCCCACGTGACAGACCCCGATGCAAGGCTCGGCCCAGGCAGGTGGGGGCCCTCTCCCCTTGAACTCACCTTTCACCCAGGTAGTCCCCAATGACGGTCTTATTCAGGCCTTCCCCTTTATACAGGAACTGGGCCACGTCCTCCGGGGAGCTCTGCAGCAGGTCGTTCTCTATTAGAAACTGGATTCCCTGGAGAGGAACGTGAAGGAAGCAGCGCTGAGGAAGGTCCAGAGGCCACGTGTCACCGCCTCGCTGGTTTGGACACAGCCGAACTGACATGAGAGCACGGTGGGATGCTCCCATCACTGAACTCATCTCACCCGTCAAAGAAAAGCGACAGGGCTAAGGACGGACGGGCTGCGGAATAAGCCCTCCTAAGTGTCACCAGACATTATAAAGGCAGAAGGAGCCACGACACAGAACTTCCCCAGCTCAGGAAAAGGAGCTCTGTGCTGCGTGTGAGAGGAGCACGTCGTATGCAGCAGGCCAACCCAACACCAGTCCCCTCCCCATCCTCCCCTGCAACTTGAAACGACTTTGTGAACAGATCGGGTCAAAGAAACAGATTAAGTCTGTGAGGAGGACCTTGGAGAGCTGCTCGTTTTTTTGATAAAAGGGGACTCCTGAGCAGCACGGCTCCTTCCTCCTCCTTCCTGCCGTGAATGCAGACATGATGGCAGGAGCCCTGGCAGCCACCGGCACACAGTGAAACGCCAGGAAGAACACAGAACCCTGGGTCCTGGGAGCCACTCGACACTGTGAGGCCACCTCTGCTGTGAGAAGACAGCCTGCGGTGTATGCTGTCTTCATGGATGTACCACCACCTGTGGCTGAACACAGTACTCGGTCACCGTGCCAGTGAGCTTGGGCAGTCAAATCCACAGCCACGGAGGGGCCTACGGGAGCCAGCCAGCGGTCTCTACGAGCGCCTGCTGGGCCCACACTAGCAGTGCTCTGGCTCACAGGAAGCCCTAATGAGAGCAAAAGTCTACCTTCGACACAGCTTCTGAGCTGGTTTCAACACACACATTAGGGAGCTTTTAAAAGAGGAGGGAATTCTGCCATCTGTTTGCCCAGAGATTGTTTCTACAAATGCAGAGATGGCCTAGCTAAAAGCCTAAAGGCCCAAGGCCAGGACTCCCTCGCATGATCTATCTGAAAATTCTATTAATTTTTTAAACACATGAACGGCCCCAAAAGCCTCATGTGGAATTTTTTAAAACTGGCAACAACCCAGCAGTCAGTAAGAGAACGATCAAGCACATTCTAGCACATTCACATGATGAAAGCCCACAGAGCCAGATGGAACAAACACAGGCACGGATAACATCTAAAGACGTGACACGGAGTAAGAAGACTCAGTATACTGTAGTTCCACCTAGGTGGGCTTTTAAAAAGGCAACATTCAGGTGCCCTGCATCTTGGTCTGGGTTGTAGTTACATGCATATTTGCATTTGTTAAAATTCTCCAAGCTGTATGTTTAAAATCTGTGTACCATGTTATTCTTCAAAAGAAAAAAAAAAGTTTACTGAAGAAACCCAGTAAGTCTGACAATCCTAAATTAACTGCCCTATATTTCTGGTGGGAGCTTAAGTGGGTACAGCCACCTGGGTACCATTTTCAGAGTGTGAAGACACGCTGGGACAGAGCGTTCTGATGAGAGGTGAGCAGAGTCCTCACCCAGATTCCTGGAAAACACCACCAGGGACGAGGGTGAGGGACGCCCAGGTGAGGGACGGAGTGAGGTGGGGAGGCAGGCTCGGCAGAGGCTGTCTGACCTCAAATCCATGACAAGGGGTCAGGGGCAGGGCCGCCCCCCGTGGCCTCACTAGAGTCCTCCGTGAGGACTCGACAAGCTGTGGGCGAGACGGTAGACTCTGTGCCCCCAACACTGCAGGGAGCGGGCCTCTAAGGAGCCCGAGGTCCAGGACACAGACCCGCAGAAGCTCCCCAGGGACGCAGGTCTCTGTGGGCACCACGGCGGTGATGCCGGCGAGGGTGGTGCCCAGTGGCCCCCGTGCCAGCCCCCGCGGCGGCTGCCTCCCTGCTAGGGGTGCTTGTGGCTGTGGGCCCATGGTGGGGCCACGGCTGCCAGACTTTACTGTGAGCTCTGGTTTCTTTGCTCTCTCTTTTTTTCGGCTGTGCTCTGCACAGCTCCTGACAGTTACCTCTCAGTAAACCTCAGTCCTCGTTATTGCAGGTGTGATGCAGAGTTCATTGGATTCCTAGGCCCTGACAGCGAGCATCTCAGGCCGAGCGGGGATACTGCCCTACCTGTCTGTTCTGAGAGAAAACCTGACTCTCTCCACGAACTGGACGGCCTCCCCCGTGCTGCACCTAAAACTTAAGGCCTGGTTTTGAAAACTTCCACCTGTTAGATCCTCTCCCTCTAGTGCTTGTTACATTTACTCTGTAAACTCAACTTCCAAAGGGAAAAAAAAACCACAAAAGCCTCAAAGTCTTTTACAAATCCCAAGTCTTGTTACAAATCCAAAATATCAGATCATCACCAAGTTCACAAAACTGTTGCCCTGACGATCTAGATTTAACTCACACCTTGTAAGCAGAGAAGCAAGAAGCAACAGGGAAACTCTCACAGCGGCCTGAACACCCAGCTAAATGAGACTCTCCTGCGCCTACAGACGTGCTGTATCTGAAGAAAACTCCCTTTGGAGACCCTTGAATAGGGACTCATGGTGTGGATATCTATAAATAACATGTGCAGCCGCGCTCATGGCTGGCCGCTTACCTTTTTGGGATCCATGTTGAACTTCTTCCTTCCCATGGCGATCTGCTTGTTCCTCTGAGTTGTTTTGCTGTGCATGTGGAATAGTGAAGAAGCTGTTACTGGGTGTCTGCACAGGGAGTTCGTGTCCTGACAGGACAGCTCGGGATGAATGGCCATAGCCCCCCAGCGCCCCTGCCCGAGGGTCCCCCAGTCTCCTGGGCGGGCGCAGCTCAACGTGGCCACAAGGCTCCTTCCCTTCACAGTGATGAAGTGCTGAGCGGAAGCAGAGCTCCCGGTGAGAGAGGGGGCACGTCGCGGCAGCGTGCTTCTGAGGGGCTTGTGCCTGCATCCTCAGTGGCAAGGCCAGTCAGTGAGGGGTGGTGGAGAAGGGGCAGCCCCCAACAGGTGCCCCCAGCCCGGCTGCCTCCGCTGCCGTCACCACAGCGGCCTGGAGGGGCAGCCACGGCCGCTCACCTCTCCTCCACCGACGTGAGGTTGTCAATCTCCGTCATCACTTCTGCGATTTCATACTTCAGCCTCTATCGGGACAGAAAGCGTGCACTGTGGGGCTGACAGAGGGGCCTCCACCTCCTGGAGACCTTTCAGGCCCCAGGTTCGAGCCGCCCTCGGGTGCGTTGGGACAACATAAACCAGGACGGCTTCTTGACACAGAGAGCCTCCCAGTCAGAGCCACCCCAACTCAGGCGCAAACAAAATGACCGCCTGCCCACCTCCCCTCAGAGCGCAGGCAGAGGAGCCCGGCAGGCAGAGTCTAGAGTGTGCGTGTGTAGAGTCACAGGCGTAAAAAGATCCCAGCAGCAGAAGGAAGCAACAGGTCCTGCCACATGCCCACCTGCCAGCGCTGGAACCCAGGTCTCAGGATAGCCTGGGCCAGACATACACAGGTCAGTACCAGGGCCCCAGACACCGTCTCTGGATGATTTCTGTCATCCTGGGTGAGACGCGGCACCATGGACAGAGCCCAGGAGGCGTCAAGGTTCTTGCCTGTAGCCTCAGGCAAGCCCAGGCCACAGAGGGACGGGTCCTCCCCACTGAGCCGGCTCTGAGCTCCTGGGCCTTGGTGGCCTCAGCTCAGAAATGAGGTCGTGAGAACCACACGAGGCTCCGGGGGCACTGTGATCACTAATGTCCACACTGGAATGTTAGCCTTGAAATATGCTTTCAACCAAAGCACACATTCTCGGTTGCTTGATTTTTCCAAGAATGACAGGTAACCACAGAAGAACAAGTTTGACAAACTCTCTCAACTACAAGGAAATTTTTATCAAGCCCCTATGATTCTTAGGTGCCAAGAAACTCCAGACTCAAACCGTGAGCACCTAGGAAGGAGCTGCTGTCTGGACATGGCTCGGTCCCATGGCCAGTGGCCAGGGAGGCGGAGGGGACTTGGGCTCGCCAGTGGTTAGGAAGCTGACCAGAGAGCAGCCACACGTCCCATCAGTTTCTACAAATGTTACAAATGCACCAACTCGGAGACTGTGGCTGGCTCCCCTGCACCTCCCGTGGGAGCCCTCCACGCCGCTCTCTGAGCACACAAGGGCAGAAGGCGCGACGCCCGACCGTCTGTGTTTATCTGTCATTCTACTCCCACCAGCTGGGAGGTGCTGGGTGCACGGCCAGAACTCGATGTAGGTTTAGCCCTTTATTCAAAAGATCCCTGAGGGCCAATAACATGCTAGGCAGCGTCCTAGGTGCTGGGGACACTGGTCGAGACAGGGACTCGTCCTACAATTTCCGAGGGCAGTACGTGTGACGCCCTCTGTGACGCTGGAGTCAGGAGTCACACGCTCTAGACTCCAGTTGGGCCTTCTCCTCCACCCAAGTCTGTCTGCCCAGTGAGCACTAGTTCTGTCCCACCAGCCTGGGTAACTCCCACTCCCAGCCTCCCCATGTGGTTTGAATATGCACACACTAGATAGCCACTTTTTCACATTTTCATGAAGCTACTCCATTTACAATTTTACCTAAGAGCAAAAACGAAAAGACTTTTTTGTTGTTGTTTTACCTCGATGTCATCAATAAGTTCCTTTTTTCTTCGACGGATGTCTAAAAGTTCTTCTCTTTCTTCTAGTGAAAGGTCTTCAGGCACTGAAATTTAAAAAGAAAAATCAAATTAAACAACTCTGGAGAACAATCTGTAGACATCCACTGAGGTTGAACATGGGCATACGTGCAAGCCAGCAATTCTGTGCCCAGGCTATTTATCCAAAGGAACCAAGGAACCTCGCTTGCAGACCCCATGTAGGACACGTGTAGCAGCCCTGTTTTGATAGAAAGACAATCTGAGTTACCACTAAGAAGAAAATAAACTGTGGCACAGTTATGAAACAGAATCCCGCACAATTACCAAGGGCTGAGCCCAGTCTTTCACAGAGATGGAGCTCACGCTGAACGAAAAGAAGGTAACAGCAGCAGACAGACACCGGCTGTGACTCCCTCCAGAGGGGCGACGTGTACGTGCACAGAGCGTCAGTAACGCACCACACTCCCGAGGCCGCCTCCTTCCAAGGAGGCAGGTGTGGGAGGAGGTACGTCCCAGGAGGATTGTGTGTGTGTGTGGGTGTGGGTGTGTGGGGGTGTGTGTGGGTGTGTGTGTGTGGGTGTGGGTGTGTGTGTGTGGGTGGGTGGGTCTGTGTGTCTGTGTCTGTGTGAGAGCAGCTCAGTCATGTCCAGCTCTGCGATCGCACAGACTGTAACCTGCTAGTCTTCTCCATCCACGGGATTCTCCAGGCAAGAATACTGCAGTGAACTGCCACTCCCTTCTCCAGAGGATCTTTCCAACCCAGGGATTGAACCCGGATCCCCTGCACGGCAGGCAGATTCTTTACCATTTGAGCTACAGGGAAGAAGGGTATTTATTAGGAAGCATCAACACAGTGGGTGAAGGTTAGCTGGCGCGCAGATATTTGTTTATTTGACAGAGTTCTTCATAATATCCTGGTATTAATGATTAGCCCCTGCAGTATTTTCCATTCTTACGTCTACATTCTCTTTATTTTATGCTATAATTGACTTATTTCATAAAGCTTTTCAGAGAAACAGCCTTTAATAATCCTCTACTGTGTGTTTAATTTCTATTTCATTAATTTGTTTAAAGAAACAAGAGATTAAGAATCTGAGCAGGGACTTCCCTGGTGGTCCAGTGGCTAAGACTCTGAGCTCCCAGTGCAGGGGGCCCAGGTTCAATCCCTGGTCAGGGAGCTAGATCCCACATGCTACAACTAAGACCCAGTGCAGCCAAATAAATAAATAATTAATTAATTAAAAAAAAAAAAAAAGAATCTGAGCAAACAGCAAGAGAACATATAGAGCTTCTGCAAACAAGTTAAGATAATGGGATCATGGCACAGGGTAGACAACTGGACCAATGAAGCAGGAGAGAGTAGCCAGAAAGATACACCCGGACTTACAGAAACTGACTCAGCACAGGGCTGCCGCGCAGTGCAGAGAGACAGGGCGGACTCCTGTGCGTGCAGTGTGCTGTGTCAGGTATCTCCAGGTGAAAAAATGAAACTGAATCCTGATTACTGTCGTATTTTTAATCAGTTCCAAGTAGAATAAAGGCTTAAATTCACATAATTTCTTGTAAAGAAAGAATGTATTTATAAATTCAGGGTAGGAAATTGTATCGCACACCCCACACCCTCCTTCCGCACTAAATAACTTTGAGAGCAGCCATTCTTATCCTAATTTTATAATTAGGGAAACAGGCCAAGAGACAACTAATGATCTCCCCTGAGAGAGAAAGAATATTTGAAGAAGTAATGGCTAAAATGTTCTGTATTTGATAAAAGACATGAATATACATGTCCCAGGTGCTCAAGCTCCAAGCAGGATAAACCCAAAGACCCACAAGTTCCCAGAGTATGTTACACGTGGGCCCAGCAGCTCTAGAGTGTCACCATGGACACGGTCTTTCCATCCTGGTGTCCAAAGTGTCAGCTTCATCCTAAAGCTGCTGCTAGTGGCTTCCAGCAGCTTATTTATGCATGAGGGGTGGGAGTGGGGAAGTATCCAGATCAAGAGAAAAAATAAGAACCAGCAGAGAATGATGCTTCCAAAACCAAGGCAGGAAAGATGTGCCAATCCTTGAACTTTTCAAGGAACTACTCTTACCAGCAAGCATCTTAATGAAATTAAGAAGGAAATCTGAGAGTAACAAATCAGCTGGTTGACACTATCCTGTTATGAAAGAATAAATATACCTACAGACCACAGACTGGGCTCCCCAAAGGAACCTCATAATGAAAAAAAAAAAAAAAACACCTGTTGTTCTGCTGAGCTCACCTGGGTAGATATATGAGAACAAGAGTCTGAAAGGGTGGCACTCTAGTTCAGTCATCAACAGACTTTTTGGTTTAAAAAACCCACCTCCAGCTTCCTCTCCAACCCTGATGATAAGGTTGGCCGATAACAGAATGAAGGTACACCCTAAGAGAATCTAAACACGGGGGTGATTCAACTCAAGATCCTGAAGCTTCCAACATGATCATCAATGGATTTCCTTGCCCTTCTCTCAGTAATGCCCATCTTGACCTATACAATTAAGGCCCTAAAGAGTTAAAGTAATAACCACTTACTTAACAGTTACTCCGACCAGAATTTGCACCCCTAAAAGAAAGCCAGATTCTGTAAGGGAGGATAATGACATTGTGACTATGTTAAAAAAATGTCCTTATTCAACTGTAGAATTGATGAGCTGTGATGTTATTACATCCATACTTACAAATAATTCAGCCAAAAAGTAATTAAGCAAAATGGTAACAACTGTTAAATCTATTGGATTGATATATGGGTATGCATTATCCATTTTATACTCTAAGGGTTTAGAATTTTTCATAAGTTAAAAAAAAAAGGTTTCAAGTACAAATGGCACCTTTTCAGGGTGTTTGGCTAAAGTATGAATGAGAAATAATGGGATGTTCCCTGGCACACCTGAAAGAATTAGTAAATAGAAAGAACAGAAGCAGATAATTAAATACTCGGGGCCAATCTCTTCAAGCTGTCACTGAAATACCTCTCTATCCTATTATTTCTATCACCAGCCAGAATGCGAGGTGGATACCAATGTTCTGCTGTTAGAGAGAGTCTATCAGTATCTCTTGGCATTCGAAAGAACTTTGTGGTCACAGACTCTGCTCGTGCACAGGTTATCACCTGCAAGTGCCATGGGAAAAAAATGGGGAGATAAGCCATGTTCAAAGAAAGTGTTCTTAATTATCACCACCTCTCCCGCAACTCGGCAGCCTTCTCCCAGTGAAGGCAAAACGGGTCTGGCTTGCTTATCCTCCACATTTTGTCACTTTGACTTCGTTAGGTAAGATGAAAGTCTACAGCTGATTTTTCTCCTAAGAAGCTGGGTTTTTTTCCTTCACTGAAAAAGTTATACATGGATTTGACTACACATAGGCACATGTTCTCTGAACATATACAAAAGGGCATGCAATGAGACATTTCCTTCCAATCTCAATAAAAGCTCTTTTTTTAAAAAGCAAGTTAACTGGAACTTGCCAGTAAGAATTCTTTGCAATTCACTGCAGCTGAATGCTCCAATCATGATCACAGTCTTACTGATTTTCCAGCAATAATGGTCTTGTTCAAGTCTCCACACAGAGACGGGGGAGGCGGAGACATGGGTTATTCTTCATGTCCCTTCAGGCCAGTTCCCTTAGCCACGACCAGTAGGTGTGGTTTCTACAAATACAAATGTTTTCACGGGGGAAAAGCAGTGTGGAAAGGTGGTGAGAAATTCCCCGTTTTAGTACAGAGGTGCTGCCAGTGAGGTTTCAGATTAAGAATCAGGAGCCATTTGCGTAATTCAGGCCAGGCCCCCGCCTTTCTTAAGAAGTCACTGCTGCTGCTAAGTCACGTCAGTCGTGTCCGGCTCTGTGCGACCCCATAGACGGCAGCCCACCAGGCTGCCCCGTCCCTGGGATTCTCCAGGCAAGAACACTGGAGTGGGTTGCCATTTCCTTCTCCAATGCATGAAAGTGAAAAGTGAAAGCGAAGTCGCTCAGTTATGTCTGACTCTTAGCGACCCCATGGAGTGCAGCCTACCAGGCTCCTCCGTCCATGGGATTTTCCAAGCAAGAGTACTGGAGAGGGGTGCCATTGCCTTCTCCCTTCCCACAAATGGAGGCCTGCGGTGGGGAGGGTGGTGTTTGGGGTTCGGGATGTGTGATTTAATTAAAGGGCTGAAGTGAGAGCTTCTGCTTTCAGCCCAGATGGAGTAACAGGGAAACTCACCCTCCCGTCGGAAACAACAGCAACAATGGACACAGCTCTGCGCCCTGCCAAGGAGCTTTCAACACAAAGGTGAGAGAGACACTAAAACCTTAGGGGATTTGTCACGAGTTGACCCGCGCGATGTGGCGGTGTAGTTGCTCCGTCCTGTCCAAATCTTCGAGACTTCACAGACTGTGGCCCGCCAGGCTCCTCTCCCCAGGGGCTCTCCCAGGCAAGAACACTGGAGTGGGCTGCCATTTCCTCCTCCAGAGGACCCTCCTGACGGGGACTGAACCTGCAGTCCTTGCACTGCAGGCGGACGCTCTACTGCGGAGTCACTAGGAAATGTGGAAACGTCCTTCCGATGGGATGGGGGTGGGTGGGGGCTGGACAGACATCAGAAGAAAATCTGCATCTACATGAAGAACGGAAAATTCTGTAAAAGCCAGCTGTGGGAATAAACCTCTTCCCCATGTGATATGAATCTCTTAAAAACATTTACAGCTACTGTTAAGGCAAAAATAACAAAAAAAGTGTGTTGGGTTGATAACACATGAGCACAAAGGCTGGAAGGGGAGAAATGCAAGTACAGTCAGGAGCTTCCTAGCCTGGATGTGAAGTGGCCTGATATTATTTGATAGTAGAGTCTGATAAATTAAAAGTATCTAATATCCAAGAAGAAATACCAATTAAAAACAGAAATAAACCACAAACATAAAGCACGCAAAAATAGATTAATAAGAGTGGCTCAGTCGGTAAAGAATCCGCCTGCAATGCAGGAGACCACACAGGTTCAGTCCCTGGGTGGGGGAAGATCCCCTGGAGAAGGGAATGGCAACTTTTCCAGTATTTCTTGCCTGGGAAATCCCACAGACAGAAGAGCCTGCCAGGCTGCTGTCCATGGGGTCACAAGCGTCAGACACGACTTAGTGATTAAATCACCACTTTATGATGTTTAATAAGGCCTCAGATCCCATCAAACATAATGTCCATTTCAATGATGTCAAGATTTGGAAATTTTGTGCAAATCAGAATCATTGGAAAAGGGAGACTATTATATATGTTGATCAAAGCATAAGCAGATGGTATCTCCAAGTATGTCCTAGTTTTCAAATTATATTAATAACCTATTTAGCTAACAGATTCCAACCCACCAAGAAGCTGCAACTTGGTTTATTGCTACAGTTACCTAATGACTGCCTTACAAATCTTACACACACACAGCCCTCTATAATCAGTAGCTCTCCTAGAAGATGATAATGCTCCACAGATGTGAGCTACAGCCAGAAACCCTCACTGTTTCAGCCACTCAACATCAAACTGATAATTTAATAAATTTGACAAATTTGATAATAGGTGATAAAGCAGAGTTAAATAAGCACGTGCAGATGCCTCACAACTGCGTATTTTTGGTGCCTAGCCCCAATGGAAGCTGATGTCACCTAAACCTTGCTGTTACCTTGACTACTAATCAATACTACTGTTATGATACAGTATTTTTCAGAGTTTTGGTCAATGCTGCAGGCACTAAGAATGCTGGGAAAGCGAGCGTTAATTCACTAGATGGAACTCTGACTCTACAGCCGAGGGTGGTTTAACCCAAGCAATTAACACCTCGCTGGAACACTATAAAAACGCGACAGACACTTAAAGCAGGAGGGGCCAGCTGCTCTGAAGGTGTGGCTGCACTGAGGGACACTGTGGCCGGCGGCAGCTGGACCTCCGGGTCTGGTCACCCTAAGGACTGGCTGCCCCTCGTGGGCTGACAGAGGAGTCCACGTGGCTAGCGGGGCCAGCAGTATGCCAGCCACATCAGGGGCCCGGTCAGCCGAAGCCACCGTTTTGCTCATCCATTCATCTACTGATGGATGTTTGGGCTGTTTCTACATTTTGGCTGTTGTCAACAATGCTGCTATAAACGTGAAGAGTAAAATTTTTGAAATTTAAACCCGCAAACATGGATTTGCTCCATAATCCAATGCCACACATCACTGCTCTGAGGACATCATGGTACAAGTTTACATGTTAGAGATGCCATGAAATCTGTAACCAGAGAAGAAGCACCAGAAAAACTAACTGTGTTGAACTAAGAGGGTTCTTTATTCTGTACATTTAAAAAATGTACTTATTTTTATTTTTGGCTGTGCTGGGTCTTCGTTGCTGCGTGAGGACTTTCTCCAGTTGCAGTGAGCGGGCTTCTCACCGCAAGGGCCTCTCTCGTTGGTGCTTGCGCACCGGCTTACTTGGCCTGCAGCAGGTGGGATCTTCCCAGACCAGGGAGGGGACCTGTGTCTCCGGCATTGGCGGATTCTTAACCACTGGACCACCAGGGAAGTCCCTAAGAAGATTCTTAACTGACTTGATTGTGGACTCTTTTTTTTTTTTTTTTTTTACAAAATAGGATACCTCTGTGCTGTGTAGCCTGTTGAGTATAATTAGGGACAAACAGGCCTGTTTTTTTTTTTAATTTCCACTGGAGTCAAGTCACTTTACAACGCTGTACTAGTTCCTGCTGTACAGCAAAGTCAATCAGCTATGTGTAGACATATATCCCCTCTTTCTCAGATTCCTTCCCGTTTAGGCCACCACAGAGCACAGAGTTCCCATTAGTGTTCTCATTAGTTACCTGTTTTATATACTCCAGGGTATATACGTCAATGCCAATCTCGAAATTCATCCCACTTCCACCTTCCCCCACCTTGGTAACCATTAAGTTTGTTTTCTACATCTGTGACTCTATTTCTTCTTTGCAAATAAGTTCATCTCTACCATTTAGATACAAGAGGCTTATTTAAAATGTAAGAACACATGACAATTGAAGGCAGAAGGGTAGGGAGTGACAGACCAAAGCAAAGTTGGTCCTGCAACACGAACGCAGGCAAAAGAAACCAAAGATAAAGTCACTAGATAGTGACGCTGTTCCATTAATCCCCAAATTAACAAGTCTGAAATCTACTCATCTAACATGACAGGTTCAAAACATACATAGCAAAAACTGACAGGTGTACTTGTAAAAATGGACTCTTCCTAGAGGCGAAAGAAAGAGCTATAGATCTGACTAATTAACAAGCTGAACTAATAGGCATCCTCCGCTTCGTCAGTTTTAAGAGGCACATCTTCGCGTCTGTGAAATCCAATGTGACATGTACAGGTCACTGCTTCCACGTCTGGGAGTGAGCCTCCCACCGCCGGGGGCACTGCTGATGTGCCAGTCCTTGATGGTTCTGTGAAGAACACGACCTAAGAGCCATCTGATAAAGAGACAGGAGGCTGGTTACTGCTTTGGACCGATCATGGGTGCCCTCTGGTAAGATCCACCAAATCTCAGCATGATAACCTGCAGAACTGGAGAACTCCCCGAGAGAGCACAGGAGCAGCCATTCAAGAAGGGCTGGTCAGCTGCGCCTTGAGCAGTGGAGGCCGCCGCTGCTGTGTGTACCCGCGCACACCGACTCTGCGTGGAGGGCGGCTCTGACGTGAGTACGTTTTAGAACCACCTCAACCAACTTATTTGGGTTCTATTTTACTCTATGTATGCATGATAGAAAAGGTTATTAGTAAATAACCTAATCCACTACTAACAAAATCAGTTCAGTTCAGGCGCTCAGTCGTGTCCGACTCTTCACGACCCCATGAATTGCAGCATGCCAGGCCTCCCTGTCCATCACCATCTCCCGGAGTTCACTCAGACTCACGTCCATCGAGTCAGTGATGCCATCCAGCCATCTCATCCTCGGTCATCCCCTTCTCCTCCTGCCCCAAATCCTTCCCAGCATCAGAGTCTTTTCCAATGAGTCAACTCTTCGCGTGAAGTGGCCAAAGTACCGGAGTTTCAGCTTTAGCGTCATTCCTTCCAGAGAAATCCCAGGGCTGATCTCCTTTAGAATGGACTGGTTGGATCTCCTTGCAGTCCAAGGGACTCTCAAGAGTCTTCTCCAACACCACAGTTCAAAAGCATCAATTCTTCGGCGCTCAGCCTTCTTCACAGTCTCATTAGTAAATAATTAGTAAAGGCTATTAAAAAAAAAAAAATCAACGCTTCAAGACGTTCAAAGAACTCTTTCAATTAGTATAAATTTTAAAAAGCCTAAGGGAGAAGAAATCATTAAGTCTAGTTTGACAAATTTTTCCTTAATGGAACATAAAATGAGAGGTTCAATCACATTCCTGCAGCTGGGCGGTGTGTGGTCTCGAAGGGGAATGTTTATGCAAATTGACTGCACGCTGTCCCTCAGCAAAAGTCACTCGAACTCTCACAGGACCAGAGTGGGGTAAGCGATGAGCTGGCTCTGCTCCACTGAAAGGTCAAAATTACAGTCCTGGATGCTCACGTTTAGACTTCAGCAGAAGTCTAAAGACAACGCAGGCTCCCCGCGGGGGACGCACCGCCCAGGCGTCCAGAGAGCCAGGAGAAGCAGGGGTCCTCCCGCGGGAAAGAAGGCTTCCCGGGTGGCCTGTGAGGACGCGGAAGCAGAGGGTCTCCAGGGGCTGCTAGGAATCAGGCGGGGCTGCAGCAGAGAGCTTCCGGATCCAGGCTTGTGGGCCGACCCCCGGGGGACCTCAATAGAACCATTGAGGTCACCTACAAGGCCTCAACTCTGGAGACCTGGCCAGAGCCCAGTCCTCCAGCCATTCCAGGGCTGTGAGCAGCACCTGACTCCCTATGATATTTTCTCTTCTTGCTCTAGACACTCAGCTGGCTTCACGCATCTCAGACGGCACTCACTGCAACAATGCTGGGGAAGAGACCACATTCCCAAGCCCAGAGCAATTATGTTAGAAATCAGCAACAAAGTGACTAGAAAAACCCATTAAACAGACTGGAAGTTAAGGAACACCACTGTAAATAATTCCTTAGTCAAAGAAGACAGCATAAGATAGCATTCTCTCAGAATGAGAAAATTCTGAGAAGAGGATGATGATAAACAACTGTGTGTCAGTACTTGTACGCTCCAGCTAAACCAGTCCTTAGAAACTCACAAGCTAAAATGCTTCTTTAAGAATTACGCTGAAGATGAAAAGAGAACCATTCACCTTAAAGTAACAGTTTAAAACCCAAAGGAGAAAATAAAACAGAAGTCCATTTTTAAAAGGCAGTGAAGTGCAGCAACTCTGGCAAATAGTCCACTCTGGCAAACAGTCCGGCAGCTCCTCAAAAGGTTTGACACTGAACCTGCGTGGGATCTGGCAAGTCCCCTGGCAGGTGCTCACCCAGGAGGGCTGAACGCGTGACCACACAGACGCCGGCGCATGGCTGTCCACAGCTCCAGCACTTCCCAGAGGGCAGAAGCGGAGACAGCCTCAGGCCCACCCAGTGATGAGTGGGTGAACAGAGTGAANTTTTTTTTTTTTTTTTTTACAAAATAGGATACCTCTGTGCTGTGTAGCCTGTTGAGTATAATTAGGGACAAACAGGCCTGTTTTTTTTTTTTAATTTCCACTGGAGTCAAGTCACTTTACAACGCTGTACTAGTTCCTGCTGTACAGCAAAGTCAATCAGCTATGTGTAGACATATATCCCCTCTTTCTCAGATTCCTTCCCGTTTAGGCCACCACAGAGCACAGAGTTCCCATTAGTGTTCTCATTAGTTACCTGTTTTATATACTCCAGGGTATATACGTCAATGCCAATCTCGAAATTCATCCCACTTCCACCTTCCCCCACCTTGGTAACCATTAAGTTTGTTTTCTACATCTGTGACTCTATTTCTTCTTTGCAAATAAGTTCATCTCTACCATTTAGATACAAGAGGCTTATTTAAAATGTAAGAACACATGACAATTGAAGGCAGAAGGGTAGGGAGTGACAGACCAAAGCAAAGTTGGTCCTGCAACACGAACGCAGGCAAAAGAAACCAAAGATAAAGTCACTAGATAGTGACGCTGTTCCATTAATCCCCAAATTAACAAGTCTGAAATCTACTCATCTAACATGACAGGTTCAAAACATACATAGCAAAAACTGACAGGTGTACTTGTAAAAATGGACTCTTCCTAGAGGCGAAAGAAAGAGCTATAGATCTGACTAATTAACAAGCTGAACTAATAGGCATCCTCCGCTTCGTCAGTTTTAAGAGGCACATCTTCGCGTCTGTGAAATCCAATGTGACATGTACAGGTCACTGCTTCCACGTCTGGGAGTGAGCCTCCCACCGCCGGGGGCACTGCTGATGTGCCAGTCCTTGATGGTTCTGTGAAGAACACGACCTAAGAGCCATCTGATAAAGAGACAGGAGGCTGGTTACTGCTTTGGACCGATCATGGGTGCCCTCTGGTAAGATCCACCAAATCTCAGCATGATAACCTGCAGAACTGGAGAACTCCCCGAGAGAGCACAGGAGCAGCCATTCAAGAAGGGCTGGTCAGCTGCGCCTTGAGCAGTGGAGGCCGCCGCTGCTGTGTGTACCCGCGCACACCGACTCTGCGTGGAGGGCGGCTCTGACGTGAGTACGTTTTAGAACCACCTCAACCAACTTATTTGGGTTCTATTTTACTCTATGTATGCATGATAGAAAAGGTTATTAGTAAATAACCTAATCCACTACTAACAAAATCAGTTCAGTTCAGGCGCTCAGTCGTGTCCGACTCTTCACGACCCCATGAATTGCAGCACGCCAGGCCTCCCTGTCCATCACCATCTCCCGGAGTTCACTCAGACTCACGTCCATCGAGTCAGTGATGCCATCCAGCCATCTCATCCTCGGTCATCCCCTTCTCCTCCTGCCCCAAATCCTTCCCAGCATCAGAGTCTTTTCCAATGAGTCAACTCTTCGCGTGAAGTGGCCAAAGTACCGGAGTTTCAGCTTTAGCGTCATTCCTTCCAGAGAAATCCCAGGGCTGATCTCCTTTAGAATGGACTGGTTGGATCTCCTTGCAGTCCAAGGGACTCTCAAGAGTCTTCTCCAACACCACAGTTCAAAAGCATCAATTCTTCGGCGCTCAGCCTTCTTCACAGTCTCATTAGTAAATAATTAGTAAAGGCTATTAAAAAAAAAAAAATCAACGCTTCAAGACGTTCAAAGAACTCTTTCAATTAGTATAAATTTTAAAAAGCCTAAGGGAGAAGAAATCATTAAGTCTAGTTTGACAAATTTTTCCTTAATGGAACATAAAATGAGAGGTTCAATCACATTCCTGCAGCTGGGCGGTGTGTGGTCTCGAAGGGGAATGTTTATGCAAATTGACTGCACGCTGTCCCTCAGCAAAAGTCACTCGAACTCTCACAGGACCAGAGTGGGGTAAGCGATGAGCTGGCTCTGCTCCACTGAAAGGTCAAAATTACAGTCCTGGATGCTCACGTTTAGACTTCAGCAGAAGTCTAAAGACAACGCAGGCTCCCCGCGGGGGACGCACCGCCCAGGCGTCCAGAGAGCCAGGAGAAGCAGGGGTCCTCCCGCGGGAAAGAAGGCTTCCCGGGTGGCCTGTGAGGACGCGGAAGCAGAGGGTCTCCAGGGGCTGCTAGGAATCAGGCGGGGCTGCAGCAGAGAGCTTCCGGATCCAGGCTTGTGGGCCGACCCCCGGGGGACCTCAATAGAACCATTGAGGTCACCTACAAGGCCTCAACTCTGGAGACCTGGCCAGAGCCCAGTCCTCCAGCCATTCCAGGGCTGTGAGCAGCACCTGACTCCCTATGATATTTTCTCTTCTTGCTCTAGACACTCAGCTGGCTTCACGCATCTCAGACGGCACTCACTGCAACAATGCTGGGGAAGAGACCACATTCCCAAGCCCAGAGCAATTATGTTAGAAATCAGCAACAAAGTGACTAGAAAAACCCATTAAACAGACTGGAAGTTAAGGAACACCACTGTAAATAATTCCTTAGTCAAAGAAGACAGCATAAGATAGCATTCTCTCAGAATGAGAAAATTCTGAGAAGAGGATGATGATAAACAACTGTGTGTCAGTACTTGTACGCTCCAGCTAAACCAGTCCTTAGAAACTCACAAGCTAAAATGCTTCTTTAAGAATTACGCTGAAGATGAAAAGAGAACCATTCACCTTAAAGTAACAGTTTAAAACCCAAAGGAGAAAATAAAACAGAAGTCCATTTTTAAAAGGCAGTGAAGTGCAGCAACTCTGGCAAATAGTCCACTCTGGCAAACAGTCCGGCAGCTCCTCAAAAGGTTTGACACTGAACCTGCGTGGGATCTGGCAAGTCCCCTGGCAGGTGCTCACCCAGGAGGGCTGAACGCGTGACCACACAGACGCCGGCGCATGGCTGTCCACAGCTCCAGCACTTCCCAGAGGGCAGAAGCGGAGACAGCCTCAGGCCCACCCAGTGATGAGTGGGTGAACAGAGTGAACCTCCAAACGGAATATTGTGCAGCCACAAAAGGAGCGGAGTCCTGAGACTCAGACATGCTATGCTCAAGGGGAAGGACGCCAGCCACAGAATACCACATACTGCATAGCTCCGTCAATAGGAAATGTCCACCACAGGCTAAGAGCAGACAAGACGAATTGGTGGCAACAGAAACCAGAGGCCGGGTTCGTCGGGGTGGGGGGAGGTGCTGAGTGAGAAGTCAGGCAGGAGCGCCTGCCGCTGGCCAGCACACACCTGCGTTTGGATCTGGGTGGCAGCTGCACAGCGCATGCGCTCACTCAAGAAGAGCAGCGTGCGCTCTGAGTGCACTGGGCGCGGGGCGCGGTGCTCACTGCCCTGCAGGCCAGCTTCTGGAGGAGTGGCCCGTATAACCCTCAGCAGAGAGCAGGGAGAAACTCTTTGAAAAGACACTGGAAGAGCATTCACACCTGCTGCGCGGACAGAAACGGATGCGCAGCCGCCTGGGACGATGGCAGAGTAGGCTGGTCTGAGGTACAAACCTGAGTCGGTGGCCTGGCTGTGACGTCTCCAAGGTTAGCCTATTTCAGAAAACTGAAAATCCATCCATTATTTTTTAAATCTTTTTCTAGACTTTTAAAATTGGAATATAACTGCTTTACAGTGCCGCGTTAGTTTCTGCTGTACAACAACCTNCCAAATCCTTCCCAGCATCAGAGTCTTTTCCAATGAGTCAACTCTTCGCGTGAAGTGGCCAAAGTACCGGAGTTTCAGCTTTAGCGTCATTCCTTCCAGAGAAATCCCAGGGCTGATCTCCTTTAGAATGGACTGGTTGGATCTCCTTGCAGTCCAAGGGACTCTCAAGAGTCTTCTCCAACACCACAGTTCAAAAGCATCAATTCTTCGGCGCTCAGCCTTCTTCACAGTCTCATTAGTAAATAATTAGTAAAGGCTATTAAAAAAAAAAAAATCAACGCTTCAAGACGTTCAAAGAACTCTTTCAATTAGTATAAATTTTAAAAAGCCTAAGGGAGAAGAAATCATTAAGTCTAGTTTGACAAATTTTTCCTTAATGGAACATAAAATGAGAGGTTCAATCACATTCCTGCAGCTGGGCGGTGTGTGGTCTCGAAGGGGGATGTTTATGCAAATTGACTGCACGCTGTCCCTCAGCAAAAGTCACTCGAACTCTCACAGGACCAGAGTGGGGTAAGCGATGAGCTGGCTCTGCTCCACTGAAAGGTCAAAATTACAGTCCTGGATGCTCACGTTTAGACTTCAGCAGAAGTCTAAAGACAACGCAGGCTCCCCGCGGGGGACGCACCGCCCAGGCGTCCAGAGAGCCAGGAGAAGCAGGGGTCCTCCCGCGGGAAAGAAGGCTTCCCGGGTGGCCTGTGAGGACGCGGAAGCAGAGGGTCTCCAGGGGCTGCTAGGAATCAGGCGGGGCTGCAGCAGAGAGCTTCCGGATCCAGGCTTGTGGGCCGACCCCCGGGGGACCTCAATAGAACCATTGAGGTCACCTACAAGGCCTCAACTCTGGAGACCTGGCCAGAGCCCAGTCCTCCAGCCATTCCAGGGCTGTGAGCAGCACCTGACTCCCTATGATATTTTCTCTTCTTGCTCTAGACACTCAGCTGGCTTCACGCATCTCAGACGGCACTCACTGCAACAATGCTGGGGAAGAGACCACATTCCCAAGCCCAGAGCAATTATGTTAGAAATCAGCAACAAAGTGACTAGAAAAACCCATTAAACAGACTGGAAGTTAAGGAACACCACTGTAAATAATTCCTTAGTCAAAGAAGACAGCATAAGATAGCATTCTCTCAGAATGAGAAAATTCTGAGAAGAGGATGATGATAAACAACTGTGTGTCAGTACTTGTACGCTCCAGCTAAACCAGTCCTTAGAAACTCACAAGCTAAAATGCTTCTTTAAGAATTACGCTGAAGATGAAAAGAGAACCATTCACCTTAAAGTAACAGTTTAAAACCCAAAGGAGAAAATAAAACAGAAGTCCATTTTTAAAAGGCAGTGAAGTGCAGCAACTCTGGCAAATAGTCCACTCTGGCAAACAGTCCGGCAGCTCCTCAAAAGGTTTGACACTGAACCTGCGTGGGATCTGGCAAGTCCCCTGGCAGGTGCTCACCCAGGAGGGCTGAACGCGTGACCACACAGACGCCGGCGCATGGCTGTCCACAGCTCCAGCACTTCCCAGAGGGCAGAAGCGGAGACAGCCTCAGGCCCACCCAGTGATGAGTGGGTGAACAGAGTGAACCTCCAAACGGAATATTGTGCAGCCACAAAAGGAGCGGAGTCCTGAGACTCAGACATGCTATGCTCAAGGGGAAGGACGCCAGCCACAGAATACCACATACTGCATAGCTCCGTCAATAGGAAATGTCCACCACAGGCTAAGAGCAGACAAGACGAATTGGTGGCAACAGAAACCAGAGGCCGGGTTCGTCGGGGTGGGGGGAGGTGCTGAGTGAGAAGTCAGGCAGGAGCGCCTGCCGCTGGCCAGCACACACCTGCGTTTGGATCTGGGTGGCAGCTGCACAGCGCATGCGCTCACTCAAGAAGAGCAGCGTGCGCTCTGAGTGCACTGGGCGCGGGGCGCGGTGCTCACTGCCCTGCAGGCCAGCTTCTGGAGGAGTGGCCCGTATAACCCTCAGCAGAGAGCAGGGAGAAACTCTTTGAAAAGACACTGGAAGAGCATTCACACCTGCTGCGCGGACAGAAACGGATGCGCAGCCGCCTGGGACGATGGCAGAGTAGGCTGGTCTGAGGTACAAACCTGAGTCGGTGGCCTGGCTGTGACGTCTCCAAGGTTAGCCTATTTCAGAAAACTGAAAATCCATCCATTATTTTTTAAATCTTTTTCTAGACTTTTAAAATTGGAATATAACTGCTTTACAGTGCCGCGTTAGTTTCTGCTGTACAACAACCTGAGTCAGCTATTATATATATATAAATATATATATATATGCATACACCCCCTCCTCTGGAGTCTCCCCCCCAACCCTTCCATCCCACCCCTCCAAGGTCATCAGAGTCCACTGATTATTATTTTGCGTCCTATGAAGAAGGAAAAAGCCCTAAGACTACCAAGTTTAATTTTTAAGACGCCCAACTATAAGACGCATTCCAGTTTTAGAGAGGTTGAAATGTGCATCCTAGAATCAATGGCAGAAGAGCTATGAAGAATGCTTACTTTATAAAAGGAATAGGATTTCTCAATTCTAAGTTGCTTTCAGAGCAGATAAAAACCACTGCTAACTGCTCTAGAAGGTGAAACCTTTGAAAACGATGGCTGTGACTCCAAAGGCCCCCTCCCCTCAGGTGTGAGCATCAATTCTGGGGTGGGCCCATTAAGAATCACTGCTCAACAAGAGATGACAGGTCAAGTGAGCAAGAAGCTAGGAATGAGAGCAGGCCCTCCGAGCTTTTTGAATACATGGGGCTGCGCTTCACCAAATAAGCCTCGACACTCATATATCAACGTCCTCTGGATGACCACCTGCCAAACCACAATGGGCACTTTCCCCAGTGGGTGAAGAGCCAACCACCACCACGGGACAGGAGGACTTCCGCGGCAGCGTGTGTACCACTGAAAGCAGTGGCGAAGGGCAGTGACCCCCGGCTCCATCCAGCAAAAGTACACACCTACAGCCAAGGACTCAGCCAGCTCTCTGGAAGCCTCATCAATCGCGTCTCATCTGAATCAGCAATCCCAGCTCATTATCTACAGCTGTTCTCACTCAACACGGTCCGCAGGCCTTCTCATCAGCAACCCATGAAGGCAGCTGGCTAAAACAGGGTTCCAAGGCCCTAGCCCAAGCTTATCAAATCAGAACCTCTGGGTAGGAGGCCAGGGACTCTGAATTTTAATGAGCTTCCCAAATGATTCTGTTGAACACTGCTAAAGTGTAGCCATGCGCGGCTGCGTCCTTAACACAAATTAGGAGTGCAATACGTTAAATGCAGACAAAGTGGTCAGGCGCCTAGGTCCTGCAGCCAGACTGCCTGTCTCAAAGCTTGTCTCTGCCACTTACTAGCTGTGTGACCTTCAGCAAGTTACCTAAACTCTCTGTGCCTCAGCTGCCTCACCTGTGGTAGCATAGTCCCCATATTACTCATCAAAAAGCTAATCAAAAGTTAATGCTCTTCTTGAACGTTGCTTGAAATTTCAATATAAAATATTGCATCTTGAAGCAAGAAGCATTTAAAGATCTTGAAAGACATGTTTTAACCTCTATCACGAATAACTAATAATAAACAATGAGACTTTTTATTTCTACCCTGGATAACTGAAAAAGCAAACAACTTTTCACATCAAGCCTGCAACTGATTCTTTTTTTTCCCAGGCAGAAGCTGTGATCGGTGGTGGAGGACAGAGTGGGAACAGCTTCACAAATACGCATGAATAAAAATCGTGTGAAAACAGTTTGGCAGTTCCTGACAAGGCTAACCACCACCTTACAATACGATCCAGCAATCACACTCCCAGGAATTCACCCGACTGAGCTGAAAAATTCCTGGCCGCGTGAAAACTTGCACACAAATGCCTGCAGCACCTCTATCCAAAACTGCCCCAGGAGTTAGTTACCCTGGAGATCCAGTGGTTAGGACTCCACACTTTCACTGCTGAGGGCACAGGTTTGATCCCTGGTCAGGGAACTAGGGTCCCGCAAGCCAAGGGGCATGGCCAAAAAAAACCAGCACAACTGCCCCCAAATGGAAACTACTACGACATCCTTCAGCAGGTGAACAGGTAAACTGCGGTACAACAGACAATGGAATGTTACTCAGTGTTAAGAAATGAGGATCCAGCCATGAAAAGACACAGAGGAATCGGAAATGCACGTCACTAAGTGACAGAAATCAGTCTGAAAGGGGGATTCCAGGCACGTGACCTCTGGGACTACAGAGACAGTCAAAGCAAGAACGGTTGCCAGGGGCTCAGGGGAGTGGGGAGCGGGTGAGCACCAGATGCTTAGGGCAGCGAATCTGTTCTGGATGATGCCCTAACGGTGGAGACATGTCATTATGCATTTGTCAAAACTCCCAGAACCGGACAGCACCAAGAGTGAACCCTACTGGGAACTGCGGACTTCAGATAACAGTAATTTATTGGCTCATCACACTAAAGTTATGAACAGGGAAACCTGACATGGAGGGGACAGATGGGAACACTGTACTATCTGCTCATTTTTTAATTTTTAATGTAAATCTAAAACTCTTCCCCAAAAAACTCTGATAATAATGTTTTTAAAAAAAGATCATGACATCCAAAGCTTCCAAATAGTATTCTTTAAACAATTTTATGGGCGTNCACTTACTAGCTGTGTGACCTTCAGCAAGTTACCTAAACTCTCTGTGCCTCAGCTGCCTCACCTGTGGTAGCATAGTCCCCATATTACTCATCAAAAAGCTAATCAAAAGTTAATGCTCTTCTTGAACGTTGCTTGAAATTTCAATATAAAATATTGCATCTTGAAGCAAGAAGCATTTAAAGATCTTGAAAGACATGTTTTAACCTCTATCACGAATAACTAATAATAAACAATGAGACTTTTTATTTCTACCCTGGATAACTGAAAAAGCAAACAACTTTTCACATCAAGCCTGCAACTGATTCTTTTTTTTCCCAGGCAGAAGCTGTGATCGGTGGTGGAGGACAGAGTGGGAACAGCTTCACAAATACGCATGAATAAAAATCGTGTGAAAACAGTTTGGCAGTTCCTGACAAGGCTAACCACCACCTTACAATACGATCCAGCAATCACACTCCCAGGAATTCACCCGACTGAGCTGAAAAATTCCTGGCCGCGTGAAAACTTGCACACAAATGCCTGCAGCACCTCTATCCAAAACTGCCCCAGGAGTTAGTTACCCTGGAGATCCAGTGGTTAGGACTCCACACTTTCACTGCTGAGGGCACAGGTTTGATCCCTGGTCAGGGAACTAGGGTCCCGCAAGCCAAGGGGCATGGCCAAAAAAAACCAGCACAACTGCCCCCAAATGGAAACTACTACGACATCCTTCAGCAGGTGAACAGGTAAACTGCGGTACAACAGACAATGGAATGTTACTCAGTGTTAAGAAATGAGGATCCAGCCATGAAAAGACACAGAGGAATCGGAAATGCACGTCACTAAGTGACAGAAATCAGTCTGAAAGGGGGATTCCAGGCACGTGACCTCTGGGACTACAGAGACAGTCAAAGCAAGAACGGTTGCCAGGGGCTCAGGGGAGTGGGGAGCGGGTGAGCACCAGATGCTTAGGGCAGCGAATCTGTTCTGGATGATGCCCTAACGGTGGAGACATGTCATTATGCATTTGTCAAAACTCCCAGAACCGGACAGCACCAAGAGTGAACCCTACTGGGAACTGCGGACTTCAGATAACAGTAATTTATTGGCTCATCACACTAAAGTTATGAACAGGGAAACCTGACATGGAGGGGACAGATGGGAACACTGTACTATCTGCTCATTTTTTAATTTTTAATGTAAATCTAAAACTCTTCCCCAAAAAACTCTGATAATAATGTTTTTAAAAAAAGATCATGACATCCAAAGCTTCCAAATAGTATTCTTTAAACAATTTTATGGGCGTCAGCACTGGCATTTTAATCAGCCCCGACTTCCAAAAAGTTCCTCTAAAGGAACACAGAAGATGAAAGAGGCACCTCATCAGATTCTAAACAAGGTTTCCAACCATCATGTCAGAAGAACATCACCTAAAATTTAAGATGCCGTTTTATTCTTTTCACTTAAACTCTTTTCAAAACTGCCTTTGAAAGCTTCATTAAGTTGGGAAGATAAGAACATTTTTATAACCAGTTTGCTGAAAATGCATAGAATTTGCATCAAGTAAGCATGTCCCCAAAATAAACCTGCCTATGTCCACTGTCTTTCCAATCCATCTGAGCAGTTCTGATGAATACTGACACCACCTCAGACTCCACCTTGAGCAGCGGCCCCCACGCTTAAGGAAAGCCGCTTTTCTCCTTCCAACTTTACGTATCTTTCAGAAAGAAATGGATCAGACTAAGTGCTTTCACTGGTAGACTGCTGACTGGTAGGTTCACCACACTTAAACATGCTTAAACAGAAACTTCCCTGCCTGTCAATGCCGGGGACACGGGTTCAATCCCTAGTCTGGGAAGATCCCACATGCCCCAGAGCAAGTAAACCAGTGCTCAGCCACCAGAGGCGCCATTGCGGTGAGAAGCCTGGCACCGCAATCAGAGGGCGACGCCCCAACTAGAGGAAGCCCTTGCACAGCAAGGCAGACCCAGCGCAGCCAAAAATACATGTATACATTTTAAAAATAAACAATCCAATTAGAAAACAGGCAAGCACATAAAGAAACATTTCACTTAAGAGGATAAACAGCAAACAAGCAGAAGTAACAGTATTTAACATGAGTCATTAGAAAAATGCACCACACCAATGAAAACAAGCTAGCATTTAAAACAGGATGCAGGACTCTGGGTCTCTCTTACGTGGCTGGTGGGAATATAAATTGTTACAGCCCTCTAGAAAACAGTTTACCAATTTCTTCCAAATGACCCACGCTAAGCATACGACCCAGCAACATCACTCTTGGACATTTATCCCAAAGAAAACTTACATTCACACAAAAACCTATACACAAATGTCCACAGCAGTTTTACTTATAACATTTAAAAGTGAGAAACAATCAGTGTCCTACAATAGGTAAGGAGATAAACTTGGTACGACTCGGCAATAAATATGAATGAACAAACTGCTGATACATGCAAGTTGGACGAACTGAAGAGCGTTACGCTGAGTAGGGAAAAAGCCAATCTCAAAAGGTTACATACTGTATGGTTCCATTTATATGATGCTTTTGACACAACATTATAGAGATGGAAAACAGATCAGTCGCTGCCTGGGGATGACTGTAAAGGGGCAGCAGGAGAAAGATACAGATCTCTGTGGTTTTGCATCCTGATGGCCCTAGTTGTTACATCAACCGACACAAGGGTTACAATGACACAGAGCTATACCCATATCATACCAACGGCCACGTCCTGATTTTAATGTTGTATTAGTTACATGAGACATAACCAGTGAGCAGGGCCGGGTGAAGAGCAAGTAAGATCTGGCTCTGCAACTTTCTGTCAATTTATAATTAGTTCAAAATTAAATGGCAGCCCACTCCAATACTCTTGCCCGGAAAATCCCAGGGACAGAGGAGCCTGGTAGGCTACAGTCCATGGGGTTGCAACGTCAGACATGACTATGTGACTTCAATTTCCTTTTCCTTTCTTTCAAAGTTAAAAGTTTGCTTTTTTTTTTTTTTTTTAAACTGCATCACCTAGAGGGGGAAAAACAGGTGCTTATATACCCGTGTGACAGGACAGAAGGAACTCATCCCCATGATCTCTGGTCACCCAGTCCGGCGAGCCACCTCAGGGAAAACTGGCAGGGGGTCCGAGAAGAGCCCCAGAGCAGAAAACCGCAGGACCCCCCCACCCCCAACCCGGCCCGTCAGCGCTCACCCCAGTCGCAGAATGGGCTGGGAACGGAGTGCTAAGCAAACAGCAGGCAGACTTTCAAGAGCAGAACCGTCAAGGTCACTGAGGGAGCAACAGGGCTCGCTTTTAAAGATACTCACTCCATCAGATGGGAACAAGCCGATAAAAGAGAGGGCCCGACTCTACTCAGGGAGGCGAGAGCCTGGCTTTCCTCCCCTGCAGCGCAGTCAGCGAGGATGCCCGCCTACCTGGAGGATCGTTACCATCTTAACATCCAGGGTTAAAGCAGCAGTCTAGACAGAAGTCACCACGAGTGCTCTTCACCTGAGCTGATTCAGTTACTGTAAGTCCATATAACAAAGAAATGTTGCAGATCTGGGGTGATGGCTAATTTTTATCTGACAACACAGCTAATAAGACAAAAGAATATTTTATAAAGTAGGTCCATACAACACTTCGGTTTGCTGTTGCTGTTGCTAACCTCGCTTCAGAGGTGTCCAACTCTGTGCGACCCCATAGACAGCAGCCCACTGGGCTCCCTCATCCCTGGGATTCTCCAGGCAAGAACACTGGAGTGGGTTGCCATTTCCTTCTCCAATGCATGAGAGTGAAAAGTCAAAGTGAAGTCATTCAGTCGTGTCCGACTGTTTGCAACCCCATGCCCTGCAGCCTACCAGGCTCCCCCGTCCATGGGATTTTCCAGGCAAGAGTACTGGAGTGGGGTGCCGTTGCCTTCTCCAAACACTTCAGTTAGCCGGGGTCAAAATAGTCAATGAAATCAGTAATTAACAGGAACAAAACACCTGTTGGGAGTCTTTACTGACAGGTAAGTAATTTTCTCCATTATTTGAAGCAGGTAAAAGTAAGGGTATTCACTTCTCCACTTGCACGGAGAGTAGGTATTTATACACAAATTCTCCAAAAATTTCAAGAACAGACAATGAGTGTGACTTACAGCAGTGAACTCATTGAAACCTGTGAGTGGGGGCAAATACTGTCTGTTTCCATGCATAATTCTCACTGATTCACAACGCTATCCCCATTCNGTGAAGAGCAAGTAAGATCTGGCTCTGCAACTTTCTGTCAATTTATAATTAGTTCAAAATTAAATGGCAGCCCACTCCAATACTCTTGCCCGGAAAATCCCAGGGACAGAGGAGCCTGGTAGGCTACAGTCCATGGGGTTGCAACGTCAGACATGACTATGTGACTTCAATTTCCTTTTCCTTTCTTTCAAAGTTAAAAGTTTGCTTTTTTTTTTTTTTTTTTAAACTGCATCACCTAGAGGGGGAAAAACAGGTGCTTATATACCCGTGTGACAGGACAGAAGGAACTCATCCCCATGATCTCTGGTCACCCAGTCCGGCGAGCCACCTCAGGGAAAACTGGCAGGGGGTCCGAGAAGAGCCCCAGAGCAGAAAACCGCAGGACCCCCCCACCCCCAACCCGGCCCGTCAGCGCTCACCCCAGTCGCAGAATGGGCTGGGAACGGAGTGCTAAGCAAACAGCAGGCAGACTTTCAAGAGCAGAACCGTCAAGGTCACTGAGGGAGCAACAGGGCTCGCTTTTAAAGATACTCACTCCATCAGATGGGAACAAGCCGATAAAAGAGAGGGCCCGACTCTACTCAGGGAGGCGAGAGCCTGGCTTTCCTCCCCTGCAGCGCAGTCAGCGAGGATGCCCGCCTACCTGGAGGATCGTTACCATCTTAACATCCAGGGTTAAAGCAGCAGTCTAGACAGAAGTCACCACGAGTGCTCTTCACCTGAGCTGATTCAGTTACTGTAAGTCCATATAACAAAGAAATGTTGCAGATCTGGGGTGATGGCTAATTTTTATCTGACAACACAGCTAATAAGACAAAAGAATATTTTATAAAGTAGGTCCATACAACACTTCGGTTTGCTGTTGCTGTTGCTAACCTCGCTTCAGAGGTGTCCAACTCTGTGCGACCCCATAGACAGCAGCCCACTGGGCTCCCTCATCCCTGGGATTCTCCAGGCAAGAACACTGGAGTGGGTTGCCATTTCCTTCTCCAATGCATGAGAGTGAAAAGTCAAAGTGAAGTCATTCAGTCGTGTCCGACTGTTTGCAACCCCATGCCCTGCAGCCTACCAGGCTCCCCCGTCCATGGGATTTTCCAGGCAAGAGTACTGGAGTGGGGTGCCGTTGCCTTCTCCAAACACTTCAGTTAGCCGGGGTCAAAATAGTCAATGAAATCAGTAATTAACAGGAACAAAACACCTGTTGGGAGTCTTTACTGACAGGTAAGTAATTTTCTCCATTATTTGAAGCAGGTAAAAGTAAGGGTATTCACTTCTCCACTTGCACGGAGAGTAGGTATTTATACACAAATTCTCCAAAAATTTCAAGAACAGACAATGAGTGTGACTTACAGCAGTGAACTCATTGAAACCTGTGAGTGGGGGCAAATACTGTCTGTTTCCATGCATAATTCTCACTGATTCACAACGCTATCCCCATTCACCCATCTTTAAAATCTTTCTACCTCACTCAAAGCAAAGAAAGACACATACTCATGCAGAAAAAGCCAATGAGAAGCAAGAGAAAAAGTGGTTACAACCCCCCCCATACAGAGATAACCACAGTTAGCATTCTAGATCCATCCTTCTGGGATACGGATAGACAAGTATACACAGACACAGAAGGAGAAGTGGAAACCTTTAAGGGTGTTTAATGGGATGGCACCAGCACGACAGCCTGACGGCACAGGCAGCCTGGGGTCCAGGCCGCACTGCGGGGCCTGGCTCCCCGCTCAGCGCCGCTTACTTTCTTAATATAATTAGCACCTCACTGTATCACTTCTCCTCCTGGCCACACAAACCAGCACTACACCACTCCACCCTTTTTAAGACACTTTGTAACGATACGATAAGCAATAAAAACAAAATTAAATCTCATATCATAAGACCAAGACGTGAGTTTTAGGTCAAAACCAAGTTTGGTCAGTCACAATTTATTTTAGTCCTCAGTTTATTTTAAATCGAAACTCATTCCCCATAGAGAAAGACTGCACTGTACTCATTAAAGGAAAAACTAATAGCAATTCTAACAGAGAAAAGAATGACTAGTTTTCACATATCCACTTAATTTCAAATACTTAAATGTAGCCCAATTTTCAAGCCACAACCCCCCACCCCCATCTAGGTTACAAAAACCGGAGTGTATTACTGTTTCACAGAACGATATCTCCCGCTTTCACAGGGCGTGAACAGCATCTTTCAGTACACACTTTGACTTTCTTCTTTTTTGCCTGCAGTGTGGTTTGTGGGATCTGAGTTTCCCAACCAGGGACTGAGCCCAGGCTCCCGGCAGTGAAAGTGCCAGGTCCCCAAAACTGGACCACCAGTAAAGTCCTTGCCTTTGACTTTAACTCCTTTCCTCCTCCAAAATCTTGCTCCCAAAGCCACAGCCTCTCTCTCTTTTATCTTTAATCTTCATCTTTCCGATCCAGCTGCTTTGGATCGAATCTCTCCAACCCCAGCCCTCTGAACTACTGCAGTCCTTCAGCACTGTCACACAATCTCCTTTCTCCTCACATTAAACTGCCAGAGAGAGTAGCCTGCACTTTCTCTCTGGTTCTTAAAAACACAGATAATCTGAGTATTATTAATACCCTTGTATCAGTAGGTATATACTGAAGTCTGGATGCCTTCCTTGAAGCTCTAATAACAACAGTGTGGTACTGGTACAAAAACAGACAGATCAATGGAATGGGATACAGAGCCTAAGGACAGAATTGTGCATAAAAAGTATTTAAAAGAACAGTCTTTCCAACAAATGATGCTGGAACAACAAATGATGTGGATACAAAAGAAAGACGCTGAACCCCTGCCTCACAGCATACAAAAAAGTCAGTTCAGAACGGAGCAGTGAGCCAAATGTAAGAGCTAAATCACTGAACTCTTAAAACAGGAAGGGGTAAATCTTTATGACCCTGGATTTGGCAAGGCATTATTTAAATATCATACCAACAGCACCAGCAACAGAAGATAAAAGATAAATCGGACTTTATCAAATAAAAACTTTTGTGCATCCAAGGAAATTATCAAAAAGTGAAAAGCCAACCTACAGAATAATGGGAGAAATATCTGTAAATCATGTGTCTAATTAGGGTCTAGCATCCAGAAAACATAAAGAACTCTTATAACTCAAAGACAAACAACTCATGAAATACAAAGGGCTTGAACAGACATCTCTCCAGAGAAGACATACAAACCCCCAAGAAACACATGGGAAGATGCTCAACACCACTAGTCACTAGGAAATGCAAATGAAGGCCACAAAGAGGTGGTACTTCACACCAAGGAAGTATCCTAACAAGCGCTGGCAAGGATGTGGAGAAATCAGAACCTTCTTTATACACTGCTGGTGGGAATGTAAAATGGTTCGGTCACTCCGGAAAACATTTTAAAGGTTTCTTGAAAAGTTGGACACACAATTACTATACGCCCCAGTAACTCCACTAGGAATATACCCAGGAGAACTTACAACGGGTATTCAAACAAATACTGGTACATGAATATTCCTGGAGCACCGTTTACAACAGCTGAAAGGTAGCAACAACCCAAATGTCCTGCTACCAATGAACAGATGAACAGGTTGTGTTATAGCCACAAAATGGAGTATATTATTCAGCAAAAAAGAAAAATGAAACACAAAAATTAACAAACAAACAAAAAACCTCACTACTGATTCCTGCTACTAGATATGCTAAGCAAAAGCCGCCAGCTACAGATCACATACTGTATGATTCCATTGATGTTAAATGATAGGAGGCTTACAAAAAAACTAAAGGCAGAGAAAACCTGTGCTGAAATAGTTTTTTAAAAAAGAAAAAAGGATAATTCTGTCGTTTGCTTTTCAAAGTCCCTGAGACGATGTCAAAGGGCAGCCCAAGGTCAAAGGACACCCCAGGCATAAGAGTGCGTGCTTCCCTCTCGCCTAAACGAGTGAAATGACAGGAGAGGCTTCTGGAAAAAGAAGAATCACCGACAGCCTATAAATGCAGGAATCACCTCAAAGTGGAAAGGAGACAGGTAAAGAATGAAGGAGAAATCAAACTCGAGGAAAAACACATGCAGCAACACGGCTCCAAAGTCAGGGCTTTAAAGGAGCTCTGAGCCTTGGGTGAGTGGATGTACTATGTGCAAATGGCTTTTTGAGAAAGTTGAACGGTACAGAAAGGCACCTAATGGAAAACACATGACTGTCTCAAACAGACGGAAAAACAGCACTTGATAAAATTCAACAGCCCTTCCTGATTAAAAAAAAATGCAGCAAACTAAGAATAGAAGATTTCTTAACCTCGGCAAGGGATCTCTGGCAGAAACCCACAACGCTCAGCAGACCTGGAAGCGCTCCCACCCAGGGCGGGCCAAGGCGCAGGCGTGGCCATCGCGGACGCTGCCTCCGACCCACGCGGCTCCGCGGGCTTCCAGAGGGAAGAAGCACTGACATCAACTAAGTTTCCAATAATTAGCAGACTTGTAGTTCTCCACCCAAACGGGCTGTCAGAGTCTTTGTGCATCTTCCAAGACAACATCATCTCGTAAACTTTACTGCAAATGTTTCTGAGACTGACCAGCAGAAAGTTCCACCATGTGTGTGAACAAGTAACCTTACGGGACCCCGGCTGAACCAGGGGATAAAAACTCTAGCTTTCTGGAGAACGAGAGCCGCTGACTTGCTTCGGCTCTGTGTCTTTAATCAGAAGACAGTGGGAGGTGAGGCTGATTTCAAAACCCAGACCACGGCTCAGGCTCATTCTGACTCAGATTCTCCTATTAAAAAAAAAAAATCATGTAACAATCAATGTAAAAATGTGAAGCTTCCCTTATTTTACGTTCCCATTTCAGAGTTTAACTGCTAAACCCAGGCTCACGTAACAACGGTCTAAGGACCTGCGTCCTTGGTTCTCCAGCCCCCTTTACTATCTCACACCACTGCTGATCACCTTTTCAGTTTCAGAGAAACTGAATCATATAGATCACACATTCCTAAACCCGTGCGCCCCGAGCTGGGAGGGCCATTTCCATGCTCACACACATGTGCTTTAAGGAGCAGACTTTTCCGTGTCTACGCGACAGAAGAACATACGTACGTGTCCTCTGGCCACGCTCTGGTTCAGAAGACTCAACTCCAAATATGGAGTATTTTGAGGGGAGGAAAGGGGTTGGAAAGAAGTCTTTGTGAACAAAGAATCGAGTTCTCAAGTTGTGTGGGAGGGCTGGACTCAGGGGTCAGGCCACACTGAAAGAGCTGGGCTTCGAGTGGAGAGACTGCCCCCAGATGACCTTAAAAATAAAAAATGAGGGCTGTAAAGCAAGTCAAGGAGGCAAAAGAACTTCTTATCTGCATCCAAGCCATGCTCAACTTTAACATTTTAGCTTCTGGAAGCCCGGGCCCCTCTCCCCCTCGGCCACCCCTCCCGCAGCCCAGATCCACAGAGGATTCCCTCACACTGGAGAACACTGTGTTCAAGGATGTTCGCCCTTTTTTAATGAGAGATTTCCTTCCACTTTGTCTCATCTTTTCCTCCATTCCTGCGATGGGAGAAAGGCCCTTAACTTTGTCAGACATCTTTATGGGCGATGGCAGCGCCTGAGGCTGGGGTGACGGGGGAACAGAAGACGCGGCCCAGCGCCTGTGGAGACCCTTCGGCTCCCGGCGCCAGTACCGGCAGGGTCAGAGCCGCTGGCACATCTGCACACCACATCCTCAGCAACAGATGTCCAGCAGCTGTCCAGCGACAGCGCAGACTGGAGGAACGGAAGGTGAAAGCGGCCCGAGCCAGAGAGAGCGGGGGGAACCCAGGAGGAAACGCGTAGCCGGGCGCCCAACGGCCCCACTCTCCCCACCGCCTCTGCAGCCAGACAGACAGAATCAGCCACACCTGGATTTCAAATATGCTCCCCCAGATGTTAAAACACTTCTGCTTCTCTTTTTACAGACACGATGTCTTTAAAGTCTTTTTAATGTCACTTTACAGAGAAACTACCTCTCAGGGCTGCCAGGTGAGCTCATGTTCCTGAGAGGCACCGAGGGGGTCGCGGTCACCAGGGAGGACTCCAGGAACACACAACTGCGGGGGCCACGGCTCAGCACCAACTGGTCAGGCCTCGGTTTCCTCATCTGTACAATGGGGTTGGCAGCACCGATCTCAAGGACAGTTGAGAGAGCCGAGGAGCTCCTACTCCAGAACACGAAGTGCCATGTGCAACACGGGGCATGTCGTGGACAATTAATAACCGACCACCAGAACCGTTGCTGCTATTACTGCGATTCTACCGATTAACTGTTAACATCCTTCACCTAGAGAGGGACTCACAATGCGTTTCTCCTCCTTCAAGCAGAGCCTCAGGCACCTAAAGCTAAAATACCTACTCCCCTTCTTCTCAGAGGGAGAGGGGAATTTTTTTTTGGATTTCTGGCTCTACAGAGGGCATCAAATGACTCATGCAAAGGAGACAAAATCGGTCAAAAAGAAATGCTTGGAGCCCAGTTTGCATTCTACTCCACCCGCCACCAGACTCAAGGAAGGTTCTGTCTTGGAGGACTGAAATGACAATCTGAAGACTGTTCATCACTGTGCAATTTACATGGCTGAGGAAAAAAAACCCAATGTAATCTACGCAATTGCAACAGGAGACAGACTTGCATTCCAATGACCATACCACGCAGCCCATCCAACGTGGATCTGGCTGGCATGGAAGGATGTTTAAAACGTAATTAACTGAGAAGAGCTGGGTAGGAAACCATGTGTATGCAACTGCATTCATGTTCTGAAAAATACACACACTCACCCACAGAACAGTCAAGCCACACAAACCTAAATGGGGATCGTGGGAGAATTACAGATGGCTTTCCTGCTCCTCTTTGTAATTTTCTGGAATTTTTTTTTAGGAGCTTATACTGTTACAATTAGAAAAAAGAAAATCGAAGATGTTATTCCATGCTTCAGAGGCACCTGCCCCATGACCTTCAGCAGGGTTTCGCCTCACTCTCTGGGTTCCTCTTGAGGTCTCCGCCCTCCCACCTGTACCCCCCACACCCAGGGCGCTATCCGATGAGCAAACACTACTCAACACCTGCCCAGAGCGGGGACCGGTACACCAGGGGCCACACACGTGAACCAGACCACAGGCCTCCGCCCGGCTCACAAATTCTGTCCAATGAGGCAGCACTCCTCCCCTACACACACAGACACACAGACACAGACACACACACAGACACAGACACACACACACACACACACTATTATTATTAGAACCGTAACAATAGTTCCACGAGAGAAGAGAGAGAACAGCAGAACTTTAGACTAAGGGTTAGAGAGGGCTGGAAGGAGGCCTGCTTATAATGGAGAACCGCTGTGTGCCCAAGAAGCTGAACTGGGAGGGAGACAAGGGAAGGGCCTCGGGACCTGCCCAAGGGCCCTGGAAGCTGAGCGGGACAGAGACAGGCTGAAGGGTGTTCTGGACAGGGCACCTGGTGGAGCAGGGACTCAGGGCTCTGCAGGAAGTAGGAGCCCTGCTCAGACTTCATGGGACCCGGTGACAGCGTTTCAGAGGGGCACCCTCCCACCAGTGACCTCCCCCAGGGTGCTCGCAGCCGGAGGGCCCTGCAGCCCAGCTGGACTTGCTTATGTGCCAGGAGTGGGCCCACTTCTCAGGTCCTCCAACACAGGAGTCACACTCAAGCAACTGATGTTTCAAATTGGCATGCCCGATTATCCATTTACAGTAAGAAATATGACTGTTCATTGCTTTCATGCTGACTGGTCAGTTCAGAGGTTAACGATGGACCTATCCCAGGGGACAGGCAGATACCAGAATTAATATGATCACCACACCAGCTCCCAGGTGGGGAGCCCGTTCATAATGGAAAACCGCTGTGTGTTCAGTCGACCCAGGAAGGGATCAGTTTAAGGGCATCGGGACCTGGCCAGATGCCCCATCCCTCCACAGGGACTGCTGATGCCTGCTGTACACATCCTCACTCGGGGCTCACTGAGCCGGACCCCGGGGGCCAGCAGGCAGCTCCACCTCTGCACCCAAAGGACACAGCCCTCCTCGCTTGTTTTACCAGGAGGGGATGACTGCCTTCACAGTCTGTTGCCCCGAGACAGGAACCAACCTCCCCCTTCATGAAGGCCTCGAGGACACATCGCTGCTGTCCTGAGATGCCCCCAACAAGCCCTCTTCCCGATTCTCCCTCCCAGGTTCTCCTCTGACACTGACCCAAAAACCTGGGCTCTCTGCTCTCCGCCGCCACCTGCCTTCACTAAACGCCCTTGTCTCCTGGTCTCTCCACACACTCCAGGTCCCACGTGCCCTGCTCACCACAAAGACGCACCTTTCTAGTAACTTCTTTCCTTTTCAGCCCTTCCACCAGACCCACTGCCAAGCCCACTCCTGGATAAACTCAACCACCCTTTAATTCAACCCAGAGACAAGTGTATTCCTGTACTTATACCTCAAACCAGGAGGCGGATGAGTTCTCCAACCTTGGTAAACCCACAGCCAGACGCAGGCAGGACCCGGGAGTCCAGGCTGCAGAGGCGGCCTTAAGCCCCCAGGGGTTGAGTGCACTCGGGCCCTGACTGCCGGCCCCGAGGCGCAGAGGTCTCCTTCCTCCCACTGGCCATGGATCCTCCCCGCTGCTGCTCCTGGCCCTGCTAAGCCCAGCAGGAGCGCGGTGCCTGCCAACCCTCCCAGCCTGCCTCCGGCCTGTCGTGAGGGCCCTGCCATCAGGGAACCCAGGGCCTCCGCGAGCTGCCCCTGCACAGGGCTCCTGCTCACTGAGCTGCTGCCGAAGTTCAGAGACGGCTCGCCGGGGCCGGCAGCGGCCAGGACCCAGGGGTGTGGGTACCTGCCCAGGCAGGGGGCTCTGCGGCCCGGCCTCCTCCAGCCGCGGCCGGCCTTCCGCGCAGGGCTCTCAGGCTCCCACAGGTTCCGTGCCCTTCCCAGAGTCTTCCCAACCGTTGCCTCTGGTCACGCGAACCCACGCCCCGCTGCCTCCGTCCTCACTCTGCCACCCCAGATTCTCCCCTCCCCAAGCTTCCCACACAGGGCTGCTCCCTGCAACCTCGGGCGGCCCCTCCCGTCCTCCCCGCGCCTCCTGACAGCTCAGCGCTGTCACCACAGCACACATTAGCGGGGCATCGGCTGCCCCAGGATATTCAACTGCCTGCCCGACGTCCCAGCCAGGATGTCACAGAGACACACCACTGTGCCCAAAGCCACCCCACCACCCCGAACTCCACGTGTTCGGCTCGCCCTGCTTTCCTGACTCAGGTCTTCACTGGGCAGCACGCTAGTTCTCTCTGATCTCCACCCAAGAGGACACCAAGTCGTGCCAACTCCACCTCTGTGTCAAGTGCTGGTTCTGTTTAAGACAGTAAGCCTGTCTCTTCCTCTCTAATCCCAGCGGGTACCCTATTTCAAGACCTCCTCGCTGGTGTAAATATAAGGCACACAATTATCTTCCTACATCACCCAGCTGGTCAGCATGCCCACCCCCCCCCCCCAC
>SJYW01044195.1:164550-191763 GCA_006410735.1 Raphicerus campestris
AGGAGCCTGGGGCAGGGTTGGGTAGACGCTCCCATGCTGCAGAGCTGCCAGGGAGGGGCGCGCCGAGTCCCCAGGATGCAATTACCAGACAGGACGGGCGCCCACCGCCCTGGGAAGAGGACACACGTGTCTCCTGGGTCCTGACCAATGTCTGCCTTTCCAGGAACTCAGATGCCACTGGTGCACTCTGCATCTGGGCCAAGGGAACTGCTGGAGGCAAAACAGAGGCCCTCGTCCCTCATGTTGGAAGTTCTCGGGGAGCCTGACTGCACAGGTCAGCCAGCAGGAGACACCTCAAGCCCCCACGAGGAGGACACTGTCAGGGGCTCAACACCACGGCCGGCACTCAAGGAAGCGCTGGTTTCAGCACAACTTGGACTGCAGACCAGAAGCTCGGGGACCCAGCGGCCCCGCCACGCAGCTGTGTGCAGGGAGGGCCAGCTGCGTGTTCAGTGCCCACGGACCGCGCCCCCTCGGGCTCCCCGCCCGGCTGCGGGACGTGCCCGGGGTCCAGCAGGGCCATCCTGACGGGGACGTGGGACTTCCTTGTGCTCGGGAGTGGGAGGGTTGGGGCAATCTGTGGGCAGAACAAGGGCGTGCCATCACTGATGGTTCTTCCCCACCAATCCGGCACATGAACCAGAGCCTCCCGGGAGCCGGGCAGCGCCTCGCCTCTGGTCCTGGCGGTAGTTCCAGCCTCTCCCCCACCCGTCCCCTAGGCTCAGCACGCTTCCCTGCCGCCGGGGGCATGTGTCCCCCTGGCAGGAGGACCGCCCGCTCGTTCCCCCAGGCTCAGGCACCACTGGTTCCATGGGTCGGCCCTGGTCCCTGTGGCCAGAACCGTTCACCCCCAAGGCAAGGCCCCCCGGGGCAGGGCCTCTGGCGCTTGCCCTGGGCTCCGGGTGCCCCCACCAAGGGCCCCACTCTCCTCGCACATGGTGGTCTCCTACCACGTATGAAACCCACCAAAAGCTGAGACACCACACCACAGACGGCAGCGCTATGTCTACACTGATCATCTCGCTACACAGTCTCCCAAGTCGGCCAACCCGCAGGGACGGCAAGAGTGGAAACCCTCTTAGCCACGAGCCTTAGCCACGCGTGTGGATGTGTCTGCTCCCATCTCCGGAATGCAGCCTGAACCCCTGGCCGGCCGTGACGCTGAGCCGCGAGGACAGCGTCACCACGGCCTTCCCTCACTGTGACATCCTTCCCTCACTGTGACATTCTGATAGGAGAAAATACGTCTTAAATACCTCAGACAACCTTCTGACCCCACAAGTCTCCTCTGCCTACAGTTATCACTCAAAATGACTACACAGCTTGTACCAACCAGAAGAATGTACTATTAACATTCTAGGAACCAGTCTTATTTTTTTTAAGCTATTTTCTTTTTAAAGGAATTGCTTTTTAAGTTCTGGTCCATTAAAAAAAAAACAACACTGAACCCTAAACATGTATTTTATTGCTTCATCCGTCACCAAAAGGAAGCAAGCGCCCTCGGGCCGCCTTTCAGGCACAGTACCCCCGCAGGCCACTGTTGGAACAATTCCCACCGAAGGAACTTCTTTACTTAGCTTTTAGAAAGAATAAAAGAGCTGAGGGGAAAATAGCAAAAGATTAAAGAAACGACTGCTAATGAACAAGATGGAGTTCAGCAAAGACCAGGCAGAGTCGTGCGCTTAGTAAAGAAAACACAGAGTGCAAAGCGATGTAAACAGCCTCCAGCGTGGGCAAACGCGCTGAGCAAGCAGGAGGAGACTCTCAGAGGCAGCTTTTCGGGAAGCGGCCGTGCGGGACACAGGATGGACACAGGTGCCAGACTTGCGCCCAGAACCAGAGGGTGCCCCGCGCCAGAGCGGGCCCGAGGAGACCTGAGCCGCAGCCGACCACGCCCGGAGGCGCTGCCCGCGGCAGGGGCGGAGAGGCAGCGGGCACACGCAAACCTCTGAAATTTCTGCTGTTTTGCTCTGAACCTAAAACTGCTCTAAAAATAAAGTCTACTTAAGATGAGGGGAAAACAAGAAGAGAGCCAGCCAGCCCTCCCCGCCTGGGCTCTGCCCATCATCGCCCACGAGTCATCACCGTTTCGTCTCCAGCTTTGTCCCCATTCCCCACTGCACTTGCTCCCAATGTCTTTAGTTAATGACTTGCAAATATGATCCCCAGCCCTATTATCTGTCTCCTCAGCTTCAAACCCACGCCTCCTCCTCCCCCTTATGGAGGAGGCCTCACTAGCATCTCAAAACGCAGTTTCAAAACAGGACTCCGGGCCAATGCAAATGGACAAGAGACTAAAATCACACGAGTAAAATCTGGAGAGCAGATAAAATGACCACTTGCCAAAGAAATAACTGTAGAAGTAGGGAATCTAAGAGAACCAACCGAAACTCGACGTGTCTAGGAAACAGTGAGTGGGTGAGCTAGTGAGACACAAAGTTAATACACAGAAATCAACAGCTTACCTAAATCCCAACAATAACTAGTTAGGTAATAAACTGGAAAGAACACCTCAATTGGGAAAGCAATAAAACATCAAACGTCCAGAAATAAATGTAATAAATGCATAAAACTTGTGTGTAAGTGGAAGGAAAACTTTAACGCATTGTTGCGTGACCTTACGGGCTTAAATGAGAAGACGTATCATGTTTCTGGATATAAAGATGCAACATCAGAAATATGTCATATACTCTCCAAGGTAATCTATAAATCTAACACCATCTCAAAGTGGCAGCTGTTTATTTTCTGCTGTAGACAAGTAGATTGTAAAGATCATAAGGGGGGAAAAAAAAAACCCAGCAAAGAAAAAGGGCCAGGAAAACTCTGAAAAAAAAAAAAATGAAAAGGGGAAGAAACAACCCTAAACAATGTTAAAACACCACGTCCAACGAGGAAGGAGAATCGGGCAGCACTGACAGGACAGACAGACCAGGGGAAGAGAACAGTTAAGTCTAGAAGGACTCATATCAGAGGGCATCTTAGCTTGTGACAAGGCAGCAAGGTAAAGACGAACTTTTTAATAAATGGGGACAAAACAGTCCTCTGGGGGGCAGGTGGGGGAGCTGTAGGTACACTTCACATCATACACCAAAAGCAATCCCAAGTAGTTCAAAAACTTAAATGTAGAAAGGGAAACTATAAAATTCAGATACACTCTTTTATAAAAATCTTTGAATGGGGAAGTCATTTCTAAGTATGACTCAAAATTAAGAAGCAGCCAAAGGAAAAAAATAATTTGGCTACACTGAAAAATAAGATTTTCTTCATGACAGCAGAACAAGCCAACAAAATGTCATAAGGAAAGTCAAAACAGAATCGGCAAATTGGGAGACAACATTCGCAGATCGTGGGAATGAATGGCCCGAACAAAGAGAGACCTTCTAGAAGTTGAGAAGGACGATCAATAACCCAGCGGACAAACGGGCACACAATGAGAGGCGAGCAAACGGAAACTGAACTAAGGTTCCATTTCTGACCGTCGGGCGGGGGGACCCACAGGCTAGCTGGCGTTCTCTGTGGATGAGGCTGCGGGGCTCCTGAGGTCTCCCATGTGGTTGGTGGGAGTTAAAAATAGCAAACAGGTGTGGAAGCAAGTCTGGTAACCTCTACCAGCCTCTCAGATCCATTTTCCCTTTGGATCCAGAGTCCCACTTGTAGAAATTTCTCTCTCAGATCAATCTGCAAAACTTGAGGACCCCTAGGAGGCTGAGCTGGGGATGCACGTGGTTCGGGTTCCTGGGATACTTTACGTGGCTCTCGGCCAC
Source organism: Raphicerus campestris (assembly GCA_006410735.1). Lineage (NCBI taxonomy): Eukaryota > Metazoa > Chordata > Mammalia > Artiodactyla > Bovidae > Raphicerus > Raphicerus campestris. Next base: position 168,315 of record SJYW01044195.1, read on the forward strand.
ACCTGACAGGACACGTGGTCCGAGGGCTGACAGACACCTGAGCCTCTTTACCTGATGGAACAGTGGGCGGCGGGCAGCAGGCAGAGGGGTCTTTACTACAGTCAGGCCTCTCGGTGCCTGAGAGGGGGAGGGCAGTGGAGGAGAAATGAGGTGGGAACTGTACCAAGTCAGAAGGCAGTCTGTGCAAAGTGGTTCCCATCACTGGATACTACCTTTTTTTTTGGCCTTACCCTGCATCTTACAGGATTTTAGTTGCCCCACCAGGGACAGAGCAAACTCCAGCCCTCAGCAGTGACAGGGGGATTCCTAACCAGTGGGCCATGGGGGACATCCCGAGGACGCTGCCGGTAAAGGCAGACTTGATTCTAACCCTGAAGTCTAATCAGAATGTAAATTCTATCCTGTTAGGAATACACTAACGATTGCCACAAATCACAAGTACATTTTTTTCTTCTTTGGTGTTTACCGTGAAAAACAGAATCTGTGAGCATTCCGATGAGTACAGGTTTCTACACCTGCGGTCGGGAACTAGCAGGTAAGTCTGTGTTGAACGTGCATGCCTGATGCAGCCCAGTGAACCACAGTCAGTCTGATGCATCCTGGCAGTGTCAGACTCCACAGATAAAGCAGCACACAGGCTACCAACTAAGTGACAAAACAGCCTCAAGAAACCTGGTTTCAGGCGACAAAATTCTAAACCCACTCATGATTCAACTATGTAACGTAACACAACCTGGCGGGAAAGGTTCCGTGCATTCCGATTGCATTTGCACCTGCGTTACCTTTAGAATAATTTGGTGTGTTTTTCAGAACATTTCATCAATCAAAAATTCAAATATATGAAAAAGTATCCTGATAAAATTCAAAACCAGAAACTGAAAGAAAGAAAAGACTGGAAAAAGCTTCGAAATGTCAAAAAAAAATTCTTGTATTACAATGAAAACTTAAAAACTTTCAATGGTCAAAATCTTAAAACAAACCTTCCTAAATTATCAGTAATTTTAACTTTTCATTCAACCATCCTAGGGGGAAAGACTGAATGATCTTGCGATTCCTTTTTTCAGTAAAATACAACATAATTGTTATGTGCAGAAGTTATCAATTAGCTAGAGTAGGCAACCAAAAATGTAGGGAAAAGTATAAAGTTGTGGTAAGCACAGAAAAGAACTGTGGGATTTGTCTGAGTTTTGACTTGTTTGTGGTTTTCTAAGCTTTCTAAAATTTCTAAGTTATGACTTCTTTCTCACTGTAAACAATTTTGCTTTGATACTCAATTCTGGGCTATGCTTCTTGAAGAGGGTGTTCCAAATGATGAGTTTCATGTACCACAAAAGCCGGCTCCTCCCCAGCTGGCCAAGGATGTGCCGATGGGGCAGTTCACTGGGCTATCTCTACTTCTCCTCGTGGTCCTCGCCACCCTCGGAAGGCACACCTTTGGGAAACCGCATCTAGAGGGAGCCACTGCCACACCAGACCCGCCTCCCCACCTCCAATCACATCACCCTTCTTCCCCAGTCCTTTCTGCCTCAAATACCTTCCTAAAGATCTGTCCAAAAACATCTCAAAATAGCATGGGGATGAGTCACGGAGGATCTAAATTCCTAAACAAATACATTCCACAGAATGGATAATCTCCCACTAACCCCTACCCCCCAAGGCATTTACTTCTTAAAGATTTCGCTGTATGTGAGCAGAAGAAAAGCAGGTAATTCTCCTCTAAATAAATTCAAAAAGCCAGTGACAAAAACAAAACTCGACTGGGAATTCCTTGGCAGCCCAGGGGTTAACACTGCACCTTCACTGCAGAATGCACAGGTTCAATCCTCAGTCAGGGAACTGCTGCTGCTGAGTCGCTTCAGTTGTGTCCGACTCTGTATGACCCCATAGAGGGCAGCCAACCAGGCTCCCTTATCCCTGGATCCCACATAACCTGACCCTACCCCGTGAATTAAATTTACCCGTTATTTTTCTCCCTCTAGTTATGTGGAATGTATATATCCTACTTCAAATATTCTAGATGTTACTTGAAGCTATTTTTTTAAATCATACTACTAACTCTATTTTTCTATTTTTCAAGATCAAAAATAAAACAGGAAGAGGAAAAGGCAGGACTGTTACTTTGTCACAACCTCCCTGACTCCCCCATCACCTACTTCCTGGCTTCTGTTAAGAGTTCAATCCACCTTTATTATTGCTGCCATTATTACTGAATTACTGTGGAGTTTTTTTTTCATTACATTATCTTCTCTGGCAAGACTTATGACAACTGAATTTTGATTTGTAACCAAATCTATAATTACATACATTTAAACTTACGTTTACATGATTTCAATTCCATGTCCATTTTATTATAAAATAAATCACATTATAAATCATATTATAAATATAAATCACAACTTTCTCCTTCCTAAGTTATTCTAAGTAACCTTTTAGTAGATTAGAATATATCTTTGAAAAAGTGGCCCCCGCATCCCAAGAAAAATTCATAGCTGGTCTAGTCTATCAGGAAGATATTGCGTCCAGGTAGCAGCAGGGGGAAAAAAAAAAAAAAAGAAGCAGCTCCTTAAAGCATAAGGAAATGTGCTGGCCCTTGTAATTAAGTGCAAAAGCAGGGTGAGCTCCAGCAGAAGGCTGGGTGCTAGGCCTGACTTCTGCACCTTCACAGAACATCTGTTTGTTGCCCTCACAAATGAATTTACACAGTAATTAGTGTAATTATTTAATTATTGGTTACAATCTTTCAGCCACAAAACTCTTACCCTGCACTCTATCTCTGGCAACGGTACAGTAAAGCCTAGAGTCATCGAGACTCTTCCTCGTCGAGTAGCCCCAGCCCCCTTTCTGACCGGCTGGCTGTGCTGTATTTCATCTTTGAGATCTGAAACTTTCACAAGCACAGGCGCTCTTTCCACTAACTTCAACTTAGCAGAATGAGCCCTTTCAATACACAGAAGCAGCTGTTGTTTTTTCAGCTCAAAGATACGTTTTTCCATTGTATCTCTGATTACTGCTTCTGTTCTGCTGGTTTGGGTGGCTTCCTCAGGAACAACTTATTTAGATCGGAGCACTGATTAACTTGCTACACTGGAATGATGTTCTTCCTGCAAATGCATTTAGTATCATTAAGGTTTCTTCCTCTCAACTCATTCATTTCACTTTATCTCCCTTATCTCCTCTTTCAATCATGTTATTTCAGTCTTCCTTGAATTTTATTTGATTTTTTTAAAAAAAGCATAAAGCAGACTCAACCTGAAATTGACTTAGTTTCTATAATTAGTCTTCCTCAAAAGTCACACTTTTCCTCTGCCTCAGAAAGCCTCTAGCTGTCACTTATTTTATCCTGGCAACATGTTGCTTCTTTTGCTTTTTATCTATCATGGAACAAGGATATTCAGGTGCGATTTGCCCTCAGATATGCCCTCAAAACTATGGCTGGTACTGCTTAGGAAGCTGAGTTTGGTGGGCTTGTTTTTTTCTCCTTCCAGATCTAAGTCTGTGAGCTGAAGGGCCGACGCACATCAGGTGGCACCACCCATTCGCGAGTGGTCCATCTTCTCCGCGAATCCGTCGTGTTGCTTCTGTGACCTAGTTTTCTGTATATCACTCTCCATCTGGCACGGCTTCTGCTCCGTAGAGTTGGGGTGCTCCCACTGCACCGGCAGGGGTGGAGCACGACTGTGGAGCCGGGGGCCCCCTCTAGTCTTGAGCACACTGCAGCTGTCTGTGTCCTCCGGCCTCCACCTGCTCCAAACACCAAGGCTGCCCGGGGACCCCCAGCCCTGTACTTGCGGCCTCACTCTCCCTGTTCTCCTTGCCATAGGTAGAGCAGAGCACACATCCTCTCACACTTCTAACCCTGCACCGAGCCCTTGAGAAGCAGTCGGGAGTCAGGCCCTGGGATCTCTTCACCCTGATTTCTATTCTCACCATGCAGTTTTTCGCCTGTTTTTTTCTCTTCCATCAGAACCTAGTGACCCGACGGGGAGGGGAGGCCGGAAGTCAAACCCCAGTGCTCAAGTCCCACCTTCCCTCAAGTTTCCAATGTTCCCCTTCTCAAGGGTTCTAGCTTCTGAATCCCCCTCCTTTGGGAGGCAGTTACCCTCTCCATATAAATTTTGTATTACATTTTCTCTTTCCCGTTGTTTTTTCCCCATCCATCTGGACATATTTACAATTAAGACACAGCTGTGCGGCTTCCTCTCACACTGGGTTAGGTACCTTCCCTCCTCGACTTGCATCCTGAACAGGAAGGTTCACTGTGTTCAGTCCCTGGCAGGTTTCACTTTGGGATGAAAAGCCCCCATCAGACAGCAGGGGAAAAAGCTCCAGTTGGGTGCTGGTGCCTACTCTGGGAGCCCCCATTCTCCCCCAGAGAATTCCATCTCCATGAAGAAACGTTTGCCTCACGGCAAAGTGCTATCACCTCAAAACAAGAAGGGAGAGATGAGAATTCCCTAGTGGTCCAGCAGTGAGGCACTTCGACGGCTGTGGGCCTGGCTTTGACTCCTGGTCGGGATAAGAGAAGGAGTACCCCCGGGGGACAGCCTGAGTCCATGACCACACTCGCTCAACCCAGGGGCAGCCCGGGAGCCCTTCTGCTCACTCTCAACCTGCATCCAGTTTTCATCTTCTTGTTGAAAGGTTCCAACTTCTTGTTTCTTTCAAAGGTCTGTAGAAAACTCTCCTCTGGTAAAAGGTCCCTCTCCCAGTCTCTGCTGCTCTGAGTTTCCTACTGCCTGCTTTTTGATTGTTTGCTGGGATCTCAGGGTGAACAGGGGCTTCCCAGGTGGTGCTAGTGGCAAAGACCCTGCCTGCTGATGCGGGAGACTCAAGAGAGATGGGCTTGATCCTTGAGTTGGGAAGATGCCGTGGAGAAGGGCATGGCAACCCACTCTAGTACTCTTGCCTGGAGAATCCCAGGGATGGAGGAGCCTGGTCCAAAGGGTGGCAAAGAGTTGGACACGTCTGAAGTGAGTTAACATGCATCCAGGGTGAACAGGGGACCCAAGTCTGGTCTCAGGCGTCCGCAGCTGGGATCACACTTGCAAAGTCTCACTGGAGCACCACTGGGAGATTCTCTGTGCTTCCGTTAACACATTTCAGTACAGCTCCCAGGAAAAGTCGGCTTCTTGTTCCCATATGTTGGTTTCCAGCGTAAAAATCTTCTACCGACGATGTGGTTCTGCTCTGAGGCAGCCACGCAGAGCATTACAAACATTCTAAACCAAGGCTTGAGGACAGCAAGCCTTCAATGTCGTCCTTCTTCAAATAAAAATGTCGAAAATAAACTTCAGCTTTCTCAATGGGAAGAAAACACACGCCAACTTAAAAACCTTCAAGGCAGCACACAAACCACGCTTCAACCACATGACAGAGGTGAGTAAAATCTCTCCAGCCAATCCAGGGCCCCCGCACTTCCAGGCAGAGCGCAGGCGTTCCAGGCTGAATCATTCAGGGTGTGGAGGAGCTCAGAAAATGGGATTGCGCTACAACTCAGAGGGACCTACTCAGGGAGCCAAACACAGACAGCCACGGCCACGAAACGCCCAGAACAGGCAAATCCATGGCGACAGAAGGCAGAAGAATGGGGCTCAGTAGGGAGGCCTGTGCTAACAGAGATGGCGCGCTCCTCCTGGCGATGAACATGTTCTAAAATAACATGATGGCTGCATAACTTTGTGAACATACTAAAAACCACGGAACTGGATGACTCTTCAGACACAGAAAACAAAGTTGTTACCAAAGAAGGGAAGTGACAGAGAGGAATAAATTAGGACCTTGGGGTTAGCTGATACAAACTAGCATCTATAAAATAAACATCAAAGTCCTCCTGTAGAGCATGAGAGCTCTATTCAACATCCTGTGATAAACCATGCTGGATGTGAAAAAATGTGTAATATATGTATAACTGATTCACACTGCTGTATACCAGATACACACTGTTAATCAACTATACTTCAGTTTTTTACAAAAGGGAAAAAAATCAGGACACTTGAAAAAAATAAAGTTTAAAAAAATTTTAAAACCTAAACAGAATGAAAAAATAAACTTTTTTAAAAGGATTACAAAATATTATGTAAATCACAATTCAGTTTCTTAAAAAAAAAAAGAAGAGGAGGTGCCATAACAGCTTCACTGGACCAGTCACTTCAGGAGAGGCTCTCTGGTGCTGCACCGAGCAGCAAACAGGTCAGTCGTGAATCTAAGACGATACCAGACCATGCCTTCCTTTAGTTGCTCAGTCATGCCCGGCTCTCTTGCGACCCCATGGACTATAGCCCTCCAGGCTCCTCTGTCCATGGGTTAAGTCATGGCCGGCTTTCTTGCGACCCCATGGACTATAGCCCGCCAGGTTCCTCTGTCCATGGGATTCTCCAGGCAAGAGAATGGGTGGGTTGCCATTTCCTTCTCTAGGGGATCTTCCCCACCCAGGGACTGAACCTGGATCTCATACGTCTTCTGCATTGACAGACGGGTTCTTTACCACTAAGCCACCTAGAAATTTAAAAAAACAGCAAAAACTATGACTAAAACTGGGGCAGGACGGAGGTAGAGGAGACTGTGGGAAGTCTCTTGAAGGCTCATTAAAAAAAGGCTTCTCTCAGTGGGAGGCAGAAAACAGTAACTTGTGAGAACCCAGGAGACGGAACAGTCCAGCGTGTACAGACACAGCAGGTGTCTGAGGGACTGGGCAGAGTACTCTTCAATTCGTTAAGCAGCACCCATTTCTTACATCCACTAAAAACATCACGGGCTTATTTTTCTTATAAAGTTTACACAGCCTTAAGACACTCAACGATATTTCTATGCTAAATAATAAATATATTTACTACTGATGCCTGAACCTCAGAATTGTAGAGAGATCATCTAAAAACAGAGTACAGAGTTTCAAGGACACCTGCCCAGAAAATCAAATCCAGAGCCCACAGCTTGGATGGTTACCACGGAACCCCAGGACTTCTTCACAGGCCGTGCAGGTCTTGAACTGCCCCCAGACAAGACGTCTGCTACAACCAGAAGAAACCTAGGAAATCTGACCTCCGTAACATTAAAAAAAAAAAAAAGGCAACAAAATGTTCAAGATGCACAGCATGTGAAAATCACTAGTCTTATGATTACTACAATGATCACAAAAACTATTATTTGGAAACCCATAATCCATTTTCCGCAACCGAGTGAGGTTACGTGGCGGCTTGTACCATAACGAATCCCCCTGTGATGCAGGAGACCTGGGTTCGATCCCTGGGTCGGGAAGATCCCCTGGAGAAGGAAATGGCAACCCACTTCAGTATTCTTCCCTGGAGAATCCCATGGACAGAGGAGCCTGGCGGGCTACAGTCCACAGGGTCGCGTCTGAAATCTAATTTTACTGAACTGCTGATTCTATACTCTCTGTGACAAATGAGTTAAGTATGACTTCTATGGAACAGATCTAAGCAAAGAAAACACCACTCTTTCCCCAGATTGCTGCCCCCTCCATGGGAGCATGAACAGCACTTTGAGGGGTCCCTGCCCCTCTGAAAACACGTCAGCTTTGTGCTGTTCACCTAACATGATTAAAAGGGAGGGACTGAGATGCCTGCTGGACTCCTTGCAGACAGAAGGAGCACTTCAGGGCAGGTCTGGCAGGGAGACTCCTGGAACCAGTCACTGTCTCTCGAATACTTTTGCAGAGTGTCACTTTTTACATTTTTTTCCCACCCTGCCCTTTCCTTCACTGAATTTTCATACAATGATTGTGCTATGATCATCACCGGATATACTAACAACAACAGAAAAAGCTACAGCTGGATCCCGTATTAGCCTCAGCTGCAGCTCAAGTCTACAAACGTTTAAAGCCAATAGGAAGGCGTGGAGGGAAGGAGAGAGGAAGCAAAAGGCTTGTTCCTGAGAGCTGGAAGGTCTGCTCTTCCTCCAAGGTTCTGGCAGCAAAGACATCTCTTCTGTGTTATGTAAATAGTTTGTCTTACTAAGTTTTCCAATTCTAAAGCTCGTTTCTTTGTGAAACCAGGGCCAAATATTAAAACAAACTCCTCAGTGTGTTAAGCCAGATAACTAATCACCTCCATATGGGGGTGGGCTAACCAACCACTGTGTGCATTGTTTCCAAGTCCACCCACGCACATACTCCACTGCCATCTGAGCCGGTTAGTAACTCCTTTTGGTTACCAATCTGATCCACGTTTACCAAAGAACAAGAAAAATGAATGTGGCTTTGACCTTGAATCAAGCAGATGACTTTAACATATAGTTCTTTAAATGACATGAAAGAAACCGAAGCATTCCTCTCTTCTGTTTATATATATGTCATCTAGACTACAGGATACAAATAATGGTATTAGGCAACCAGCCTGGACTCTTAAAAAGTCACTGTAGAAAACAAAAAAGTTGTTTGGTTTTTTTTTTAAGACTGAGGAGACAGAACTAAATATAAAGGGTAAACCCTGATGGGAATCTGGATAGGTAAGAAAAATAGTTATAGAAGGCAATGTGGGAGCAAACTAGGGAAAGCAGGATTTGAGTGACATGTGAAAGCAGTGTGAACTGGCTGCGGGGTCCCGTAAGTGTGGCGACGGTTCTCCAAAAAAAAAAGTATTAACAGTGTTAAGAGATAAGGCAAATGTGGCAAATGCTAGCAATGAGGTTAACATACATGGATACTGACAACACTATTTCAACTTTTCTGCAGACTCAAAGGTTTTTAAAATACCAACTTGAGAGAGAAAAGAAACAATAACTGTACTGCCAATCACCGGTTACTCCTAAGCCCAAACCCGCAGGACCTGCCCCTCTGCTGTGAATGTAAATGGGGGCAAGGGGCGGCCCTCTCTGCTGACTAACGGTTTTAAGTGCCTACTGATTGGGATTTTTGATTGATTTTTCAGGACCTAATTTCACATGGGCTTTTTCATGTCCATTTTACATATGAGAAGACTGAGACTTAAGGAGATTAAGTAATTGACACAAAGCCTCAAGGCTGGAGGTACCACAGCTGCAGATATTTGCTTAAAAATGTCAACAGCAAATAACCGGTTCAAATGTTTAAACAAACCTCACTACTAGATTCAGATTCTCAGAACAAACCACTGATGCCACGGTTGACTATCTTCTGCCTTCAACTGGGGAAACTGTCAGAAACATCCTTCAGTGGCTGACCTGATGGAGCAAACAGGCAAACCCTGGACTCTGAATGCCCAGATTTCACAAGGGAGAAGGGGGCCTCTCCAATCCCCTGGGACTGAGGTTATCAGTGCAGGAGCGGTTATGTGGTTCATCCCAACACAGCCAGCCAGGAGGAAGTGTGGCCAAGGACAAGGAAGGCCACCCGTCACAGCGCTGAATCACCCCCTAACACCCTGATTCCAATAACCGGATAAAAGTAATGGTCTCTGGATGGGTGATGGATGAAGGGTGGGGGAGTGTAGGGACATTAGGGAACGAGAGCTTCAATAAAACATGCAGAAACAGCCTCAAAATGAAGGGTTTATACTAAGACTCCCCTCTCCAGCACCTGGGGAAGGTGATCAGGTTAGCATTTACCACAGGAGCATGGTTTTTTCATCTCTTAACTAGTGAACGCTGGATGGGCCCTGGCTATCAATTAACAGCTCTTTTAATTAAGGAAATGGTTCTCCTATCAAATCTGTTCCTGAAATTCCCAGTCGCCAATCTGTTCGATTGCTAAAACCAAGATAAAACTGCCCAAGCCAAGCTCATGAGATTAGAGAAGCTTCTAGGCGTTCCCTCTCTGAAGGGAGACAGCTGGGGCCAGCGACCACCCACCCGGAGGGCAGTGGGCCGGGGCGCACCCCTGACTCGGGGCTCCCGGGCGGGCCTGCCACAGATCTCCAGGCACTGGAAGGACCAAGTGAAGCAGACTTTCCTCTCAAGGGTGCAATGCTTTTTACCCCACCCCCAAATTTTCACAAACCCCTGGCAAAGAGAATGGCAGCCCACTCCAGTATTCCTGCCTGGAGAACTCCATGGACAGAGGAGCCTGGAGGGCTACAGTGTCGGACACAACTGAGCGACTCACACACACACACACACACACACACACAAATTTTCACCAACAGAAAGGGGAGATAAAATTTCGAAGGCGAAGCAGCCAGAACACTTCTGAAAGGCTTTCTCAGCATTACACGCGGGCGAGTCTGCTCTGTGCGGAAGCCGTGACACAGGCCTCAGATGCCCCTCTGGGGGAGGGGGCAGAAGGGAGGCCCCCGAAGGCCCCAGAGACTGAACTCCTGAGGCCAAGCGCCTCAGCAGACAGAAGCAGAGCCCGGGGAAGCATCTTGGCTTATGTTCTTTCCAGATTAAAAAATAATAATAATAACGTTCTGCACGTCCGGCCAAAGAACCGGGCATCTGGCAGGCAGAACCGCCACGGGGGCTGGCAGATGGGCGTGGGACCCGCACGCGCTCCCTCGGGCTGCCCCGCCAGCAGGAATGTTCTCGCGAGCAAGATGCAGAGCCCCTCAGGACCAGTCTGACCCGAGGAAGGAGGGAAGAAGGCATGTGACTTTTTGTCAAAAACATCACAGCAACCGTCTGATGGGCAGGCACAGAGCTTAACCGCGGTTTTCAATGAAAAGGCTCAAGCTCCAGAAACGGCGCACCTTGGGGGAGCCCAAGGCAGACACTCTGCGATTCCTGGGGACAGGCAATGTTTCAGAAGAACACTCACCCGACATTAATATTCCTGTTGCGCAGGCGATGAAAGGCATCATTTTATTCTCAAGACGGTTCTCGCCCTCTGAGTGCATCACACACTGCATGAAAGCCTGTGGCCACTCGTCCTCCCACACTCGGGAAATACGGCCTCATCGTGTGAACAGGCCAAACATTGAAAAGTCACTGAAATCCTCCCATTTTCCCATACTCTAACACACACAGAAATGAACTCATCTGCCTGTCTCAATTCAAAAAAATTTTAATCTAATTACTGAAACTTGGAAAAGGACATTCTTGAGCTCCGAAGAGCTCAAAGGAAGTCCTGTCTTCTAACAGAATATTAAATGGCCGATGCCTGCTGCTTCTGACTGCTGTTTTTTTTTTTTTTAAATACTTCTGTGTTAAAATAAACGTAGTCATAAGGATGTGCCAAATGAAACTGTTAATGGATTTACGAGCATGTGAAAATAGATTTTGTTTTATTCAATGTAGGAGAAAGTGTTCATCTCAGAAAGTATAACCTAGCCCAGTTCTTAAAGGGATAAATATATACACCCAGCGAACACGCGTGGGAGAGAGATGAGGTTTCCCCTGGGCCCTCAGTGGCCAAGACAAGATCCTTACTCTTGATAAATAAGAGAATGAAACTCGACTGCTGTTTCAGCCACCATCAGGCAACCTCGCGGCCCCTGGATCCAGCCACCTCTCCACAGCCCCAAAACAAGACAGGTATTTACAGTCCCACGAGATGGGACACGTGGAGACGGGACGGGAGAGGGCCATCCTGGGTGGATGGAACCCAGCAACTCCACTGAGAGCCCAGCAGACCATCCTCAGCGAGAGGGCCTAGAACTGAACAGATTTGAGGGGTACCGTGAATATGAGTTGGCCACCACCCAGGCCCGACAAAGGCTACGGTAAGAGGAACTGTTTCTTCCTTGAGTATTCCTCCAAGAAGGACAACAGTCTCCCAAAAAGTCCCCCTGCAAACTGCCCCTCGAAGCTCATGCTGAACCTGGTTTCTATATCTTTCCTTCAATCAATAAGGAAAACGGGATTACCTTTACTGGTTTAGGTGGCTTAAGCAAATCAGGGTTGTAGAAAGGGAGGATTTATTTGGGATATGGAGCAAAATGGGCTGCTACAGACTCCAACTCAGCCCTACGGACGGCCAGCCTGCACTCAGTGGGCAGCAGAAAAATAACCCAGTTGACCCGCCCTTCCCCCGCTGCTCCAAAATGTCTAGGTCCTGTTTTCTGGTTTAAAATCAAGGGTTGTTATTTAAAAGTTACATGTTACAGAAAGCAAAAATTTTTTAAATACTTTCAAAAGTCTATGCAGCCACCCTAGCACTAAATCAACTCGAGAAATAGCTAAATAGTGACTGCTTTAATGAAACCTCATATTATCAAATTGTGGTTTTAAAGAACTTCCAGAATGTAAAATAAATGCAACCCAGATGTTCTCTTAAAAAAAAAAAAAAAATGAAAACAAGATTGTTTTTACTTCATAGCAACCAAATAGGTCAACCCATTTCCTCCTTCATAGAATTCTCAGAGGACCACAAACTCCACTTGAAGAGCATGCATTTCATATGCATCTGTTCAGAGAAAAAGGAAGCTCTGCCGTCCAAGATAAACGGAGGATATTATATGTTCCCATGAAAGTGAATTTGAAAACTGCAGTAAGACTGTGTCTACATGTTGCCAAACATCTGGATGAAAACCGGAAAAAAAAATCACTATTAGCCAGATATTGGGAAATACTTTACAATTATCATTAAAATGCCCAGTTTTATAGCAAACTGCCATTTTTTATAGCAAACTGCCATTTTTATTAATTACAGGAATAAGTTGCTCAAAGAAGAGAACAATAAGTTTTAAAAATTGCCCTGCTACGAGTTTAAGACAAGAACTTATTTCTCACTATTTGAACAGTGATCCTGGTGACATTAAGTCAGCAAAAAGAGTAAATTTGCTCTAGAAAAGTAAATCACAAAATATTCTTAGCCAACTGAATTGACTCAGGTGAGTCTTTTCTAATATTTACAGAAAACTGAAATTTACCCAAAATAAACACTTGCTATATTGTCTCCAGTCACATTACAAAACACGACAGGACCTCATGTCGGTTCTATCATGTCAACTGGGAGACTGACATTAGCTGTAAAAAGTCGACAAGCTTGATTAACTTCAAAATCAGGATGGAGGGACTGCCCTGGCGACCCAGTGGCTAAGACTCCACGCTTCCACCTCAAGGGGTGCGAGTCCAGTCCCTGATCAGGGAACTAGGATCCCACAGGCCACAAGGCTAAGGGGGGAAAAAAAAATCAGGCTGGAGAATCATGTATTTTCTACTCTCATTTAAATGATTTACTGTTTCCCCACAAGTTTGAAATATTTAATATGCTTCATGCAGCTTTTGGGATACTATGGTAAATCTTATTTTTTCATTTCATTTCGCTTCAGAAGTTTTAACAATCCTCTATTACAAACTGATAAACCTGCATCCTGAAGGATGTGCCAGTAACTTTAAGAAAACAATTTCTCTCTCCCAAAGTTATTTATAATAAGAGTGGGAGTGTGCAAACAGCGTTACTACTCTAACTCGCCTGATGGATTACTGCTGGTTCTCTGTCAGTAGGATTTACTTGAGAAATGCTTACCTTTCTCATCCTAAGCTCCCCTCCCCTCCTCGCTTTCCCTCTGTTCTCATCACACAGCAAACTTCTAGGAAGGGCCACGGCCCAGGCTACTCCTCCACAAGGTAAAATCTCTCCCGTTCACTTTTAGCCCTCTCCGGTCTAAAGTTATCAAACCCTGTAGACAAATGCCCACTCTCATTTCAATCCACCTCTCATTCAGGCCTGGGCTCCCCTGGTGGCTCAGACGGTGAAGCGTCTGCCTGCAATGCGGGAGAACGGCGCTCGATCCCTGGGTCGGGAAGATCCCCTGGAGAAGTAGACGGCAACCCACTCCAGTCCTCTTGCCTGGAAAACTCCATGGACAGAGAAGCCTGGCAGACGACAGCCCATGGGGTCGCAGAGTCAGGCAAGCGACTGGGCACCTTCACTGCGCTTCAGCCAGCGCAGCCCGCCACTCACAGCTTCTGCTGCAAGCACTCCCCTGCAGTTCCACACAGCCTTCAGGATGCGCCTGCCTTCGCTGGCCACTCTTTCCCGGTCTCCTTTACTGGGCTGTCGGCAGTCCTGGGATTTTCCTCCTCTCTCAACTCTCTCTCCTAAGTGATCTCACTCATCCATTCCCATGAATTAAAATGAGTTTAAATCTTCCTAGCAGACTACACGGCTAAGCATCTTCTTACCTTCTCTACCAGGACATCTCACCAACAGGTCTGATTTTAATCACTAAAACTGAACTCCTGACACTGTTTCCAGTAAAACCTGACCAGCTTGTTGCAGACAACCCTTCTGCCAAAAAACAACTAAAAAAGCTGAGCACGTTGTAAGAACTAACTGTGTGAAGGTATCAGAGGACCTAGGAGGCCAGGATCCCAGAGAGAAGGTGCAGTTTCTTCCTCGAGACACTTGCCAATTCAGGCAGAGTGACAGGCCAAGAAGCTAGGCAGACACAAGCAGTGGAGAATCTGAGGTCAGCAGAATCTCCAGCAGTCTGATGGGACTGGGAAACCAAATTAGAACTCAGGAGCTGCCAGGTAGAAGAGGCACTGGTAAACACCCCGAGCTCGCAGCTGGAAGCACTGAAGAGCCATGTCCTAGCAGAGGGCAACCACAGGGGGGCCGACTCTCACGGTCCTAAAGTGGCACTTCCCTACCCTAACTGCCTGCCAGAAGCCTCTCTAGAGGAAGACAGTCTTCAACTACCCCTACCACTTTTCATACCCAGCATCCAGAATTTAATTAGAGTTTAACAGGCAATCTAGAATCAAGATCACAGGCTGAAAACCAAGGGTGAAGCAGTCAACGGAATATATTCACAGGATGCCCAAATGTTTATCAGATGCCTATAACTGATTAATACAGAAAGTCACTGACAAGATCAAAGTGTTTCATAGAAAACTGGTATCTTAAAAAAAAAAAAATCAAGAACACTGAAAAGGGCAATGACTGAAATTAAGAATTCCACACAGATCAGACAGAGATGAAGAAAGGATTAATGCACTGGAATGTAGGTCAGGAGAAAATTACGCAGAGTGAAGCATGAAGAGATCAAAAGGATGAAGAATAGGAAAAATGTCAAAGAGATATAAGGATATGATGAAGAGGTGATTAGTGTCCCAGAGGAGAGGAGGCAGGACACAAAGCCAAAACAATAAACGTGGAGACAGACGCTGAGACTCCTCCAAATCTAACTCAAGAGTAAGTCGTTTCGCTGCCCTACCAAAAAGAACCACCACCACCGGTTCCAATAAGGACCAATTCCAAGAAAACCCTCTCTGGACACTGCACGAAAACCTGACACAACTAAGAACCAAAGGCAGAGAGAAAAATCTTAAAAAGCAGCCCGAGGGGAGGGGAGAGATACCTCACCCTCAACAAAACAAGCCTGATACAGCCGACTGCTCAACAGAAGCGATGGGAGGCAGAAAGCAATGGCTCGACACACCAAAGCATGGCAAGGAATTAACCAGCTAACCCACAACTGCATACCCAGAGAAACCGCCCTTCAAAAGGGCGAGCCAAATAGTGACACCTTGGACCAAAAAAAAAGAAAGAAACAAGTGGACCCTCCAATTTTCTCTCAAGACGGGCCCTTCTCCTGAAGCTGCAGCGCCACCTTCGGTCACAGGAGCCGGAAGCCGAGGGGTCATCTCTGGCTCCTGCGGTTCCTTCTCCTTCAATCTCCAAGCTGCCAGTACCTTTTTCTAATTCTCCAAAATACATCTAGCAAAGCCATGCAGATTAAAACAACACATCCTTTCTTACCCAGGAGATGGCAAGACATTTTAAAAGTCTCACAAACGGCAAGCGTTGATTAGAATACTGATAATACACCTAGTGAGAAAGGAACCTGCCAACATCTGGGGAAACAGAAAGCATACCTATAACCCACAACTGTGCGAGAAACTTTCACACGCTCGTCAGTGGAGATGAGCAGCCCCTTAAGTGCTGTTTGTAACGATACAAACCCAAGATGACAGTCCAAATGCAGGATGAGAGAGAGAACACATGAACAGGGTCTCTAGGTAACGGCGTGGACAGCCTCTAAGAGGAGCCGCAGAACACTGCACGCAGCACAACGCCATTTTTAAACCAAAAAACAGATCCACACACTGCTTGTGGGCACACACATACATGTTCAAGCATGAGAACCATTTCGGGGGGGCCCACGTCACATTCATCATGGTTGCCTCGAGGAAGTACAAAAGGCAGGCAGGGAGCCCCAACTGCTTGACAAAGACGAGTTCCACTCACTCAGCGCATGAGCAAGTATTTCCGGGTGGCCTGTTACACACAGCGGCCCAGGTCCTGGAGACACGGTGACGGATAGAAGCAGACCACAGTCCTGCTTTCACAGAACTCACCTTCTGAGAAAGACGCCGCCAACCGTGAACAGGACGGGAGCAGGTGAGGAGTGCTAAGAGCCAAGCGGGAAAAAGAAGGCTGCGAAAGGGGATAGGGAGATGCTGCTTACAACAGGCGGGTCGAGGAAGACCTCTGCGGAAAGGAGACACGGGAACGGAAGCCGGAAGGAAGGAAGCCAGGGCGTGCCCAGCCATCCAAGGGGAGACCGCGCGGGAAGAGCAGGGGCTGGGTGCGCTCGGAACAGCCAGGAGACCGGCGAGGGGACACAAGTGAGGGGGCGTGTCCACG
This sequence comes from Raphicerus campestris, assembly GCA_006410735.1. Lineage (NCBI taxonomy): Eukaryota > Metazoa > Chordata > Mammalia > Artiodactyla > Bovidae > Raphicerus > Raphicerus campestris. The sequence continues at coordinate 184,783 of SJYW01044195.1, forward strand.
GTGGAGAGAGGGCAAGGACCGGCAGAGATAAGAGTGGTCTTTGTTTTTAGAGGGTTATCAGCAATTCCCAGGTGACTCAGTGGTAAAGAATCGCCTGCCAGGCAGAGATGCAGGTTCGATCCCTGGGTGGGAAGGATCCCCTGGAGAAGGGAACGGCCAATCCACTCCATTATTCCTGCCTGGGAAATCCCACGGACAGAAGAGCCTGGTGGGCTACAGTCTATGGCACCAGAGAGAGTCAGACACGACAACCACTTCCAGGGCTACCAAGGAGAGTTCGGAGAGTTTGCGAGAGCCCCTGTGTGGTGCACACAGCTGCAAACGCCTCCGGTCAGGCCTCCTGGAGGAAAAGCATGCAGCGCCGCTCCCCCCCCACACCCGCCCAGGGCTCGGGCACCCCTGACCGCAGGTCCTGGATGCAGGCAGCAAAGGGCCCTGGGATAACCAAGGGCAGCGCGTACGTGGAGAGGAGCGACATGACCTCTGGCTGCCGGATGCCAAGGACAGCATCAGGGAGGACGGAGGACTAAGGGAGCACTAAGGCAGCAGAAGGGGAGGCCGGCGCCGAGACCCCGCCCTAGCGACGGAGGCTCTGCGCTGCCAGGCGCGGAGGTGAGACACGCGTCTGCAATACCGTCCTTGTGTTTTGTAAAGACCTGGAATCAGGCGACAGGGCACGGAACAGCTACTACATGAACCCTGGGTGACGGGAACACCTTTCTGTGCGTCGCCTTCACTTCCGCCGCTCGACCCGCCTTGCCTGGGGCCGGGCCCTGGTCCTCGCCGCCCCTCCTCCCCTCCGGCACAGGGCAGTGTCCAGCGGTGAAGGGCAAGGCCTCTGGAGCCAGCACGCCAGCGTTCGAGGCCGGGCTCCACCACTTGGTAGCTCTGGTGCCTGAACCAGGTTACGTGGCTTCCCTGTGCCTCCACGGTTTCCCTTTTCATCCATAAACGGTGCTGACGTTAAGTCCCTACTAGGTTTATTGAGCAACATAAATAGGTTAAGATCCATAAGGCAGGTGGGGCAGAACTGGACACAGAGGCCATTCTGTAAACATTAGCTACAATTATTTAAACATAAATCAAATGTCTTTCCCCAAGTTGAACCCCTTCATCAGCTTCATGCATCTTGAATAAAATGCGAATTCCTTATCTACTCAAACTGCCGGACACGTCCCAGTTCCCTCTCTGCTCACACCACACAGGGCAGCTTTGGGCCCTCTGCTGGCCAGGCCCTGGACCCCTTCAGGCCACCCCTGAAAGAGTTTTCTCCCCAGGGGGCTNCCCCCACACCCGCCCAGGGCTCGGGCACCCCTGACCGCAGGTCCTGGATGCAGGCAGCAAAGGGCCCTGGGATAACCAAGGGCAGCGCGTACGTGGAGAGGAGCGACATGACCTCTGGCTGCCGGATGCCAAGGACAGCATCAGGGAGGACGGAGGACTAAGGGAGCACTAAGGCAGCAGAAGGGGAGGCCGGCGCCGAGACCCCGCCCTAGCGACGGAGGCTCTGCGCTGCCAGGCGCGGAGGTGAGACACGCGTCTGCAATACCGTCCTTGTGTTTTGTAAAGACCTGGAATCAGGCGACAGGGCACGGAACAGCTACTACATGAACCCTGGGTGACGGGAACACCTTTCTGTGCGTCGCCTTCACTTCCGCCGCTCGACCCGCCTTGCCTGGGGCCGGGCCCTGGTCCTCGCCGCCCCTCCTCCCCTCCGGCACAGGGCAGTGTCCAGCGGTGAAGGGCAAGGCCTCTGGAGCCAGCACGCCAGCGTTCGAGGCCGGGCTCCACCACTTGGTAGCTCTGGTGCCTGAACCAGGTTACGTGGCTTCCCTGTGCCTCCACGGTTTCCCTTTTCATCCATAAACGGTGCTGACGTTAAGTCCCTACTAGGTTTATTGAGCAACATAAATAGGTTAAGATCCATAAGGCAGGTGGGGCAGAACTGGACACAGAGGCCATTCTGTAAACATTAGCTACAATTATTTAAACATAAATCAAATGTCTTTCCCCAAGTTGAACCCCTTCATCAGCTTCATGCATCTTGAATAAAATGCGAATTCCTTATCTACTCAAACTGCCGGACACGTCCCAGTTCCCTCTCTGCTCACACCACACAGGGCAGCTTTGGGCCCTCTGCTGGCCAGGCCCTGGACCCCTTCAGGCCACCCCTGAAAGAGTTTTCTCCCCAGGGGGCTGCCTGCCCCCACCCCACCCAACCCGGCTCAGCCCCATCCTCTCAACCCTCCTACACTTCCTTTCACACATCAGCATAATCTGCAAGGACTTGATACAGCTGTTTACATTTTTCATCAGTCTCCCATCTAAACAAAAGTCTGAGGAATGCAGGAAACTCAACTGCTTTATTCATCACATTCACCCTTTCACACAGGACCTGGCATTTGGCAGGGACAGTACCGATGTCTGCTGAATAAACTGTTCTAGTACTCTGAAGGCACCCATCGAGCCACTTTTGAAGCATTCAAAAGAAAGCAGTTAATTTCTTATGCATAGGCTGAAAAACAACTAATGTATTCCACAACTTTCTACAGGCTATCCTGACATTTTAATACAGCAAAACTCTACAAAATATTGAGGCATTATGTGGTACACCTGAAACTAATGTAACATTGTAAGTCAACTATGTTTCCACTTCAAAATTTCTCTCAACAAAGGGTGTTTCCTTACCAGTGTACTATTTTTCTGTGAAACTGGATTCCAGTTTGGGAAACAATGGAGATGGACAAGCCTTTTTTTGAACAGCAAAAACTGAAAAGGCACAGAGAGGTTTCGGTTTCCCTGCCTCCATCAGCCTCCCCACCAGGTAACCACTGTTAGGAGCTCCTTGTTGAGCCTTCCTGAGAATTTTCATGCAAGCACTTCCTTTCTGTCCCCTTTTTGAAAACAGAAATGGTAACAAACAATGCACATTTGCTTACACTTTGCATTTATAACTTAGCAAAACATTCGGAAGTCTTTGCCCATCGGTTCCTAAGGAGCCTCCTCATTCCTTTCTACAGCCTCACATCTTCACTTGCCATCTGGGTATATAACCTGCAACACACACGCAGGTTATTCCCTATCTTTTATTATTACAAGCCACACAGTGAATAATCCTGTATCTCACACATGTAAAAACACATGTTAAATTCCTGAATCAGCATTGCTGCCTCCAAGGATATGTGTGTGCATGCACGCTCAGTGACCCCATGGACTGTAGCCCTCCAGGCGCCCCTGTCCATGAGATTCTTCAGGCAAAAATACTGGAGTGGGTTGCCATTTCCTCCTCCAGGGGGTTTTCCTGACCCGGGGATTGAACCCGCATCTCCTGCACTGGCAGGCAGGTTCTTCACCACAGTAGCAAGCTGCTGCATCTCTTTTGGGCCCACCCCGAGAAAACCTCTAAGGAGCTGAAGGAGAGGGAATTTAAAACAGGGGGCTGGTTACACGTGTGATAGAAAAGCCAAGGATTGTATGAAAAAGTGAGACAATGCAGAGATCAGCAAGAGGAACAAGCGGCCAGCACCTCTGCACTGGAGGGTCAAAGGAAGGATGGCTTTCCAAAGCTCAGGGGTCAACAGGCAGGAGCCAAAAGGAGATCAGCCGCTGGACACACGGCGGGAGGCAGGAGGAGGGGGCGGATGATAACCGGGCGCCTCCCTGGGCTCCTGCCATCGGGTCACCCACCAGCGCCTCCTACCGGCCAAACCGCGCCCGAGGAGGTGACACCAGCGGCGGGCGCAGGCCAAGCGATGGGTCCACACCCACCAAACCCTGGCCGGCACTGCCCGCTTAAGAGCGGAAACTGATGGATACTCTGGCCCACAGATGGTTTCAGGTGTGGGGGTTATCGCCCGCCTGACAAGCGGAATCCGGGATCTCAACCTGGTCTTAATTTATTTGAGTTTTATTGAAGGAGGTGGAGCAGCTGTTCACCTAAAGCGCAGATTTCACTCTCACGTACACGGGCTGCGGGGCGGGGTGGGCGTTGGGGGGCTGGAAGAGGGAGAGGCAAGCCCAGGAAAGTTATTTACTTCATCTGCCACAGATGGTCCACGCAGGAAGTTCAATCAGACGGGTTCCCAAACTGAGCCTTAGGACGGTGGCAACCAGCCAGACAAGCCAGGCATCTTCCAAATACAGACACGTCTCAAGAACTGGTAGAGAACTGAAAGGCAACAGGGCCCCCAAAGGAATCAAAAATACCTTAACTGCACTCAACGCACGGTTATAAATAACAATGTGCTCTTGTCTTCCAGTACCCACTACGTGATCCTCCTTAGAAGAGCCTTCCAGCCATTCCTACCACATCCTCTCTCCTCATCCTGCGTTTAAAGAACAAATAATGCCCTGGAGAAAAACTTCAATGATCCAAACAGCAAGCAGGACTCTCCCGTGAAGTCTCTTAACCCGACCAAGATATTAGCAAAGAAGATGTTTCAAATCCTTTTGCCTCTGGCATGACTACTGTTTGAATAGATTATTTACCCTCTCTTGTAAACAAGCTGAAACTGACTTCCCCATATACAGTTCAAAGTTGTGTACTACACTCTTAAAAATATGCCAAAAAAAACTTACGTTTGCAAATGACTGGCATTCAAAATTATTCTCTTCCAAAGAGCTGAACTTCAGTTTTAAATACAAGAATTTTAAAGTGAAGCAATTTTTTTTTAAGAAATCTAAATGGTGATTAAAAAAAAACAAGCGAACTGTAAAGAGTTCTGTTAACTTCAAAACCCCCATCAATACAATTAAATATAAGCATACCAAATTTATATAATAATCATTGTATAATGACTCTTAAGATTTCCATTTACTCAAAAACATATTCATTCTAAGAATGCGGAACATATTTTAAAAGTGCCTTTCGAAAAGCAAGGAAGAAAGATTTTATAAACTGCACCAATACCCGTTAATGCTACAGGGACACTTAGCAGATAGTAAGTATCTGTTCACTGTTGACTGTTCCAGTCAAGTGAACCAAATGACACATACATTAAAAACAATCATAGCCCTTTTCCCACTGCAGGGTAAATTTTTAGTAAGATTTTCCCCAAATTTGAAAGTAATATATACCATTCCATAAACTTGGAGACTAAAAACTGGGAAAATAAAACATCTGTATATCAGTTTTTACATTATTTAGACCATAATATATGACTGCTTATTTTTTATGCTTGTGAAATATTTCATCTAAAAATGTCCCATAATTTACTTCACCAATCTATTAGGCACCGCAATTTCCGATTCTGTATTATGAATAGTGTTAATGCAAGCCTCCTGTGTGAGATATTTTTCTGACATCTCAAGACTGTATCCCCAGAAAGAGCCATGTTAATAGCCCAAAGTACTGAGACATTTGAGATGTAATACTATCCTTTGCTCTAGTCCTCAAGATCTATACTGGCTTCCTATTTTACAAACATGTATACCTGCTGTGACCTTCAAGTTTTCTTCATTTCTTGATTCACAGAGTCCGAAACACCTTCGAATGAGATCGCCAAGCCAGCATGCTCCCTGGACGCGAATGTCAAACGTTTAAGTATTATAGTGGTGTCTTCATTTTCTAAGGAGGAGCTGCTTGTCTGCCTGTACCGTTACCCCAGCTGTGACAGGCAGGAAGCAGGGAGTCCAGGGAGAATCCATCTCTTGGACGCTTTAGACAGCAGTCTGGCTGGAGGAGGGTGCGCACCTGGGCTCCTTCTTCCCACAGAACTTTCCATCATAAACAAAACAGCCACTCGGTGCCACAGTGCTACCCCTAGCTTCAACTAGGAGAAGTGAACTCCGCAAATGCCAGGGCTTGGGCCAACTTCCCACCCTCCCAGCCCCACCGGCTTACTGCGAGGCAAACATCTCCCCCTGGAGCATCACTTAAATTCTAGAAATCACCTTGATTAACTACTTCATCCGGAAGCGTTCAGTACTGCTGATTCTTACAGGCAGCTGCTCCGGCAGCCTGTAATTAAGAATTTTTTTTTTTTCTTTTCCCCAAACGCTCCCTTATTACAAGAGATTCTGATGATTCCATCTGTCAGCATTTAGGAGATCTTTAGCAAAACACACACACAGAGAGATCCTTAACTTCCAGCGTTTCTGTAAAAAAACAGGGATATTAACCCTTTGTGTCCCAAGCCAACGACTCACTCCATCCATAGACATTATGCAGACGTCCTATTCGGTTTGAAAGGCGTAATTTCCAGCATGACACGACAGGAATCTGTATTCCACTAAATAATTTACAGTCAACGCGAATCTTCCAGCAAGAGGTGACTGAGCGTCGGACGGACAGCCTGGTTCTCTCTGGTCCCACCTGCGGGCGGGCAGCAGTTCCCGACTCCGACCCTCGTCTCCTCTGACTTTTTACTTATTATTTTCGGCCGACTCCGTCATGTTCCCTTACTTTCTAACACGCGTGTGCCCTCGCTGCCCCCTCCTCACTTAAACGACCCCCGTGACCACTTGGGACCTAAAGCCAAGAAAACTGTCACGATGCTCAACCTTCTCTCCGCGGGCGCCCTTCTTGGACCCGGTGTATCCCCAATTCCAAACTTTGCCCTCCCGGTTTCCCGGGGTCCCCCCTGGCAACCCGCGCCACCTGGGGAAGACGCCAGGAGGGTGGTCACCGGCGGTTGGGCTCCGAGGGCGTGGACGCCCTTGGCGACAGGAGGCGGGGAAGGTCGCCCCAAGATCCCCCGCACCGGGGAAAGCGATCCCCGAGTCCCGGCCCGAGGCTCCTGGCGACCCCGGCCGTTCCGGACGCTCGCCCGGCCCCCGCGACGACCCCGCCGGCCCTCGCTTCGGGGGTCCACGCACCCCCGCCTCGGGCTCCGGGGCCCGGCGCGCCGCGGGCCTCGGCGGTCGCCAGCCCGCAGCGCTGTTGCCCAGACGCTGTCTCCTCGGGCGGACCCAGACCCCCAGCCCCCGAGCCGGGAGCGGCCGTCCCCGCTCCCCGGCGGTCCGGCGCGTCCGCGACCCCCA
>SJYW01044195.1:192517-212827 GCA_006410735.1 Raphicerus campestris
CGCCGTCACGTGGCGCGCAGGCCCCGCCCCGGGCGCGGTGGGCGGGGCCCCGCCGGCCCCCCTCGGGAGCGCGCGCGGCCCCGCCCGGAGCCCCGAGCGTCTGAGTCGGGACCCTCGCGGGCGGGGGCCAGCAGCTTCTGGGCCGACGTGGGGTCCGGAGAACAAAACCCGGCAGCAAGGGGCTTGAGTGGGTCCGGGGGGGTGGTCCTCCTCGCACGTGCGCTCAGGGAAAAAGCTCGAGAAACGTATTTAAAAGTCAAGCCTTTCCCCTTCGTCCGGAGGCTTTTCAGAGTCATTCCAGCTTTTCAGCCCTTTCTGGGGTGTCATGGAGGCTCCCCTTTCCTGGCGATGAGTGCGCTTTGACATTCATAAAGTGTAAAGCTTGTGGATGAACGTTATCTTAAGGCTGGAACCGAATCCCCAGCCGGCACACCTGGGGCCCACCCTCAGAGGGGTCGGCCAGACACAGACGCTCCTGCTCTTCCGCGCCAGCCGCCCTGGGCAAGCTGCCAGCTGCCCTGGATTTACGATCCAAAAGGAGCTCTGAATTCAATTTCCCGTGGGCACAGCCAGGGTCCTCGGCACAGGCCTCCTGGGCAGCAGGCCTCCGTTGGCCCCTGCTCCGGACCTCCCTTCCCATTCCACATCTTGCTTCCAGTAAGTTCTCTGCCTCCCCCCCAGCCCCCACCACCACCATTGAATGTGACCCCTCCCAAGCTTTTCTGTTCAATTTGCTTGAACTAAATTGCATTAAAGAAAAGGAAACATTGTAATGGAGGAGATAATTCATCTCTAATACAGTTTACTAGCAACTGTTTTATATCTACAGATGGCCCATTGAGTTGAAGGAACTTTCTGCTGTCATTTATCAAAATGGGCCGTTTTCTTTGTTCGAGGTTGTGGGATGATCCCAAAGAATTCAATCTCCTAATAATCTCAAGAGTTATACAACCAGCATTTGGGTGCTGCTCAAGTCTCCCCACATAGTTCTGGGGGCAGATAAGACGTGTGGCAGCTTACGTGAGGAGGGCACAGCAGAAAGGGGGTCTGGGCATCAGGCCTCAGCCCTCAGACTTGGCTTCCTGATCTTGTTCCTGTAGCCTTGGGTATCTTGGAGATAACGGAGTAGTTACTGAGAAAGAATGACAGTATTCTTTGAACTTGATAATGTGACATGTGCAGCTTTGAACTCAATATTATCAATTTTTAACACTTTTCAATGTCAGTTCTGAATTCTTTAGGTTTCTTAAGAGTGTGATCTGTAGATGCTTCTCCCAAGTGTGAATCTGAAAATTGCTTCTCCAGTCACCACCAAAGCTCATTGCCATCAGAATCAACCATAGCCCCATTATTTATAAGCAGAGAGTTAGATCAATATTATCCCCACAGCTTAGCCAGGGCCTCCATTTCCACAAAGCCTGCAAAAAGTGTTGGGAGAATAAAAGCTTAAGATACACACCTTTATTTCTGCACTTGAATGGGGTAATTGGAAGACTTAAAAACCTGCAGTGTGCAAAGGAATGAATATCTAATTGAAAAATCAGAATTTTTTTTTTTTAAAGGAGCTACTTTCCAGTGTCTCTTAAATCCCACCAAGACGTGCTATGCTATACTCAGTCACTAAGTTGTGTCCGACTCTTTGTGCACCATGGACTATAGCCTGCTAGGCTCCACTGTCCAAAGGATTCTTCAGGCAAGAATACTGGAGTGGGTTGCCATTTCCTCCTCCAAGGGATCTTCCTGACCCAGGGAACTAACCCGCTTCTCCTGTGTCTCCTGCATTGCAGGTGGATTTTTTACCACTGAGCCACTGGGGAAGCCCCTCCCACCAAGGTAGTAGGTTTTTTAATCTGCTCACAGGCAGATTGCCCCTACAAAGGAAAAGTAAGTGTCCTAGTTATCCACTGAGATGGGCACTCTCTGCCCATCTATGTTACTTAGATGTTGAAAGCTTTATAAGTCAACCTGTAAGGAAAACAATTCATGTAGCAGACACCACTCCAAGGTAGCAAGTGTTAAACCCAAAATCTTGTTGCAATCTTATTCCATCAGACAATACATATTTAGGGACTTGCTTTGTTTCAAGCACTGCCCAGGTGCTGGGAATACAGTGATGAAAAGGATAGATTCCTTTCGTGCCTTCAAGGGCCTTCTGACCTAGGAGGAATGTAGCCACTAAGCAAATAATTACTCAAATAATTATTTAATTGAAAATGTGATGTCCTACTCTATTTATGGCATCATCATCTCAATGGACATGAGTCTGAGCAAACTCCGGGAGATAGTGAAGGACAAGGAAGCCCAGCATGCTGCAGTCCATGGGGTTGCAAAGAGTGGGACACAACTGAGCAACTGAACAACAACTCTATTTATAGACTTTCTCTTACTGTTTTCCTGTCTACTGGCTTTGCAGCCTTGAAACTCCTTCAGACCAAGACTGTAGTCTGTATTTATTATGTCTCTATGATCCACTGCAGGGCCTGGCCACATCAGAGAAGGGGAGAAAGCAACAGTATTTGCTTGAATTGGATGTATCTGGTTTTGCTGCTGGACGACCGTGGCAAGCAGAAGTGGGAGACATCTTGAAAACATGTTGAAACCCATTTATCAGCCTTTGACCATTGCAGAAAGACCTTAAGAAATTAAAAAAAAAAAAAAATGTGCACACATTCCAGAAAGGTCATAGGCCTTCTCCTTTGTATTCGTCTCAGTCCTCCAAGAGAAAGTCTGTGCAGTTGGACAGAAGGGTCCTCGTGCAGCACTAAGGTCACAATAACCCAGACTCTGCCAAGGCCAGTTTCTTCACCCTCAGCCAGAAAGAGGCAGCCCACGCCGCCTGTACAAGGCAGTTCCTGTGTCCTCTGATAACCAGTCAGGAGATTCAGAGACAGCAGTGACCGTCAGCAGATGGAAACCTCAGTTAATCCCTTACATCTGCTCAGGGGTCTGATCCAGCCTGGGGAAGGCGCACACAGTGGCCCGCTCACTGCCACATCATAGTCACAAAAGGAAAACAGTGCTTTCAGAAATCTAATTTCATCTAGGAAAGAAAAGGTCTCATTGGGGTGGAGATGATTTTGTGCAGACTAGCGTTCTCCACTCTGCCCAGGCAAACAACAGAGGTCCAAGTGTCAAGTCACATCCTCATTAAATTTTCAAAGACCCAGACATCACTTCCTTCCCAGAGTCCATCTCCCTTTCCAATCATTCAGGAAAGTCTAGCTTGGTCGTGTTCTCTTCCCCCTTGGAATCCACACAACTGACTTGAGTTCCATGGCCTCACATTACCAAGGGCAGCTTAATTCCTTTCACATTGATTAGTCAGTTGCATTTTTGCAAGAACAAAGGCAGGTCAGATTTCTCAGTAATGGTAAACTTGGGGGGAAAAAAATAACTTGGCCACCATTTTGAGCTATTTCTTTGGAAGAAAGGCATTTCACTTACCCACTCGAGGCAACGTGGATATTGAGTTCTCAAACACAAAGTGTCTTCTGTAGTAATAAAAAGCTGTCTCATTTTTATCTCACTCTTCATTTTTATAGGACGTCTCTGACCAACTAAAAACAAAAACAGAAAAATTTTTTTTCTAATTTAAAAAGGTCCCCTTCAGAAGTTGGTCAGTCTGCTATGTGCAGCTGAAACTCATTAGGAAAACCCATCCCCGGGTGCAAAGTGGACTGTCGGACAGGCAACTAAAAAGGGAAAAAATGTGAAAATGATAAACATCAGGACACGGGACATCTGTAATCCCTGTCCTGTGAATAGAAACTGCTCTTAGCCAGCAATCGAGTGGCAGAGCAGCACCCCTGACAGAGTACTCTGTGACCCAGAGAGCCTCACTGTGCCCGAGCAAGTGTGAGTCTGCAGTTTGACTTGTCGGATGGCGAAAGCCAGCCACGAGTTCCCGTCATTCACTGACTTTGCCCAGTAAGGTCATTAAGTCCCAGCCAGGAGGCCTCACAGCGCGTCACCTCTGCTAAGTGAATATTTCAGTCTCTAAAGTCAGACGGCCCAGGCACTTTGAGTTCTTGGCTGTGTGACCTTGGGCACAGCTCTCCTAGCACCCTAGTCTCTGCGGCTGAAATGGAACTGACAATGACTCTGCCCCATACAGCTACTCTGAGAACTAGAGTTAGGTGCTATCCTACGCCACGCATGGATGGCACACAGTAAGCGCTCAGTCGATGCTCATCCGTGTCACGCACAGCAAGCTTCTCTGCTCCGTCTTCCACAAGCCCGCCAGGATGTAGGTGTCAGGATTGGGAGGCAAGGGTGGATGTCAGTAAGGGCTCCCCGTGTTCACCGCCACCTTCTAGCTGCTCTGCCTCCAAGTCTGTTCTCAGGAACACACCTTGCCACGCCACACGCCCTCTGCTTGTGGACTGTCCCACACGTGATACCTCCTCAGTCGTGTAAAGAACTGGGGGGACTTCCCTGGAGGGAGAGTTAAGACTCAGCACTCCCGCTGCAGGGGACACTAGTCCCTGAGACCAGGGATGGATGCATGTGCCACACAGCGCAGCTGCCCCTCCCAATCTACAAAAAGCCTATAGCTACCATCGTGCTTATTTTTGAAAGACTGACAGATTTTCCCCTGAGATTGGGAACAAAGCCAGGACTTCACTCAGCACCGCCACTCCTCAGAGTCCTAGAAGTTCGAGCCAGAACAAACTTGCAAGAAACATAAGAAAAGGCACACAAACGCCAAAGGAAAACACAAAAGCGCTCCTATTTACAGGTGATGTGCTTGCCTACACAGAAACTTCCAGGGGACACGTTTAAAAAGTCTCCTGGGACTTAGATGTGAATTCAGTAAGGTCACAGGATGCAACAGCCACGTATAAAAACTAGCTGTATTTCTGTATACTGGCACGCAACACGTGCAGGTTCCCTCAGAGCACTGCCCCCAGAGAACCCCTGGCACCTCTAATTGCTCCCCGAAGGCCCCAGCTGCTCGGCGGTTACCTGGGGCTGGGTGGTGTTGCCTGGGGCATGAAGGAGCCCCAGAAGTTTAACCTAAAAAAAAAAAAAAAAGAAAGAAAGCGGATGAAATGTAGTTGTACTTAAAAGGAGGGAGTCTGGCTTCGGATCTGTGTTTCTGTGTATCAGGTTTGTGTGTTTGGAATTTGAGGATCCTTGCTGCCATTTATAGTTTTTGTTCATGTACCGAGCTGAATCGTGTCCCCCCCTCCCAAAATTCACATACACCCAGGACCTCAGAATATGACCATATTTGGAAGTAGGGTCTGTGCAGATGTAGTCAGTTAAGAGGAAGCCATACTGGATTAAGGTGAGCCATAAATCCAGGGACTGGTGTCCTTATACAAGGAGAGGACGCACGCAGGGGAGATGGCCATGTGACGGAGGCAAAGCCTGGAGGGAAGCAGCTAGCATCTAAGGAAAACCAGGGACTGCTGGGGACCACCCACAGCCGGGAGAGGGGCTCCGGTCGGCCCTACTGACACCTGGACTTCAGACATCTGGCCTCCAGGACTGGAAGAGATTCATTTCTGTTTGCTTAATTTTAAAAAAGTTTTTGGTCGAGATGAGTGGCATGCTGGATCTTGTTTCCCCGACCAGGGATTGAACTTAGACCCTGTGCATTGGAAGCAGGAGGTCTTAACCACCAGGGAAGCCCCACGTTTCTGTTGATTTGAAGCACCCAGTTGGTCATCGTTTGTCACTAGGAAACAAATACGGTCAGATTCTGCCTTTCTGATGATCTAGAGTTAAGTAGCATCTTGCTGAAGATGCCTTAGGGGTTGGGAGAATGGTGGGGAGGGGGTCCCCAGCCAATCAGTGTGATTTCCTCACCAGGAGAGTGGATCCCACATCCTATTTGGGAATTAAACAAGTGTCTCCTTTGCCAGAAAATAATAGGGCACACCCTCAAGCACGCAGCATTTTTCTGTGTGCAAAGGAAGAGTTGGAAAGGCAGCAAACAAAATCACATTCTTGCTCAGCCCCATGAATGCACTGCCAGGGGCACATTCCCCCGGCGCCTGCTTGCTCAGCAGAAGGCCGGAGGGTCAGCTGGCTGGGAGCTTAGTCACAGCCTTTGGAACCCTCCTCCACAGCTTCCGAGTTCAAAGGAGAGGAGGAGGAGGCTCCTGGACCAGCCCCGCGAGACACCCTACCAGTATGGGTGAGTCAGGTTGTGATGCTGTCCTCATTTCTTCAAAGGTTTTCAAGTTGTCTCGCCTTCTCCTGAGTGGAGGCAAGTTCCACCTCGGTCTCTGCCCTGGTCTTCACCTTTCCGCCTCCTTTTAATTCTCTAGACTTCCCTGGTGGCTCAGATGGTAAAGAATCCGCCTGCAATGCAGGAGACCCAGGTTCGATCCCTGGGTCATAAACATTCTCTGGAGAAAAGAATGGCAACCCACTCCAGTCTTCTTGCCTGGAGAATCCCATGGACAGAGGAGCCCGGTGGGCTACAGTCCACGGGGTAGTAAAGAGTCGGACACGACTGAGCAACTATCACTTTCACTTTCAAGACTAGAACAGGCAATAGTGGCGCGTGGCTTTCCCCCACAGCTCCACTGGCAACAGCACGGTCAGTCTCTGCAACATCCCCAACATCATCCCCTGTCCATCGTGGAATAAGCACAATATTCTCATAACGATTTCTAAGCACCTGCTGTGTGCCAACCTCTATACGAAGCCCCCTCCTAGCTGCCCTCCAGAGAGGTATTGTCGGGCCCTTCCAGAGGCCAGGAAGCTGAGTCCCAGTGACATATATTAAAACTGTGGGCGGGACTTCCCTGGTGGCCCAGTGTCTGAGACTGTGCTCCCACGGCAGGGAGCAGGTGTTCCATCCCTGCTCAGGGAACTGAGATCCTGCGTGCCATGTGGTGTGTCCAATAAAAAAGGAAAGAAAAATAAAAATGTGTAAATAAATAAACTCTGTGCTTGACTCCCCCAAGTAGAAAGCGGAGGTCCTGCCAATCAGCTTGCCTCCACTGCCTTCACTCTGTTAAGACCCCATCCAGCCTCTGAAACACAGAAAAAGGCAAATATTCCAGTTACCCCTGGAACAGCACACGTCTGGGGAGTGTCCAGCTTTCTGCCTGGACATGACAGATGTCTTCATCTGCACCCTTCCTTAAGTTCCTACCACGTGGAGCAAGAGGCCTGGCTTCACATGTAGGGCTGAACTTTCAAATGACTGGCCAGAGGGTTCGGGTTTGGGGAGTGAGTACTCAGGGGGTACNCATGACAGATGTCTTCATCTGCACCCTTCCTTAAGTTCCTACCACGTGGAGCAAGAGGCCTGGCTTCACATGTAGGGCTGAACTTTCAAATGACTGGCCAGAGGGTTCGGGTTGGGGAGTAAGTACTCAGGGGGTACGAGGGCTCCTTTAGGAGGAGGCATGTACTTTGGAACTAGATGCAGGGGGTGGTGGCACGACCTTGTGAAGGTGCTGGACGCTGCTGAGTTGCGCGCTTTAGAATGGCCGATGTGGGCACTTCCCTGGCGGCCCAGGGGTTAGAACTCCAAGCTTCAGTGCAGTGGGTGCGGGGTCGCTTCCTGGTCAGGAAATGAAGATTCCACATGTTTCAGGGTCCGGGCAAAATTTTAAAAATTAAAAAAAGAAAAATAAATAGCTAATGGGAAGCTACAGTATAGCACAGGGAGGTCAGCTCGGTGCCCCGTGACCATCTAGAGGACCGGGAGGGAGGCTCAGNACGAGGGCTCCTTTAGGAGGAGGCATGTACTTTGGAACTAGATGCAGGGGGTGGTGGCACGACCTTGTGAAGGTGCTGGATGCTGCCGAGTTGCGCGCTTTAGAATGGCCGATGTGGGCACTTCCCTGGCGGCCCAGGGGTTAGGACTCCAAGCTTAAGTGCAGTGGGTGCGGGGTCGCTTCCTGGTCAGGAAATGAAGATTCCACATGTTTCAGGGTCTGGGCAAAATTTTAAAAATTAAAAAAAGAAAAATAAATAGCTAATGGGAAGCTACAGTATAGCACAGGGAGGTCAGCTCAGTGCCCCGTGACCATCTAGAGGACCGGGAGGGAGGCTCAGGAGGGAGGGGATGCATGTATATGTATAGCGGATTCACGCCATTACATGGCAGGAACTAACACAGCACTGTAAGCAATTATACTTCAAATAAATAAATAGATCATCCAGCTCTAAAAATAAGTAGGATAATCAATAAGTTTAATTAAATGGTTTATTTTAGGTAATAAACAAGGACCTACTGTGTAGCACAGGGATCACTACTCAATACTCTGTTACAACCTATATGGGAAAGAATCTGAAGAAAAGTAGCTATATATACATACTATATATATATAACCTAGACAGCATATTAAAAAGCAGAGACATTACGCTGCCAACAAAGGTCTAGTCAAAGCTATGGTTTTTACAGTAGTCATGTATGGATATAAGAGTTGGACTATAAAGAAAGCTGAGTGCCAAAGAATAGATGGTTTTGAACTGTGGTGTTGGAGAAGACTCTTGAGAGTCCCTTGGACTGCAAGGAGATTAAAGCAGTTGATCCTAAAGGAAATAAATCCTGAATATTCACCAGAAGGACTACTGCTGAAGCTGAAACTCCAGTACTTTGGCCACCTGATGCAAAGAGCTGATTCATTGGAAAAGACCCTGATGCTGGGAAAGATTGAAGGTGGGAGGAGAAGGGAACGACAGAGAATGAGATGGTTGCATGGCATCACCAACATGATGGACATGAGTCTGAGCAAGCTCCAGGAGTTGGTGAAGGACAGGGAGGCCTGGCGTGCCTCCCTGGGTCCATGGGGTCACAGAGTCTGGCACGACCAGGCGACTGACCTGAACTGAACTGATATGTACATATGTAACTGACCACTGTGCTGTACACCTGAAACTAACACATTATAAATCAACTACACTCAAACATAAAATAAAAATTTAAATATATAGGGACTTTCCAGGTGGCTCAGTGGTGATTGATCCACCTACCAATGCAGGAGACTCGGGTTCGACTCCTGGGTCAGGAAGATCCCCTGGAGAAAGAAATGGAAACCCACTCCAGTATTNAGTGCAGTGGGTGCGGGGTCGCTTCCTGGTCAGGAAATGAAGATTCCACATGTTTCAGGGTCTGGGCAAAATTTTAAAAATTAAAAAAAGAAAAATAAATAGCTAATGGGAAGCTACAGTATAGCACAGGGAGGTCAGCTCAGTGCCCCGTGACCATCTAGAGGACCGGGAGGGAGGCTCAGGAGGGAGGGGATGCATGTATACGTATAGCGGATTCACGCCATTACATGGCAGGAACTAACACAGCACTGTAAGCAATTATACTTCAAATAAATAAATAGATCATCCAGCTCTAAAAATAAGTAGGATAATCAATAAGTTTAATTAAATGGTTTATTTTAGGTAATAAACAAGGACCTACTGTGTAGCACAGGGATCGCTACTCAATACTCTGTTACAACCTATATGGGAAAGAATCTGAAGAAAAGTAGCTATATATACATACTATATATATATAACCTAGACAGCATATTAAAAAGCAGAGACATTACGCTGCCAACAAAGGTCTAGTCAAAGCTATGGTTTTTACAGTAGTCATGTATGGATATAAGAGTTGGACTATAAAGAAAGCTGAGTGCCAAAGAATAGATGGTTTTGAACTGTGGTGTTGGAGAAGACTCTTGAGAGTCCCTTGGACTGCAAGGAGATTAAAGCAGTTGATCCTAAAGGAAATAAATCCTGAATATTCACCAGAAGGACTACTGCTGAAGCTGAAACTCCAGTACTTTGGCCACCTGATGCAAAGAGCTGATTCATTGGAAAAGACCCTGATGCTGGGAAAGATTGAAGGTGGGAGGAGAAGGGAACGACAGAGAATGAGATGGTTGCATGGCATCACCAACGTGATGGACATGAGTCTGAGCAAGCTCCAGGAGTTGGTGAAGGACAGGGAGGCCTGGCGTGCCTCCCTGGGTCCATGGGGTCACAGAGTCTGGCACGACCAGGCGACTGACCTGAACTGAACTGATATGTACATATGTAACTGACCACTGTGCTGTACACCTGAAACTAACACATTATAAATCAACTACACTCAAACATAAAATAAAAATTTAAATATATAGGGACTTTCCAGGTGGCTCAGTGGTGATTGATCCACCTACCAATGCAGGAGACTCGGGTTCGACTCCTGGGTCAGGAAGATCCCCTGGAGAAAGAAATGGAAACCCACTCCAGTATTCTTGCCTTGGAAACCCCATGGAATGGAGGAGCCTGGCGGGCTACAGTCCATGGGGTGGCAGAAAGTCAGGCACGACTTAACAACTAAACACGCAGGCACACATATGAAAAGAAAATGGCTGATTCTATGTGTGGTGAATTTCGCCTTAATATAATAAATTAAAAGGGTTTGGGAAACAAAGACGAAGCAGCCCCACAGCTGATGACTCTATGCGGTCACATCCTAAAAGCCCATCGTCTTTGCTGGATCCGCAATCAGGCAGCAGCCAACTCCCCAGGACAGCCCTGGTGTTGGCGGGTCGCCCAGTGAACCGCACCGGGGCACAGTTCCCTGGCACTGTCCTCCCCTCCCATGTTGGTGTCTCCACCCGTCACACACCCTGGTCACACTCCAGTTGAAGTAGGACAGGATACCCAGGGACTTGAAAGGAGGGTTAGCTGAGAGATGACTCGAGATGGATTCTCCAACACCTGCCCCTTCAAGGCCGTGAGCTCCCCTCCGGTGGCGCTTCTAGAAAACCGATGACACACAGAACTACCTGCCCATGTCGCTGGGCACCCTCCCCAGGAAGCATGACGAGATGGCTGCCTAATTGCTGGGTGGCCTCTGATGGCTGGGACCCTCTGAGACATGTCACCCGGCAGGTTCTCCAACAGAGGCTGCAGGAGGCCCCAGCAGGACCGACCTGGCCACAGGTGAGGAAGGGCAGCTGCCAGCCTTCCTGATGGGGACAGAAAGAAACTGAAAGCAAAGGGGCAGCTGAACCATCCTGGCAGAGGTGCCCAAGGAGATCCTGGCCCACACGCGGTCACAGCAGCTGGACACACAACCGCCAGAGGTGAAACAGAAAACCAGTGAGAACAGTCTGCAGAGCTCAGGGCGCTCTGCTCCGTGCTTCATGTGACCTAAGCGGGAAGGAAATCCAGAAAAGAGGGGACACGCATACATGGGCATCCCAGGTGGCACTAGTGGTAAAGAACCCACCTGCCAGTGCAGGAGACATCAGAGACTCAGGTTCCATCCCTGGGTCAGGAAGAGCCTCTGGAGGAGGACATGGCAACCCACTGCAATATTCTTGCCTGGAGAATCCCATGGACAGAGGAGCCTGGCGGGCTACAGTCCACGGGGTCGCAAAGAGTCGGACACGACTGAAGCGACTTAACATGTACATGTACGTATACATATAGGTGACCCACTCTGGTGTACAGCAGAAACTAACACAGTATTGTAAAGCGACTACAATCCGGTAAAAATTCACTTTAAAATAAGTAAATAAACATTAAGACTTCCCTGGTGTCTACGGGTCAAGGCGACATGCTTCCAGCTCAGAGAGCACAGGTTCCACTCCTGGTCAGGGAACTAAGACGCCACATGCCGTGAGGCACGGCCAAAAATAAAGTGAAATAAAAAAATAAATTTCCTAAAGTAAATGATCAAATTGTAATTTTAAAAAACACAATGGCTAAAGGTGGAAACATCCCAAGTAGCCATCAGCCATCAATGGAGGATGAGCAAATGATGAAAAGTTGCTCAGCCGTATAAGCATTGACACACAGCACAATGTGGATGGACCCCGAAAACATGACATCCTGTGAAAGAAGCCAGACGCGAAAGACCGCATGCTGTAGGAGTCCGTGTACGTGAAACATCCCGAGTAGGTCAATACATAGACACAGAAAGTCAGGAGGAGGTCGTGGGAGGTGGGGGCATGGTGGGTGAGGAATGCCTGCTTCCCAGGTGTGCGTTTCCCTTCGAGGGTGATGAAAGTGTGTGGGGGCGTGTTAGAGGCAGTGGTCCCACAACATCACAAATGTGCTAAATGCTTCTGAACTTGCACTTTAAAATGGATCGTTGGGCAGTCTATTTGGGACTTCACGTTGGGATGAAAAAAGGCCTGGGATTGGCTGGAGACGTGCCCACTCCACTGGTGCAAACGTTTTCTGGGAGCTAGGTTCCGTCTCCACTTTCGTTCCTCCCTCTCCCATTCCTGCTCTGGTTCACGTGTTTGGCCACAACCATGGCCGAGTACTCCTATGTGAAGTCCACCAAATTCACGCCCAAGGGAACCAAGGCCAAGAGTAAGAAGAAAAAGAGCAAAGAGAAGAGGAAAAAGAAGGGGATGGAGAAACTCAGCCTGATATTGTTGGAGTATGGTGGACAGTAACAAACTTCGGTGAGATTTCCGGACCCGTAGCAACTGAAATGGATAAAGGAATCTACATGCATGCACTCGACAATGGACTTTTTACACTGGGAGCTTCACATAAAGAAGCTGATGAGGGCCCTAGTCCTCCAGAGCTGTTTACAGCTGTCAAACTGTCTGATTCCAGAATTGCCCTGAAATCTGGCTATGGAAAATACCTAGGTATAAATTCAGACAGATTTCTTGTTGGGCATTCAGATGCAACTGGATCTAGAGAGCAGTGAGAAAATGGCTTTGCTGGCCTCCAATAGCTGTTTTATTAGATGCAATGAAGCAGGTGATATAGAAGCAAAAAGTAAAACGGCAGGAGAAGAAATGATAAAGATCAGATCTTGTGCCAAAAGAGAAACCAAGAAAAAAGATGATATTCCAGAAGACAAAGGAAATATCAAACTGTGTGAAATCAATTACCTAAAAAGATTCCAGAGCGTCCAGGACCACAAGCTTAATATAAGTGAAGAAGACAGTAAAATTCTGAAAAAGGCCCGGAAAGATGGATTCTTGCATGAAACACTTCTGGACAGGAGAGCCAAATTGAAAGCTGATAGATACTGCAAATGACCAGGATTTTTGTTTCTGTCTTCTCCTTTTGTTTTTTTCTGAATAATAAAATCAGTGTTTTTACAAGAAAAAAAAAAGATTTGTTTTTTTTTTTAAAGTTGTATACATTTTTGCGGGAAAATCTACACAACATACAATGTACAGGTTAGCCATCGCAAAGGTTATGGTTCAGGGGAAGGAAGTACATTCACGTTGTCACGCAACCACCTCCAGAACTTAGTCATCTCCCCACACTGAAACTGTCCTCATTAAACACTAGTTCCTCAGCCCCCTCCCTCGAAGGAAGGGGAGGAAAGAAGAAAGGAAAGAAGGAGAAAAAAGAAAAGAAGCCCACCAACCCATCTAGATCCCTTTCACAGTGACTGTTTTAGCCACGGACTGGATCTGGGTCAAGGTGACGACAGCCCCTTTGGAATCCACCCTTCACCCTCCACCGACACCCCCAGGGATGCGACTCAGTAGGCAAGAAGTCAAAATAAAAACGTGCGCAGGACAGCTGCAGCCTTGGGGGGCCTGTGAGATGCCTGTGGGAGAAAGCGCTGTCCTGGGCCTCAGATAACAGCTGCACGAACGACTCTCAAGTTGAAGTGCAGGAGAGAGGCGTCTGGGCTGCGGTTTCCTAAGTGTTCCAGAGCGGACGGCTCACTCCTGCTAATGGAACGGGCTGTGTCCGCTTCCTGGATTCCGTGAACGCGGGTAAAAACCCAGGAGAGAAGGTGCCCGCGCACTCGCCAATCGCACCCGGTGCATTTGCGCGCTGAGCGTAACTTGGGGTTAATTATTGATGACGCGGCTCCAAATGAAGTGTTGGCCAGAGACCCGCTGCCTTTTCTAATTGCCAGGTTTCTGAGAAGCAGCTTCAGCCTGGAGGGATTTCATGATTAGAGTGAAAGGAAATAGGAAAAAGCAAAGTGTGCTTTGGCCTGGTCCAAAAGAACAGAGCACTGGGAATTAACGGGGAAAATTAATTATTAATAACCAGAATATGAAGAGATGGGGGATGGTGGAGGAAAGATGGTTTCTCCCCGGCCCTCACCTGAATCTCCCACAACCGGAAACCAGGGGGAGCTGCCCACTGAGCTGGGCACTGGACGAGGAGCAGACTGGTAGTTGATCCTGAAGATAAAACAGCATAAGGTCTAAGGTAGATGGGCCTTCCCATGAAATCAGATTGAACTTTGGTTTCCCAAAAACAGCACATGGGACACCTATTAATTTCTAGTGCATCATCTAACGTTAAACAATGTTTTTCTATTGAAGTATAGTTGATTTACAGTGTTGCGTTGATTTCTGCTGTAGAGCAAATTGATTCAGTTATACAGATACATGAATTCTTTTTTCAAATATTCCTTTCCATTATGGTTTATCATAGGAGATGAAATAGTTCCTTGTGCTATACAGTAGGACCTTGTTGTTCATCCATTCTATAGACAATAACTTACATCTGCTAGCCCCAGCCTTGCACTAGGTCAGTCCCCCAGCCCCTCCCCCTTGACAACCAGAAGTCCCTTCTCTGTGTCTGTGAGTCTTTCTGTTTTGTAGGCAGGTTCATTCGTGTTATATTTTAGATTCCGCATATAAGCGATATCATGTGTTATCTGTCTTTCTGTTTCTGACTTACTTCACTTCGTTTGGTCATCTTTAGTTGCATGCACGTGGCTGCAAGTGGCATTATGCCGTTCTTTTCGTGGCTGAGTAGTATTCCGTTGATACACGCAACATGACTTTTGTCCGTTCATTGGTCGAGGGACGTTAAGATTGTCCCCATGTCCTGACCATTGTGAATAGTGCTGCTATGAACAGAGGGGCACAGTATCTTTTTGAATTAGAGTTTTGTCCAGACATATGTCCAGGAGTGGGATTGCTGGATCATATGATAATTCTGTCTTTAGTTTTCTGAGTACTGTTTTCCATAGTGGCTGCGCTAACTTACATGCCCACCAACAGTGTAGGAGGGTTCCCTTTTCTCCCCATCCTCTCTAGCATTTGTTAGTTGTAGAGTTTTTAATGATAGTCATTCTGATCGGTATGAGGTGGTACCTTATTATAGTTTTAATTTGCATTTCTCTGGTAATTAGCAATGTTGAGCATCTTTTTGTGTGTCTATTGGCCATCTGTATTTCTTCTGTAGACTTCTTCTATAGTCTATAGAGGTATTCTCATCTAACATCTTTGTAGCTACTTCTTTCTTGGACAATCAGTACCCTGCCCTTGGATTGTCCACACCCCACAAGACCAGGGAAGAAGAAAAAAAAAGAAGAGAGAAAAGTGAAAGTGAAAGTCGCTCAATTGAGTCCACCTCTTTGCGACCCCATGCACTATACAGTCCATGGAATTCTCCAGGCCAGAACACTGGTGGGTAGCCTTTTCCTTCTCCAGGGGATCTTCCCAACCCAGGGATGGAACCCAGGTCTCCCGCATTGCCGGTGGATTTTTACCAGGTGAACCACAAGGGAAGCCCAGAAGAAAGGAACCACCTTCCAAATAATCCCATTTTGCTACTTAGGGAAAATGTGGTAGGGGAAGAAATTACAATGATAGTAGCTAAAATGCACTTGAAAGTTACCTGTTTACTTATGCATCATTCTTGTCCCCGGCCATCACTGACAACCAGGAGTTGACTTGTTTACCAGTCTAAATCCCAGCTACGCTTCCCTGGAAGCAAGAAGTGGCATTTCAGGATGCCGTGAGAAGTCCCGTGGCAAAGACACAGCTGTAGCTCAGTTGCTGGAGGACTTTTTCGTCTGCATCCCATCAGGCAGATCTGAGAGCCTGTGGCCTTGGAGGCACACTTTACTTCTTCACCTTTCCCTCCACACACCTCAGCAAGAACTATCCATTGAGGTGTGGCGTTTAATAAGAGCGCACCTAATGAGAGACACTGCGTTCGCCTGTCCTGGAGGATTGAAAACAAGCTGTCTCCTGAACCTGCCTGCCAACACAGGAGATGCAGGAGACTCGGGTTCGATTCCTGGGTTGGGGAGATTCTCTGGAGAAGGAAATGGCAACCCACTCCAGTACTCTTGTCTGGAAAATTCCATGAACAGAGGAGCCTGGCGGGCTACAGTCCATGGGGTTGCAAAGAGTTGGACACGACCTGAGTGTGCATGCGTAGCACACACAGATGGTAATAGGTGCACAACGCTGTGAATAGACTCCCCACCACTGAATTGCACATTTAAGGGTGGCTCAAATGACGGATTTTGTTACGTGTATTTTTACCACAATAAAAAAAAACAGGATAGAACAATTACTGTATATGATATGATCCTAACCACTCAAGAAAACTACATGTAAAATATTATGAACAAAATAGACCAAAATAGTAACACTGGTTGCCTTTTGATAAGAGATAGATGACTTTCATTTTCTTGCCTCTATTTTTCTGTTATTTTCTATATACTCTATTATGTGAGTGCTTATTGTCATATTCAGGAAAAGATAAACTTGAATTTTTAGATGCAGCCTAATAGAACAAAGGAAGAATTGGAATTTCCAATGTAGTTTTCTCCACAGTTTGCTCATAAACATAGCAACCTACCCTCCGCCTTCTTTTCAGAGATGAGAAATTTTTCTATGAAACAACTTTAAAACCCAGTATTTTGGAAGAAAAAAAATATTGGAAATAAAGTCCACGTGTGTTTAAGTGTCTTGATTTGTCTGAATTTCACTTAACCTGTTCTTTTTCCCTCGGATTCCCCATGAACTTAGAAGCCACAGCCACAGTGCAGCTGAGATTTTGCCTTTGCTAGTAAGTTAGTTTATGAATGTTATAAATATAACTGATTTGTAAGGGAGAAAGCACATTCTTGGCAAAAACCAAATGTCTCTTAAGATGGGCTTAATTAAAACAAAATACTCTTTAAATAGAATACCTCATCAGAATGCATGAAAATTTGAGAAGTTGAACATGACAAAGTAGGCTTAAAGACATAAGATCACTTAAAGCAAAACATTCTTCTTTGTAAGAGTCCCAAAATATGTCTAAGGGTACACGAGAAGTCAAGACTGCAGAACAAAGACTCTGTGTTTGAAATTTTAATGTGCACATTAAAAAAAGCCAAGAAATACGACCGTAATCTGGGTGAGATTAGACAAAACCAGGAAGGTGATAAAATAGCAGAAGGAAGTGCCTTTCAACAGAAGAATTTTAGGCTTTATGCATGAGACCTCAGCTCTAAGAATGACAGTGGCAAACAGCCACAGTCAAGGCAAAACTTCGTGGTTAAAAGACAAAGGGCATTTTAAAAAGTTATTTCCATTTTCCTCCTCTGAAAAGGCTTTTTTCATTTGTTTGGTTGACTATGAAATGTCATTAAATTTCCCAGATGGTCTTACCATGCACTGTGTAAGTAACCAGCAACAAAGGTCTCCTGATGTGAATTTCTGAAACAGCTACGATTTGAAGGTACATCTAAGTGCAGCCTCATACTCCAAAGGGTCAGTGAAAAACAACTTCTGAAGACCATGGGTCGTTACAAGGGATTTGCCAAAAAGCAAGCATCCCGTTTTAAGCTCAAGGTTCTATCTGTTTCATTTGCCGACACTTAAAAGGTGAATGTTGGGGAGACGCTGGGTGGTTGGGTTCCATGGGGCAAATGTTTATTTGTCAATAGGGACCTTTGAATGCCTGGATCTGCTCACCTGGCCTCATGCACCCAGTGCCCCCGGCCAAATCCTTGTTTTCATTGCTGACCCACCTAAGAGCTGCTGTGTGGTTGAAAAGCACAGGACTGGGACTTCCCTAGTGGTCCAGAATCCACCTTGCAATGCCGGGAACTGGGGTTTGATCCCTGGTCGGGGAACTGAGATACCATATGCCGCAGAGCGACTAAGCCCACCTGCCCCAGCTACTGAGTCCAAGCACGGCAACTAGAGTCTATGCGGTGAGGAGACTCCACATGACCCGGTGAAGACCCCATGGGCCTCATCTAAGGCTTGACACCGCCAGAGAAAGAAAGTGCATTTCCATTGCAGGGGCTGTGAGTTTGATCCCTGGTCGGAGAACCAAAATCTCACAAGCTATGCGGTGCACCCAAAAAATAGGGGGAAAAAAAGCACCTAATTTTTCCATTTCCAATTAAATGACTAATTTAAGAATATACCATTTTTTTACCTTTCTATCTGGAATCCTCCGGGCCCAGAGGATTTGAAGGATTTTTTCATGGATGGGTGAACTTAGAATACTTATATGTTTCCCAAGTAAAGAACCTACTTTCCGTTTCTAAAAATAGCATATGCTCTGAGCTCCATCACGTTCTTTTTTTTTTTTCCAGGCAGGATCAAGAGTGGGCTGGGATAAAGTGAGGTAAAGCACCTCCTGACTGTGTTACATTTCCCCACACTGTGAGCCTTTTAATGTAGTGATTAACTGCCCCAGACTTTGATGAGAGGTGCCTGGGAGTCATTACTTGGGGAAGGATTGGGAAAGGGGATTGGGTCACATTTGCGTTTTGGAAAGATGTGTGTGGGAGGAGGGAGGTTTGGAGGGTTAAGAAAAGGAGCCAGAAAAACAAGTTTGGAATTTGACCCAGGTCAAAGACCAAGGCCTAGTGGTAAAGAACCCATCTGCCAATGCAGGAGAGGTAAGAGATGAGGATCCAATCCCTGGGTCGGGAAGATCCCCTGGAGGAGCACATGGCAACCCACTCCAGTGTTCTTGCCTGGAGAATCCCCTGAACAGAGGAGCCTGGCGGACTATGGTCCGTAGCTCAGAGTCAGACATGACTGAAGCAATTCAGCAGCAGCAGCAGCAAAGATGAGGGCGCAAGCTTGGACGGTGGAAGTGGAGATGGACAGGGAGGAGTGGCCAGATTCAGATATAAAAGGAGATAGAGGGACTTCCCTGGTGGTCCTGTAGTTAAGAATCCACCTTGCGATGCAGGGGACGCGGGTTCAAACCCTGGTCGGGGAACTAAGATTCCACGTGTCATAGAGCAGCTAAGCCTGTGGACTCCGGGGCTCAGGCTCTCCGGGGTCTGTGTGCCACAGCGAGGATCCAGCATGCCGCAACTAAGGCTCGATGCAGCCAAATAAATAAAGGGGCCAGGTGGTTCAGTCCCTGGTCAGGGAACTACGATCCCACAAGTCACACGGTGTGGCTCCCCCCGCCAAAAAAGTTATGCTGATGGAGGACCCAACAGGAGTGCAGATTGTCACTGCAGAGCCACGAATCTGATCAAAACTCTGTCATCTGAAAATATCACGCTCAGTGAAAGAAGCCAGACACGAGAGGTCCCCACATAGTTTCATTTATCTGTGAAATGTTGGCAGATGCACAGAGGTAGAAAATGGGCTGTGCAGAGGAAGGAATGAGCTTGGGGTTTCCTCCTGGGCTGACGAAAACGTCTGGAACTAGAGAGTAGTGACAGTTGCCCAATATTCCAAACGTGCTAAGTGGCCACTAATGGTAAATTTCACGTCATGTCTTATGAGAGAAAAAAAAAAAGATCATCTCATTTCCATAAAGGGGAAAAAAAGGGATAAATCGGACTTCATTAAAACTAAAGAGATTTGCTCTACAGAAGACGCTGATAAGGGGATGAAAAGACACATCACAGACTGGGAGAGATTATTTGCAAATCACATAGCCAACAAAGGACTCGTACTGAGAATACATAAGGAATTTTCAAAACTCAACAGTAAAAAAGAACAAGTGAGTTACTTGGATCCAGTGGAAAAAGCGTGGAGGAGAAAGGCCTTTCCATGGCTCTCTTTAACAAGAAGTCTATGCGATTATCTGACGATGTCTGTGTCCCCTGTGAGAGCCCAGAAATCAGGGACTTGGCCTGGTTTTGCTCACCATGTGTCCTGTGTCTGGCTCAGGGCCCAGCACATAGTAAAAGCAGAATAGATATGAATGAGCGAATGGGCAGGCACCTGGACAAAGCGCTGGCCAAATGGACCTAGAGCCTCTAACGCATGACGGTTGGAGAGCCTTTGAACACAGTCCCCCCAGCAACAGCAGTGGGCAAAGGGGAGCGCACTCACGCATTCCCTCATTCAGTAAGTACCTACATCCATAGTCGGAAAAGACAATTCCTGCACTTGTGGATCATAACTTTACACCAAATGAAAAGACGAGGCATTATTCGGAGCAGCCGAAAAACGGACGCAACTCTTGTCCACAGACGGATGAATGGGTGAACAGAATGCGTCCATCCACGCAATGGAATGCTCTTCAGCTTTAGAAAGAAAGGAGATTCTGGCACCTGCTGCAATGCGGGTGTACCTTGAGGACGTGATGCTGAGTGAAATAAACCAGACACAAAAGGACAGATACTGTGTGAGCCCACTTCTATAAAGTCCCTGGAGGACATATTCATAGGGACAGAAAGTAGAA
>SJYW01044195.1:228724-246343 GCA_006410735.1 Raphicerus campestris
AAAACACTCTATACAGAAAAATAAACAAGAAATCTAGGGAAATTACCTGGCGGTCCAGTGTTTAGGACTTGGCACTTTTACTTCTGTGATTCAATCCCTAATCAGGGAACGAAGATCCACAAGCCTTGAGGTATGGCCAAAAAGAAAAAAAAGGAAAAAGAAATCTAATTTTAAAATGGGAAAAAAAAATACATAGATATTTCAACAAAAAGTTTAGAGATGCCAAGCACATGAAAAGATGTTCAACATCATTAGTCACTGAGGGAATGCAAATGAAGACCACAATGAAATATCACTATGTATATATCAGAATGGCTAAAATTAAAAATAGTGACAATACCAAATGCTGGTGATGATGTGGAGAAACCAGATCACACAGCCATGGCCGGTGGGAATGTGAAATAAGATAGCCACTTTGGGAACCAGTCTGGAAGTTTCTTACAAAACTAAATATGTTCTTTCCATATGACCCAGCAATTGCGCTCCTGGGCATTCATCCCAGCAAAATGGAAATCTATGTTCTCACACAACCTGTGCATGAATGTTCATAGCAGCGCTACTTGTAACACCCTGAAGTGGAAACGGCAAAAGTGTCCGAGAACAGGTGAATGGTTCCGTGAGCTGCGATGTAGCCATGCCAGGGAGCAGTGCTAAATCATAAAGGATGAGTACACTGCAACATTGGGCTTCCCTGGTACCTCAGAGGGTAAAGCGTCTGCCTACAACCCAGGAGACCCAGGTTCGATCCCTCGGGAAGATCCTCTGGAGAAGGCAATGGCAACCCACTCCAGTACTCTTGCCTGGAAAATCTTATGGACTGAAAAGCCTGGTAGGCTACAGTCCATGGGGTTGCAAAGAGTCAGACATGACTGAGCAACTTCACTTCACTTCACAATGCAACAATTGAGAATTACGTTGACTTACAAAAGCCAGTGTCGCAAAGTTACCTGCTGTATGATTCTGTCACAGAGACAGAAAACGGATTAGAACTAGTGGCTGCCCACCCGTGGCAGGGCAGGAAGAAGAGTAAGTGTGACAGAAAGAGACATCTTATCACGCAGACCCCGTGTGCTGATGGGACAGTTCTGTGTCTTAATCGTGATGGTGTTCACATGAATCAACATGCATGACAAAATTGCACACAGGCACATACACACACACGCGCACACACAAGTAAAACTAGTGAAATCTAAACTGGTTCTGTAGATTATACCAATGTGAGTTCCCCAGTTATTATACCGCATGTCTACTATCTACATGGTTGTTACTATCTGTATAGAAAAATATTATCTTACGATAGTCGTGCAAGATGTCACCATTGGACAAAACTGTTTGAAGGTATAGAGCACCTTCCTATACATTTTGGCAACTTCCTGTGAAATCTAGAATTATTACTTTGTTCAAAGTTAAAAAAAAAAACCTCATATGGGGGGACTTCCCGGAGTACTTCCTGGGTAGTCCAGTGGTTAAAATACCACGTTCCGAACACCAAGGGGCTTGGATCCGATCCTCGGTCAGGGAACTAGGTTCCACCTGTCACAGGTCAGAGTTCGCATACAACGACTAAGACCCAGCGCAGCCAAATAAATAAACATTTTTTAAAAAACCCATATGGGGAGAGACCATAAAATTCCTCTGGATTAACAAAACCTACTTTCATCAAAAATTTAAAAATTTCTTCCATTTTCATTTAACCTATATTTTATGGGGATGAATTCTTTGGGACTTTATTGAACTATTTTAAACATATCTTTCAACTTGTGTCCAAAAAAAGTTCTCCATCCTTAGATCTGATGGATTAATAAAAATCAGATGACTCTGGACATCTGTATTTATCACTGTTTCAGAAAGTGCAGTCTATAAACCACCTGGGATAAATGAAAAGATGCAGATTCCAGGGCCTCCCCAATTCTTCTAAATCGAGCTCTCTTGGGGTAGGATCTGGCAGCCTGCACTTATTATTTCCAGCGATTCTTTTTTTTTTTTTGGACATGCTATGCAGCATCGGGATCTTAGTTCTCCAACCAGGAATTGAACCTGTGCCCACTGCATTAGGAGAGAGAAGTCTTAACTGCTGGACCACCCAGGAAAGTCTCAATGGACTTTCTTTAACTTGGATTTGGGGGGATGGGCCTCTGGGTCAAGTTTATGCTCTTAATCGTTGATGAAGGTGAGTTTTCTAGTTTTTAAAAAGGAAGAAAGAAAGAGAAACAAAGAAATCTTGGTTCCAGGAAGGAGCTCACTGTTCACAGGCGTCCTTTCAATCCTTGGCCTCTCCTCCTTCCTTTTCACCCCAGCGAGCGTCACTGAACAGAAGCAGCGCCCGTCTTTCCCGGACTCAAGCGATTCAACAAGCAGCTATTTTGGCTAATCTTTCAGATTAGTCTTCTTAACTGCCAGAAAAACAGCGCCTTAAAAAGGAAATGTTTCTGCCTAAGAACTTATACCCAGTTGAAAAGTCATGATCATTTAAAAAAATAATGCTGCGTAAGTACCCACACGATTTACCTCAAACACTGGTCCAGCCAGCTAAAAAGAACCTCTAAACAAATAACAAAACCTGGATGAGGCCCCATGGAAGAAGCAGAGCCAACAGATTCTTCAGAAGTGAGGCTGGAGGACTGACCAGCTCTCAGCTTAGTCTGATCTGGTGCGAAGATCAAAGGCTGGCAATGGACACCAAAGACGGCGCAAAAAAAGCAGAGATAAACAAATGGGTCTCTGCTAACTCCAAAGCTCCTGCCCACCAAGTGAGAGCATCCATGAAATGAAAAGTGTTAGTCACTCAGTCGTGTCCGACTCTTTGTGACCCCCTGGACTGCAGCCCACCAGGCTCCTCTCTCCAGGGGGTTCTCCAGGCAAGATTACTGGAGTGGGTTGCCATGCCCTCCTCCAGGGGCTCTTCCTAACCCAGAGATCAAACCCAGGTCTCCTGCACTGCAGGCGGATGCTTTACCATCTGAGCCACCAGGAAAATGAAATGAAAAAGCAACCTCCAAAATGGGAGAAAATAGTTGCAATCAGCCACTTGATAGGGGCTTAACATCCAAAAGATACAAAGAACTCTCACAACTCAATAGAGTTTAAAAAAAAAAATCTGATTTAAAACTGGTCATGAGAAGAACTGAATATACGTTTTTCCAAGGAAGACATGCAAATAACCCCCAAGTGCGTAAAGAGGCTCAGCATCACTCAGCATCAGGGAAATGCAAATCAAAACCACAATGAACGATCACACACATCTGTTAGGATGGTGATGATCAGAAAAGCAGGAGATAACAAGCGTTGGTGAAGGTGTAGAGAAAAGGGAACCTTTGTGCAGTGTTAGTGGAAATGTAAATCGGTGCAGCCGCTAGGAAAAACAGCTTGGAGGTTCCTCAAGAATTAAAAATAGAGCTGCCAAATGATCCAGCAATCCCACTTCTGGGTATAGAGCCAAAGGACATTTAAAAAAGGATATTGGAACCGCCATGTTCATAGCAGCATTAATCACCACGGCCAAGATAGAGAAGCAGCCTCAGTGTCCATCACAGACGAGTGGCTTCAGAAGAGGCGGTGCACAAGGCGTGGGGTATTAACTCAGCCGAGAGAAAGAAGGAAATCCTGTCACTCGTTAGAACACGGATGGACCTTGGGGCTTCCCAAGTGGCTCATCGGGAAAGAATCCAGCGGCCAGTGCAGGAGACACAGGTTCAGTCCCTGGGTCTGGAAGATCCCCCTGGAGAAGGAAATGGCAACCCACTCCGGTAGTCTTGCCTGGGAAATCCCATGGACAGAGGAGCCTGGCGGGCTACAGTCCGTGGGGTCGCAAAGAGTCGGATACAAGTGGGTGACTGAGCACACAGATGGACCTTGAGGGCACAGTGTTAAGTGAAATAAGCCAGAGAAAGACAAATACAAGTATGGCATCACTTATATGTGGAATCTAAAAAAGTCAAACTCAGATAGAAAGTGGAAGTGGTTGCCAAGGGTTAGGGGAGGAGGAAAATGGGGAACCTCCCCGTAGGTCTCTATAGCAACCAGTAGGGAGGTGACTGTTTGGGCCCTTTTGTGACACACCCTCTAGGAAGCAGGGAACAATCCTTGCAGGCACTCTTTCCTCTGAGAGGCAGAGGGCTCAGAAGGTGGGGCCCCAGGTCTGCAGACCTTCAGGTGACAGGTGTCTGCCTCGTATCGGACTGCTACGGCCGAAGACTAGAGGCTGGGCAGTTTAAACCGACGTCTAATTCTCATGGATACGGAGGCTAGGGTCTAAGGTCAAGTAGACCTGGCTTTTGGTGAGGGCCCTCCTCCTGGCTCATAGACGGCCAGCTTACAGACAGTCGCCTTCTTGCTGTGCCCTCCCAAGTTGGAGAGAGAGAGAGAGGCGAGGGAGGGGGTGAACTCCAGTTTCTTCTCCTTTAAAAAGACTTTTTTATTTGGCTGTGCAAGTCTTGGTGATAGCACGAGGGATGTGGGGTCTTTAGTTGCGGCATATGGAATACAGTTCCCTGACCAGAGATCAAACCCGGGCCCCTGCGTTGGGAACGTGGTATCTTAGCCACAGGACCACCAGGGGAGCCCCTCTTCCTCCTCTTATAAAGACACTAATCCTATTGTGGGGGGTGCACCTTCATGGCCTCTTCTAAACTTAATTACCTCCCCAAGGAACCACCTCCAAGTGCCACCCTGGGGGTTGGGCTTCAACACATGAATTTGGGAAACGCACAGTTCAGTCCGTAACAGATGGTTAAGGTCTGTGGCTGGGGAACCAGAGGGTGGGAAGGGTTTGGAGGCAACTCAAGTAAGAGAGTAAGAGAAAGACAGAGACAGACAGAGACAAAGGTGGAAGTAGAGACAGAGGCCGGGAGAGAGGCAGAGACAGGCGGAGAGGGCTCCGAGAGGGGCAGGACACCTGGAGCCACTGGCCTCCCGATTGGGCCAGATCGCTCCAGATCCCAGAAACTGTTATTTCTCCATTCAAAACAGATTTAAGTTTTTGTTGTAATAAAATAGGTAACATGACGTTTGCCATCTGTAAGCGTCCAGGTCAGGGGCTTTAAGTCCATTCACCCTGTTGCACAACCATCCACACGGTCATCTGCAGAACTCAGTCATTGACCCTCGCTGAAACTCCACCCCATTAAATAATAACGCCCCACCCCCCGCACCCCACCCCTGTTTTCTCTTCCTTGCCAGCTTGCATACTCCTTTCCCCCCACAGTAAACACAGTGACATCTTCAACACGACAAGCACTTCTGTTTGGGGGAGGTGGGTGATGACGGGAAGTGGGGCAACTGTCTAATCTGATGGGGATCCGATGGGGAATCTCGAGCAATCAGAGTCAGAACTGGAAAAAAAAGTGCCAGGCTGTGACCACCAGGCGGGCTGTGTGCCCCCGAGGGCCAGATGGTCTGCAGGGACCCGGGAACCTCGGGGAAAACACGGAGGCTGCAGCCAGCCGGGAAGAAGCCAGAGAGGGAGGGCTGACGAGGCCCCATCCCCCCACCGGAGACGCCATCATCCTCACTCCAAGAGTCCCCAGTAATTTTCTGTCCAATTTGGTAGCAATACACCCACTTAACAGCAAATCCAATTACTGTGGCTTCCCCCTATTTGTCATCTTAAGTGGGGTTTTGCTTCCATTAGAACTTATAACAAATTACTTCAAGCAGCGGAGCAAAACCTGACTCTCATCTCTTGTTCCCTATTTGTTTTCACAGTTTGTTTTAGACAACTGAGTGGCAGTGAAAAGGGTCTTGGGCTTCCCAGGTGGCACAAGTGGTAAAGAACCTGCTTGCCGATGCAGGACACGTAAGAGATGCAGGTTCGATCCCTGGGTTGGGAAGATCCCCTGAAGGAGGGCATGGCCACCCACTCCAGTATTTTTGCCTGGAGAATCCCATGGACAGAGGAGCCTGGTGGGCTATGGTCCTTGGAGTCACAAACAGTTGGACATGACTGAATCAACAGCGGGCACACACAAGAAGGGTCTTTCCTGGGCAAATAGCTGAGGAAAGGAGGGCAAGGCTGGTGCTGGTGTTCAGGGCGGCGGCGGGAACTGGCCCTCAGCCACAGAGGGGAGGATGACGCAATGAGAGCTCAGGGGCCGCTGGGCGAGAGGGGTGCTGGGCGAGAGGGGTGAAGGCCAGGGCACAGGCGGGACCAGACTGTCAGCCTCTCTGCTTTTGTAGGGCAGAGGCGTCGGAGGGCTGTCTTCATCCAATTCTGGGGAGCTTTGGATCTCATGGGTTGGAAGGACAAGGGGTTTAGCAGTGCCCAGTCTCTGCCCAGGACAGAGAAGTGACATCCTGCTCCATCAGCCCAGAAACAGCATCTCAGACGAGTCATCTGTTGCAAACTGCAGCTCCTGGCACAGGCCTGGGGGGCTTCCCACAGGGAGTTTGGCAAGCCTCCGTGAACCAGTTAGCTGGGCTGAGTGGAGGCTCCTGTGTTAGAAGCACCGGTATGCATCCAGGGCCCTGAGAGCCACTTCCGGGATGCCCCCCAGCCCCTGGGAGATTTCTCAGCACTCACAGGTCTGAGAGTCTCTTTTCTCCCCAACCCATGGATGGACAGAACAACTCCTGTCTTGCTCATGCTTAGAACCTGATGCGCAGCTGCAAGGCACTGAAGACCTTCGCTTCTTACTGCCGATCCTGGAAAACCAGCATCCCTGTTATCACACACCTGGAGCCTTGGCCCGCCGGCTCCAGTCAGTTGCACCAAGTTCTCCATCACCCATCGGGCCAAGGAGCCAAACTCTGCTGTCTGCGCTCATCGCTGGAGGCTCTGTGCGTGTTCCCTGAGATGCCCTCACCGCTTTTATGAGTCCCACCAAGCCCAGGACAGAGTTCAGGCAGGTGGAGGGGTGATGACTCACACACGACTACACGTTGTTCATGACATCGAAACATCCAGGATCACCCAGATCCAGGCCATCTGTTTTGCTGTGTAATTTCAAAGAGACACCGTGTTTTCAGACTGAAGAAAGCAGGCTTAGAGTAAGTGCCCCGAAATGGTCTATGGTGAAACAGAAGAGGAATGTCTCTCCCAGCCCACCTCCCGGGGACTCGGCTGGCCTGGCAGGAAAGCATTCACTTCCTGCCTATGATCGAGAGATGCATTATGTCACACGGGGGAGAACTTCCAAATCCTATTTTTAGAGGTGATGAGGGGGAGGCCAAGTCCAGCCTGGAGCTGGAAGGGACCCAAGGTCTAGGGGGCAACGGCTTCCGAGACCCGCCTCCATGCCTCACGCTGTCCTCTCTCACGTTCCGAGTCCCCACGTGGCTCTGCAGGGGGGCGGTACAGGATGTTCCCATGAATCAACCCAAGCCCAGTGAACTTGAGCACCAAGCTCGCGCTTCCGACCCGAGTCTAACTTGCAGCACACGCCCCTCTCCTACAGACCCAGGCTGGGTGGCAGCCTCCTACAAGATGACATGTGTCCAGAGGTTGAAAGAGGTTGAAGGCTGTTGATTCAGTCATGTCCAACTGTTTGTGACTCCAAGGACCATAGCCCACCAGGCTCCTCTGTCCATGGGATTCTCCAGGCAAAAATACTGGAGTGGGTGGCCATGCCCTCCTCCAGGGGATCTTCCCAACCCAGGGATCGAACCTGCATCTCTTACGTGTCCTGCATCGGCAAGGTCCAGAGGTTGACACGTGCAAGGTTGAAAGAGACTTCAAGACTCATGGCCACTGGACAATAAAACACTTGGAATTCAGCACAGAAAGGTCGGGGGGAAGGCCCTTCATTCTAAAATACAGTTTTTCTCTGACTGGAAAAGATTCATGCACCCTGGGGCTCAAAGAAGCATTATTTACAATAACCAAGACACGGAAGCAGCCTAAGCAGATGAACGGATCAAGAAGACGTGATATACGCATGCAGTGGAACATTATTCAGCCACGAGAAAGAAGGAAGTAATGCCATTGGAAGCAACATGGATGGACCTAGAGATTATTACACCAAGAGAAGTCAGACAGAGAAAGACAAAAATCATGATACATTGCTTACACGTGGGATCTAAAAAAAAAAAGATACAAATGAATTTATTTACAAGATAGAAATAGACTCATAGACACAGAAAACAAATGCACAGTTTCCAAAAGGGAAAGGGAGGAAGGGATAATAGTAGGAGCTTGGGATTAACAGATGCCAACTATGGTATATAGCATAGAGAAATAACAAGATCCT
The DNA here is from genome assembly GCA_006410735.1 of Raphicerus campestris. Lineage (NCBI taxonomy): Eukaryota > Metazoa > Chordata > Mammalia > Artiodactyla > Bovidae > Raphicerus > Raphicerus campestris. The sequence goes on from SJYW01044195.1 coordinate 236,908, forward strand.
ATTGTATAGCACAGAGACCTGTATTCAATATCCTGTAATAAGTCATAATAGAAAAGAATATGAAAAAGAATATATATTATATATAAAGAGGTAAATATAACAGGTATCACAGATAAATAGATAGATATAGACAGCTTAGTCACTCAGTCATATCCAGATCTTTGCGACCCTATGCACTATTGCCCACCAGACTCCTCTGTCCATGGGATTTTCTAAGTGGGTTCCATGCTCTCCTCCAGGGGTTCTTCCCAAACCCATGTCTCTTACATCTCTGGCACTGGCAGACAGTTCTTTACCACTAGCGCCATCTGGGAAATGGCATCTGATCAGACCTGCATCTGTCTCCTTCATTGCAAGCAGACTCTTCATCCACCAAGCCACCTAGGAAGCCCTTAGATACAGTAACACACACATACATATATATATAAAACTTAATCAATGCTGTACACCTGAAACTAACACAATACTGAAAATCAACTATACTTCAATTTGAAAAAAAAAATATTAAAAAAATAAAAATTAAAAAAAAGAAAAGCCAGGGAGCCTAGCCTGGTACTCTGTGATGACCTAGAGGGGTGGCGCAGTGGAGGGGAAGGGGGTTCAAGAGGGAGGGGATATAATTATGGTCAATTCACGCTGTCGTATGGCAAAAACCAACAGAATATTGTAAAGAAATTTTCCTTCAATTAAAAAATCAATTCGCTTTAAAAATTTTTAAATAATTCAAAATATTCAAAATCATAGAAAATAAAGACAAAGAGGTAATGCCAGTCTCCGTCACAGAAGGCCTTACAGGTGCTTGTTCAACTTCCATGTGTTTTATTCAGAGAGAATGAGGACAGTCTTGCTGCAAAGGTCAACTACCTGTCAGCTTGATTGGGCCCAGGGACGCCTGCCCAGAGAGCCAGTGAGACATTATTTCTGGGTGTATCTCTGAGGGTGTTTCTGGAAGGGATTAGCATTTGCATCAGTAGACTGAGTAAAGATGGGCTGAAATTGGGCTGGCATCACCCACTTCACTGAGGGTCCAGACAGGAAACGAAAAGGACAGAGGAAGGCTCTTCTGTCCCTCTTGAGCTGGAACATCCATCGTGTCCTGCCCTTCGACATCGGAGCTCCAGCTTCTGGTCCAAGAGTGTTAAGCCACCCACTCTCCCAGCTCTCCAGCTCCTGGATGGCACACTGTTGTTCAGTCGCTAAGTTGTGTCTGATTCGCTGCCACCCTGTGGACTGGCCCTGTCCTTCACTATCTCCCAGAGCGTGCTCAAACTCATGTCCACTGAGCTGGTGATGCCATCCAACCATCTCATCCTCTGTCGTCTCCTTCTCCTCCTGCCTTCATCTTTCCCAGCATCAGGGTCTGTTCCGATGAGTCAGCTCTTCATATTAGTTGGCCAAAGTATTGAAGCTTTATGAATGGCATATCATAACATATCTCAGCCTCCATCATTTTTCTGGGAGAGAGGGCTATTTATTTATTTATTGGCTGCCCCAGGTCTTAGTTGAGGCACACAGCCTCTTCGATCTCAGTTGCAACATGTAGGATCTTTTAGTTACAGCATGTGGGATCTAGTTCCCGGACCAGGCATCGAACCAGGGACCCCTGCCTTGGGAGTGCAGTGTCTTAGCCACTGGACCACCAGGGAAGCTCCTCAGCCTCCATAACTGTGTGAGCCAATTCCCATAATAAATCTCTTATGTATCCATGAATAGCCTCCTGGTTCTGTTTTCTTTGGAGAACCCTGACTGATACACTCGTGAATAAGATTAAAAAGCAAAGCCTAAGACAATCCCTTTCTGTAGAGCAAACATGTACAGGAAACCATGTGCAAACTCGTGATCTTTTCCCCCCACTTCAGGAGAATGGGGTTTTTGTCTTACATAGATGGATGTTAAAAGATAAAAAAAAAATAATAATAATAATAAAAATCACACACCATGTCTTAGTAAAGATTTTGAAGAAGCAGAATTGTTACATGTCTGTCTGTAAGAGACTGCCCCGCAGCACTTTCCGTGATGGTGGAAATTGTTGTTCTCTGCATTGCCCGAAGCAGTGGCCACGAGTCCCTCTAGCTGTTGAGCCCTTGAAAGGTGGCTATTGTGAGTGAGAACTGAATTTTAAATTTTACATGTTTCAGTTAAAATTTAAGAATATTTCCTAATTTTCCTTGTTAATGCCTTCTTAGATATGTTCATCATTTAAAAGTGGACATTTAATTTCCAAATACATGGGTTTTTAAAGCATCTTTGATATTAATTTTTCACCTTGATATTAATTTGTCATTTAAATGCCTTCTTCTCTGCAATCAGCCTCTGTGTTTTTTCAGTCTTGTAATGTTGAGGCTTTCAATGGCCAAGTCAAAGATCTCTCCTGGTAAATGTCACAGTGCACTTGAACATATGTGTATTTTCAAATATGTTTTGATATTAATTTGTACCATAATTGCAGAGTGATGAGAGAACCCAGTGTATGATTTCAGTACCTTTAGATTATGAAATTTTTGCATCTTGTTTTATATCCTTGGATATGTTTCAGTGTCCCCAAGTTTAATGTCTAGGGACGTTGAATAGAATTTGTATCCTACTGCTGTGTGAAAATTGTATAAATCTTAATTATGTTGAATTGGTTCATGGTGCTTTTCAGGTATGCTATATCCTTTCTACTTTCTTTTTAAAATTAATTTATTTTTTATTGAAGGATAATTTTTTTCAGAATTTTGTGGTTTTCTGTCAAACCTCAGTGTGAATCAGCCATAGGTATACACATATCCCCTCCCTTTTGAAACTCCCTCCCATCTCTCTCCCCACCCCATCCCTCTAGGTTGATACAGAGCCCCTGTTTGAGTTTCCTGAGCCATACAGCAAATTCCTGTTGGCTATTTTACATATGGTAAGTTTCCATGTTACTCTTTCCATACATCTCACCCTCTCCTCCCCTCTCCCCATGTCCAGACATCTATTCTCTATGTCTGTTTCTCCATTGCTGCCCTGTAAATAAGTTCTTCAGTACCATTTTTCTAGATTCCATATATATGCGTTAGAATACATCTTTCTCTTTCTGACTTACCTCACTGTACAATAGGTTCCAGGTTCATCCACCTCATTAGAACTGACTCAAAGGTGTTTCTTTTTATGGCCGAGTAATACTCCATTGTGTATACGTACCACAGCTTCTTTATACATTCATCTGTCGATGGACATCTAGGTTGCTTCCATGTTCTAGCTATTGTAAATAGTGCTGCAATGAACAATGGGACACATGTGTCTACTTCAACTTTGGTTTCCTCAGGGTATATGCTTAGGAGTGGGATTGCCAGGTCATGTAGTGGCTTTATTCCAAGTTTTTTAAGGAATCTCCATATCATCTTCTATAGTGACTGTATCAGTTTACATTCCCACCAATAGTGCAAGAGTGTTGTTCCCTTTTCTCCACACCCTCTCCAGCCATTTATTGTTTGTAGACTTTTTGATAATGGCCATTCTGACTGGTGTGAGGTGGTTTTGTAGTTTTGATTTGCATTTCTCTAATAATGAGCGGTGTTGAGTATCTTTTCATGTGTTTGTTAGCCATCTGTATAGATATATACTTTTCTATATTCATTCTATTAATTTTTGAGTTTGCTAAACTTCAACTAAAAATCTTAATTTACCTACTTAAAAATTAATTGTAATATACAGTGGAACTATATGTAATCTCGTTCTGTATTTTCCAAGTCTCCTGTAAATGCATTGTCATACTTTATAATTTAAAAAATAAATACATGGAGAAAAATTTTAAGTAATCACTTGTGGTAGCTTCTACCCTATTGGATATAATGTCCATACCTTATATTCATTCAAGATCTTTTTTTTTTTTCCTTTAATCCTGGAGCACATGTGTCTTGTAGCTGTGGGATCTTCCCAGAGGAGAAATTGAATCCATGTCCCCTGCATTGGCAGGCAGGTTCTTAACCTCTGGACCACCAGACCACCAGGGAAGTCAGTCAACTATTTAAATCGTGTCTCTGTCAGTTACTAGCTAGGCCATCTGGCCTCCGTGTCCTTGGTACTGAAATGAGAACCATCATCCTGAAGATTGAGTGACTGTTCTGGCCAGCTGCCCCTTCATGCTGCAGAGCTGGGAGGTCCACAAAAGGATGTTCTTAGGAGTTTGAACATTATTGTTAGTTTCTCTTTTAATAAAACATCCTCATTCTGAAACATCTTAAGAGAACTGTAAACATGGGGATGAACCATATGCATAAATGTATGAGCTTCGTAACATAAAGACATGAGTTTTACAAGAAATTCAGGCCAGATTTTGGGCTCTTGCAAAATCTCTGAGGAGCTTTGAATAGTACGTGTCTGAATCGGGCAGGAGAGAGGGAACAATATCCGAGCAATTTTTCCCCAAGAGACCCGAACGGAAATATCTCACAAAGAGGAAGCTTGGAGTTTATTCAAAGAAACTGCTTTTATTTTAATAAGTCCTAAGTGGTACTCAGAACGTTTCCAAGAAGTTAAGTCACTGGTATGCTATTTATATATATCTATTATCACTATTTATCATGTTAAAAAATTCCAGTAGGTCTTTTACCAAAATGCACCAGAAGGAGCAATCATTCATTGACATTATAGAATAATAGCAGCTCCTAACAGATTCTGACGTTTTAAAAGGATTTCACGATGAGCCATCAAAGAAATGTAAAGCCGTGATTTCGGGAGTGAAGAAATGACTCGTATGGGGAGGCAAGTTTCCCTTCAAGGGTCTCCAAGAGGCTCTCACACGTGGACAGGGCTGTTAGATCTTGACCCTTCTAAAGGGGCCCGTCAGGGCTCAGCTGCTCTGGGCAGAAGAAAACACGCTGACTAAACCACCATTCTTGTTGATACAGAGTGAAAATGTGGTTTCATACTTTGAAACAGAAAGTCGCTCTCCCAAAGAAAAACAAAACCACTGAAATTCGTTTTCTAACACATGGACCTTCTAGTTTCAGAGCACCAGCTGTGGGCATTGACTTAGTTACAAATCTTATCACCCTCACTGAGCTTAACTAACCACAATGAACTGAACCAATGCCTGTGTTTTCACGTTCATTTTTGCTTAAGAATTTGGGTAAACAAAATAACTGGGAAGAAAAAAAAAGATTTTCCCTGAAACAACACACCCTAAGTGAACAGGTGGCTCCCTCTTGTGGCAAAAATGGGTCACACATGCCCACTGCCGAGCTGGCTTTGCACCCCACCCATTCATTCCCTTTGAATTAGCCAGCAGCTACACTGAAATTACCCTGAATTACTAAGATTACTAAAAGCACAGAGTCTGGGTAGCGGTGCCCCACCCACTGGGACTGATTTCAGTTGTTCAGAGGGAAACAGAATGTTCTGTTGGAATTTGCCCAGAGTGAAAAAGGCCACTTCATAGTTACTTGAGGGAATTCCCTGGTGGTCCACCTTGCGATGCCAGGAATGTGGGTTAGATCCCTGGTCAGGGAACTAAGATCCCACATGCCACGGAGCAACTAAGCCTGTGTGCCACTCCCAATACAGCCAAGTAAGTAAAACAGGTATTTTAAAAGAACTGTGGTTTTTTAGAATAATAAAAACCTCCACCTTACACAGTGGAAGAGGAAATGTGAACAGTAGCTGAACAATGAACCCTGCGCGCCACTCACTCGGATGCAGGGACCAGAATCTGCCTCAGTCCTCTCTCCCAAAGGCACCATGAGGCTGGAAAATGAGTTTCCCTTACCGCTGCAACCTCAAGTTCTGAGTGAACTCAGGCATATGTATGTTTGGACTTGCCCCCTAGAGAAGAGAGTAGCTGCACGGGAACTAAGCCAGTTCCCCTCTGTTATCAGATCACCCTCATAAAGGTTTTTCTGAACAGGCACGAGTCCTTATCAGGTCATAGAAGGGTGATGGGAGTGACAAGAAACAGCACCACATCTGAGCTGTATCCCCTTAGCCGTTCTACAAAGAACTAGACTTTAAATGTATTTATTTATTTGGCTGCAACGGGTCTTAGCTGTAGCATGGGGAATGCAGTTCCCTGACCAGTGATCGAACCCGGGGCCCCTGCATTGGGAACTTGGGAGTGTCAGCCTCTGGACCACCAGGGAAACCCAGAAGTAGACTCTTGGATGCATCTGAGAACTCAGTTGAAAAGAGGCACCAATGCAATTGCAATGGTTAATTTCACGTCACTTTGACCGGGTTAAGTGATGTCCAGATAGCTGGTGAAACATGCATTCTGGGTGTAGGAGAGTGTTTCCAGAAGAGACTATTAGCAATTGAATCTGCAGGTTGAGTCAAGATCACCCTCCTCAGGGAAAAGGGAATGGCAACCCGCTCCAGTATTGTTGCCCGGGAAAATCCTGTGGACAGAGGAGCCTGGCAGGCTATGGTCAATGGGTAGCAAGAGTCTGCCACGACTTTGTGACTAAACAGCAACAGTAGCAGCAGAGACTCCTTTGCCTAGAAAAGCTTTTTGTATTGTTTTGTCTGGAGTTCCAGGTTAGAGTTGGGAAAAACAGAACAACGGATGTTAGAGTCCTCAGACTGGAAAGACTTCACAGATATTCAGATGACCTCCTTACAGGAAGTCCTATTATAGTGATTTCTTGTATACTATAAGGCGTTTGCCAACAAAGGTCGGTCTAATCAAAGCTATGGTTTTTCCGGTAGTTGTGTTTGGATGTGAGAGTTGGACTGTAAAGAAAGCTGAGCACCAAAGATGTGATGCTTTTGAACTGTGGTGTTGGAGAACTCTTGAGAGTCCCTTGGACTGCAAGAAGATCCAACCAGTCCATCCTAAAGGAAATCAATCCTGAATATTCATTGGAAGGGCTGATGCTGAAGCTGAAACTCCAATACTTTGGCCACCTGATGCAAAGAGCTGACTCATTGCAAAAGACCCAGATGCTGGGAAAAATGAAGGTGGGAGAAGGGGGTGACAGAGAATGAGATGATTGGATGGCATCACCGACTCGATGGACATGAGTTTGAGTGAGCTCCGGGAGCTGGTGATGGATAAGGAGGCCTGGCGTGCTGCGATTCATGGGGTCACAAAGAGTCGGACACGACTGAGCAACTGAACTGACTGATAAGGCGTTTTCCTACTTTTAAGGTTGTTGCCATCTGTGCGCTTTCCCTATCAAAAGACTCCTTAAAACTGAAGGTGAAATTGATCTTCATTTTCTTTTACTCTTATTAGAGCCTCAGATAAAATGCTAAATAAAAGTCAAGACTCATCAATGCCGGTGGCCATCATCCAAAACACTAGAACAAAAAGGAGAAAGGGCGACTTTGCTCTGCTTGAGCTGAAGGGTCCCTCTTCCGTCCCTGGTTTTCAGACCTTGGGACTTGGACTGCATGACCTCTGGCTTCCCGGAGTCTCTTGTCTGCAGATGGCAGACAGTGGGGCTTCTCGGCCTCCATGATCCCGTGAGCCAATTCTTGTGATAAATCTCCTCATATCTGTACCTGTAGATTCTATTGTTTCTCTGGAAAATGACTANCCCCACCCATTCATTCCCTTTGAATTAGCCAGCAGCTACACTGAAATTACCCTGAATTACTAAGATTACTAAAAGCACAGAGTCTGGGTAGCGGTGCCCCACCCACTGGGACTGATTTCAGTTGTTCAGAGGGAAACAGAATGTTCTGTTGGAATTTGCCCAGAGTGAAAAAGGCCACTTCATAGTTACTTGAGGGAATTCCCTGGTGGTCCACCTTGCGATGCCAGGAATGTGGGTTAGATCCCTGGTCAGGGAACTAAGATCCCACATGCCACGGAGCAACTAAGCCTGTGTGCCACTCCCAATACAGCCAAGTAAGTAAAACAGGTATTTTAAAAGAACTGTGGTTTTTTAGAATAATAAAAACCTCCACCTTACACAGTGGAAGAGGAAATGTGAACAGTAGCTGAACAATGAACCCTGCGCGCCACTCACTCGGATGCAGGGACCAGAATCTGCCTCAGTCCTCTCTCCCAAAGGCACCATGAGGCTGGAAAATGAGTTTCCCTTACCGCTGCAACCTCAAGTTCTGAGTGAACTCAGGCATATGTATGTTTGGACTTGCCCCCTAGAGAAGAGAGTAGCTGCACGGGAACTAAGCCAGTTCCCCTCTGTTATCAGATCACCCTCATAAAGGTTTTTCTGAACAGGCACGAGTCCTTATCAGGTCATAGAAGGGTGATGGGAGTGACAAGAAACAGCACCACATCTGAGCTGTATCCCCTTAGCCGTTCTACAAAGAACTAGACTTTAAATGTATTTATTTATTTGGCTGCAACGGGTCTTAGCTGTAGCATGGGGAATGCAGTTCCCTGACCAGTGATCGAACCCGGGGCCCCTGCATTGGGAACTTGGGAGTGTCAGCCTCTGGACCACCAGGGAAACCCAGAAGTAGACTCTTGGATGCATCTGAGAACTCAGTTGAAAAGAGGCACCAATGCAATTGCAATGGTTAATTTCACGTCACTTTGACCGGGTTAAGTGATGTCCAGATAGCTGGTGAAACATGCATTCTGGGTGTAGGAGAGTGTTTCCAGAAGAGACTATTAGCAATTGAATCTGCAGGTTGAGTCAAGATCACCCTCCTCAGGGAAAAGGGAATGGCAACCCGCTCCAGTATTGTTGCCCGGGAAAATCCTGTGGACAGAGGAGCCTGGCAGGCTATGGTCAATGGGTAGCAAGAGTCTGCCACGACTTTGTGACTAAACAGCAACAGTAGCAGCAGAGACTCCTTTGCCTAGAAAAGCTTTTTGTATTGTTTTGTCTGGAGTTCCAGGTTAGAGTTGGGAAAAACAGAACAACGGATGTTAGAGTCCTCAGACTGGAAAGACTTCACAGATATTCAGATGACCTCCTTACAGGAAGTCCTATTATAGTGATTTCTTGTATACTATAAGGCGTTTGCCAACAAAGGTCGGTCTAATCAAAGCTATGGTTTTTCCGGTAGTTGTGTTTGGATGTGAGAGTTGGACTGTAAAGAAAGCTGAGCACCAAAGATGTGATGCTTTTGAACTGTGGTGTTGGAGAACTCTTGAGAGTCCCTTGGACTGCAAGAAGATCCAACCAGTCCATCCTAAAGGAAATCAATCCTGAATATTCATTGGAAGGGCTGATGCTGAAGCTGAAACTCCAATACTTTGGCCACCTGATNCCTTCTCAAATTCTTCTTCTTCTTCTCAGCTTCTTCTTGTTTTTTCTTTTCTTCTGCTTCTTCTTCTACTTCTTCTCACCTTCTTCTTCTTTTTCTCACCTTCTTTTTCTTCGTACCTTCTTCTTCTTCTTCTCGTCTTCTTCTTCTTCTTCTTCTTTTTCTTCTCACCTTCTTCTTCTTCTCAATTTCTTCTTCTTCTCACCTTCCTCTTCTTCTCACCTGATTCTTCTTCTTCTCACCTTCTTCTTGTTCTTTTTCTTCTTCTTCTCAACTTCATCTTCTTGTT